>CM034157.1:298277869-298670369 GCA_019776745.2 Taxus chinensis | reverse complement strand
TACACTTGGCTGACTCAGACTCGCAGTGCAGATATGTGATATAATCCATGTGAGGTTACTCATTTCTGAGAGGCACGAATGTAGGTATCTATTCCTCAAGGTGTATTCTCAAAGGTGAAAAGGATTTCTTGTCAGATCAAGCCATATGGAGCCACCTGAGAATTATTAAAAAGGGGATTTCTTACATGACAAGATAAAAGAATGATTAAAAGGACTGTCAAAAGTTATGACATGGTGCCCCAATCATTATCTGATGAAAGTAGGAAATGTGAAAGGCTCACAACTTTTCCACCTGGAAAAAATAGAAATGAATATTCTTCTTTAAAGATTCGTGTTTTTGGAGGGTAAAATAGGATGAGTGAGCGAGTGAAATTGTATAAATGCAATGAGAATACTCTTGCAAAGGGGGGTTAATTTTTTTGAGAAAGTTTGAGAAAAACCATTTTCCTGAGAGACCATCTGAGAAACCTATTTATTTCCCTATGTTTGTAGATTTAGTCATGTCAAGATGGTTGCAAGTGTACAACCATTGACAAGCTCTGAGATTGTTGAAGAAACTTTCCCTTGCTGATGAATCTAGTGAACCTTGAATGAATTTGTGTTGATCATGAGCATAATTGTGTTTGCTTTTATTTCAGAATGTTTTCAAATAGTTTTTCATGCTCCTTTTGTAATCTTATGTTAAAATCCCTCTGAATCACACAAGATCTTATCCTTTTGGTAGTATTGTGGCATTTTCAATTTCATTATGAGAAGAGATTTCATCTTGTAATGAAATAAATGATTTAAAATCACTTTACTTCCACTGTGTTGACAAATATTGTTTGTTAGTCTATGAGTGTATCTTAGGCATGATAAATCAGGGATTTCCAACGTTTAATTGAGTCTTTAACATGAGCCTTTGTGTTGAATTCTTGAAGAATGTATGAAATCATGCATCTCTGGGCCTCCATTGATACACACCTTCTGGTTGAAGGAATATTTTGGCTATTTTGAAGCATTTTGTCTGTGAGTGTTCCAATATTTGTAAAGGTTCTCAAATATCTTGTATAATCAACTTTATCTTGCTTAACTTCCCACCAAAAACTTCTCAAATGATAAATCCTACATGAACTACCCCTGTTTGTACTGTGTATCCACAAAGATTTAACAAATTCCACTGCCAAAATATGTAGAAACAACTAGGTTTCAATTATTGTCTTTAGTAACCCAAACCTTGTCCAGGAAACATCTCCACTCTCTAGTGTGACAACTCATGAGAGTTATATTGTGTTGTATTGATCATATTTTCTCAAGGTTTTCATGAAGATTGTGCAAAGAAGGATCTCTTGATATCCTTCACCAATATGGGTTACAGAATGGGTCCTCTCACCCTGGTTGAAGGCACAACCTAAAGTAGTCAGGGTAGATCAAACCCTTGATAAGGTGCTATCCATTTCTCCAACACTTGAGTGACAAAGAGTCAGTTGAATCCCCTCCCTGGGCTACAAAATGAATTATATCATGATTTTTCTGTCTCTAAGCATCTTGTCAGTTTTATGATGCTCACAGGAGAATCAATTTAGCCACTCACATGAGAATTGCAGGATTATTTGAACACCAGATACACCAAAGTGGCACCAAAGTTACCGGGATTATCTGAACATTGGGATCTATTTTTGTGGCAACAACACTAAAGTGGCACCATTTCTGGGGACTATTTTAACAAATGCATACACATACCGACCCTGGTAATGTTTTTTACATGGTTTATGTACAAATACATTTTGTTTAAACATCATCCTTTGTTGAGATTTGTAAATTTGTGCAAGATTACAAGTTCATTGTGCAGTATTTCCAGTTTCTAGTGGTTATTGCACTAAATTTGCATCAATAGTGATAAATGTGGGTAAAGGAAGGTCAGATCTGTTAAGATTTGTAGAAATTAAGCATTGATAGACACTTGACAAGTTACTTATAGTGCATCTACACAACTAAGGTGAAAATCCTTAGTGGCGACTCCGTGTTGAATTGAAATTTTGATGATTACCAGTGTCTTAACCTGTGTCAAGTGAAATTTTTCATTAATATTTGCAAAGTTGGAGGGAAGAAGGTATTTCTTCACTAGGGATCCTACTAAAAATTTGTTTCTAGAATTAGGAAAAGTAAATTCAGAAGGAAAAAAAGTCTATAAAGTCATTAGAAATTAAGAATCAAGAAAGGAGATATCAGTTCTGAAAGGTGATCAATCTGTGGTTGAAGATTACCATACATCTTCAAGTGATTCTAAACCAAGTAATCCTTGTATAAATTTAAGTTCTCCAATTAGAGAGGGGCCATCATTTGTGTCTAAAAAGCACGCCTCTTAGTTTTCCCCTGTTTCTTCCAAGGTTAATAGGGTTTTCCAAGAAACTAAGTCATTAGAGGATATTTACTTTGAGATTTATACTCTGTGTGCCCCAGAGACCCCTCATCCCTTATCATTTTGATTCTCCTACAAATTCACCTCCTCAAGGCAATATGGCTCAGCCTCCACCTAGACCTCCTTTTTTTGTCAATACTTTTAGACCAATAAATTTCAGAGGTATGGTTGGATATCCTAATATGGTGCCATAAGATGTCAGAAATAGGTTGTCCAAAATTTCAAGGGAATAATGCCATCACTGGTGACCACCATTTAAGACTCTTTGTCAATATGATGGAAGATTTTGAAATTGAGTTTGAAGACATGTATATAAATTTGTTTATTCATACTCTTGAGGAGGATGCACGTGACTGGTACAAGTCATTACCAGATAATTCAATAGACTCATGGACCAAGATGAAAAATGCCTTTCCCAGGTTCCTTTTATCTGAATTTGAAAATATAAAGAAAAATCCAAATAAATTTGTCCATGATTTCAATACTAGGTTCAATAAGACCTTGAATAGGCTACCCATAATCCTAAGGCCAAGTGATGATCCATGTTTGATAAAATATTCTGACGCCTTTTATAAAAAGGTCACTTATTACTTGAGAGATAAGAACCTAGAAACATTGAGGAAAGCTTTCACCGTGGCCTTACAAGTAGAAAATAATATCAAAGAAGTTGGAAAACCTCCTAAGAGAGAGGGTGTCATTTAATCAATCCTGAGAGACCTCAATCAAACAAATTTGTGGATCTGGAAGAGGTTGTGAAGACTTTGGCCAGAGCAGTTAAAGAGATATCCTATAAACTGACTAGAGCAGAAAAAGGGGATAGGACAGAAGTTCCCAGGGTCAGCACAAGCCACACAATCAGGAGAGATTTGGAAATCATCCCAGAGGTGATCACAAACTAGATGACAGAGAGAAAGGGCCCATGGGATCAGGTTATAAATAACCTCAACCCAGGAAGAATAGATTGGTTCTTGATCCTTTGACTGTCAGGGTTGCTACTGTGGAGGAGGCCCATATTATTGAGTGGTGTGATAGGTGTTTCTTACCACACTCCCCATGTGATGTAGATCAATAAGTTGAGGAAGTAGATGATGATGAGATGTATGATTATGTGTGCATGATGGAATGCCCTCCAAACTCACTGCAAGGGGCAACCCCAAATGAATTGATAACTATCAAAACTGTTGAAAACTTCTGGGATTGTGTCCACTGGGTATTACCTCTTTCCCCCATTGATACTTTTGAAATTGATATGGTACAATCATTTTTATTTTCCCAGTCATGATTTTGAATAGTTAAGGGCATTAATGATAAAGAAATATGATGGAGGGAATTCCTTCTGAAGAGGATAGGAAACTATTGATGAATGCAGTAGTTTCTCAGGAGAAATAATATAACACTAGAAGTAAGGTTGTCAAAGGGGGAGGGCCACAAACCAAGCCAAAAATTCCATGTCTTACCAATATCCTGAAGGAAGCCCCTAAGAAAGATACATCTGGAAAAGGCCTAATTACCCCAAATAAAACTTGTACTCTTGCCCATGCCTAGACTGTGAAAACTCCTATACTATCATAGGAAGTGGTGAATATCCCTCTTAATACTGCCCTACCCAAATATATTACTTGTGACATAGCCCAAATCTTGAGTCAGATCAAGGTTATTGTTCCCATTTTTGAGTTACTTAGGATCCCAGAGCATAGGAAAAGAGCATTCAAATATTTGGGATTTAAGGAAGAAAATATTACTCAGGGAAAAAGTGTTAATAATATAGAGGTTCCTCCTATTATTGCAGAGTTAGAAATACCACAAGCATTAGAGGAATTGGGTGAATCACCTGAGGTGTATTTGGGAACTTCTCTGGTTGAATCTTAGCTGGATGTAGATCCATTTTTTACCCCTTTGATTATTAAAGATAGGTTGGTACATAACTGCATGTTTGATTTAGGAGCCTCATGTAATGTAATGCCTCTTGAGGTAATGAATGAGTTAAATATCAAGGTAACAACAGCTTTCGGGAAATGTACTACTATGGATTCAAGAGAAGTGCTAGTAATTAGATATGTCAAGGGATTAGTAGTGTAATTAGCAACTTATCCAGGAAAATGCTTAACCATGAATGTGGTTATTGTGGACTGTCCTGCCAAGTGGGGGATGTTATTGTCTAGAAAATGGGAAGCTAGTGTGGGTGGAAGTGTACAAATGGACATGTCATATGCAACCATACCAATTGAGGGGAACCTTGTGAAGTTATATGGTGAGAAGAAAATGTTGCATATCATTGAGGACCCTAACAATGCTTCTTATGAAGTATTGTACACAGATGTTGATGTTGATAACTTTGTGGGATATGTTGATTGTAAAGAGCATAAAATTGATGAGTGTGAGTATCTTGAGTAGGTTGGTTCTCCTTGGACCTTGATGTTTGATGGGGCTTGTTCTAGATCTGGTAATGGCATTGGTGTTGTCTTGATATCTCCAAGCCAAGAGGAGTTTAAATTTTCTTTTAAACTCAATTTTGAGTGCACAAATAATATTGTTGAGTATGAAGCACTGCTCTTGGGTCTAAGAATTGCATGGAAGTATGGTGTCAGAGGCATTATTGTTAAAGGAGATTTCGAGTTGATAGTCAAACAAGTCAGAAAGTTGTATGCTACAAAGAATCAAAGAATGAAGCAATACAAGCATGTAATTTGGGAATTCATTGAAATGTTTGACTCTTTCAATATAATGCACCATGATAGGAAATACAATATAGTAGTAGACAATTTGGTAGTGTCGGGATCAAGGTTTGAGAATTGTACATTATCCCCCTATTGTGAATATGATATTGAGATATTGACTAGGTCGTTTGTCCCTGATAATATCAAGCATTGGCAAGTTTTTGAAGATGATGCTCAAGTCCAAAGGTTTTTGCAAAATAAAGGAGAATTTTCCAATCAAATTATAGATTGGGAACCAATGGTTTGTGTAAATGATGGAAAAGAGACCTTGTTTAGTAAAGACATTATCTAATTTAAAACCAATATTATTCCGAGAGGTTTGGTTGCACTGGAATCAAATTTTGACAATATTGATTGCATTATTAATAGACATATGTCAGCCTCGAGATATGTTGAAGAATATAACCTAGGCACAAAGGATAAACCTAGGAGAATATGGCTAGGCAGCAACTTGAATAGAGAAGAAAAGTAGTCATATGTCCAATTGCTAAAAAAAGTACTAGGACTACTTGGCTTGGTCATATTAAGAACTGAAGGCATATAGGAAAGACCTTTTTCAACATGAAATACCCTTGGAAGCTAATGCCAAGCCATTTAGGTAAAATCAAAGACCAATTAACCCACTCTTTTCCCTAAAAGTGCAAGAAGAGTTGAAAAAGTTAAGGGATGGAGGAATCATACAACCTATAAGGTACTCTTCATGGGTTATAAACCTAGTACCTGTCCGAAAGAAGAATGGAGACATAAGATTGTGTGTGGACTTTATAAATTTAAATAAGTCATCAATTAAGGACAACTACCCCTTGCCAAATATGGATAACATGTTACAATTGGTTCTAGGTTTAGAATTATTATCTACTTTGGATGGTTTTTCTAGGTATAACCAAGTGGTTATGAAGCAATCAGAGAGAATCAAAACTACTTTCACTACTCCATGGGGTACCTATGTGTACGTGAGAATGTTGTTTGGCCTGATGAATGGTGAAGCCACATTTCAAAGAGCAATGGATGTAGCATTCTCAAGATATATAAATGACTTCATTATCATGTATCAGGACGATGTGACATTTTTTTCAAGGAAGAGAAGTGATCACCTACAGCATTTAGAAAATATGTTGATAAGGTGCAGGGAATATGGTATCTCACTGAACCGTAAGAAATGTCATTTTGGGGTTTAAAAAGAAAAGTTGCTTGGACATATAGTGTCAAAAGAGGGGGTCATGATCGATCTTGAGAGAGTGGAAGTCATTAACAAAGTTCCTATTCCAAGAACCAAAAAGGGAATTCAATCCTTTTTTTGGCAGATAAATTTTATTAGGAGGTTTATTTCCAACTTTGTTGAATTGACTATCCTAATTACTAATATGTTGAAGAAGGGTCATCTTGAAAAAGAATACTTGAAAACAATATTTGACACATAATCTTTACATAGAAACAAGACGGTGCTTGTATATTTTATTAATATCAAATTCAAGCATTACAAACAAATGAGAGAGCTACAATATTTATAGATATTGGACAGCTTCTACCTCATCCATAATATATGGAAACAAATCATCTAATCTGAGAAAATATGTAGAAATAGTATATTACCCCTAACTGCCCCTATTGCCCCTCATGGAAATCATTGTTAGTGCAAATCAGCAGCACCCCTGGATGTTGATCAAATTTCTAGTTTGACATTTGGACATCCAGTGTGATTGCACAACATTGAATATTTTCCCCAAGTGTGGGACTTGTAAAAATGGGAAAAGAATCTCCAGGTTAGAGGCTGGTTCCTCAACTCCTCTGATCAGGTGTATTACTTGAAAATTGCAGAGGTTTAAACTCAAAATCCTACTATAAATTCCAAGGGGATAGAGATAGAGAATGCAAAAGAATTAAAACTAATGCTAATAAGGTGATGCACCAAAGGAGTGGTGAGCATTTTTACTTCTGTAAATTGACACAGATTATAGAAATGCAGCAAAACATCATGCACAAACTGATGAAATGTAATGAAAGATCATGGATGAATCAAACAACACAAGAAGAGGACTGAAACTCATTCACAGGGCTTGCACTGTCATTTCCAATATCAAAATACATGCATTACATCAACCGGAAGGCAAAAAATATGTTGCAGTCTTGAAAGAGGTCTGGTATTCCACAAAATCACTTTCTAAGGTGAAAGAGGGAGCCTACAAAACATAAAAAATGTCCAACCCCTCAAAATGAGCCAAATCTGGCTTTTTACAATGCCCATTCGAGCTCAGGAGAGAGAAATGTGGGAAAACATGAGAAATATTTCAACCACCAACCAAATTCATAATAAACAGCATGGGTATCCTTAAAATTCCATTCCCTGACATTTTTGACCATGCTGGGAGAGAATGTGAGCCATGTTGCATTAAAAATGGTGGTTGAAATGTCATTTTTGTTCATTTCCACGTGCCAGAGGTGTTTTCCAATTTTATCTCTCCAAACTCCACCAAAACACAAAATTGACCCTGGAATCATGTAGATAATTTCACCAGCTTTCCATTGATATAAAGAACGCCAAAAACTGAGCTCTGGATCGAAAGTTATGCTCATTTGAAAATTTAGGGCAAAACAGGGCCGAAAATGGTTGGCGGGACAAAATTTTAAAATTTTCCCACTTTTTGCATTTGGGAAAATTTCCCCAAAAACTCCATGCTCACCAGTTTGGTGCCACGTGGCACATTCTGATTAGTTGTGGGCCTTTCCTGCTTCTTTTTCCACTGCTTCGGCCTTTGGAAAATTTTCCAAAAATTCTCCACCGGCTATATGACCTGAGGACACGTGGCATGATGTGATTCGTCGCGCCCCTCTGCTCCCAAATTCTCCACCACTCCCAACCATTTTCCCTGAAAGGGACACGTGGTGAGATCCCATTGGCTGCAGGCCTTTATGCTCATTTTTCCCTGCGGGCTTACCTTGTGTTTTTTTTGCCGTCACATGGACACGTGGTGAGATCCCATTGGCTGCAGGCCTTTATGCTCATTTTTCCTTGCGGGCTTACCTTGTGTTTTTTTTGCCGCCACATGGACACGTGGCATGATTTGATTGGCTCGGGTTTTGGGGGGTGGGCTCTCCCTTTCAATATTTCCTTTGATTTTTCTTTGGGAAAAATTCCCAACTTTCCCCACACCCCGTCGTCCTGGGACACGTGGCGAGTTCTTACTGGTTGCAGGCCTTGGGGCAAAAATTTAACTTTGCGCCCTTGCCAAACACTTTGCCAAATTTTCTATCTTCCTCCACGGCCCGCCAATTCTTTGCTGACGTGGCGTGCTCTGATTGGCTCGGGCCTTCCCTGGAGATTTTTCCATGGCGCCAATACTTAGGAAAAATTTGAAAAATTTCTCCCACCTCTACCACTCCTTTGGCCTAAGGACACGTGGCATAATGTTATTGGACGCAAGCCTGGCGTAGAAAATTTTGTTTGTGCCAACCCCTGGGAAATTTTCCCAACTTCTTTCCCTTGGACACGTGGTACGATCCTATTCGCCGGCGGGCCATCGAGCCAAAAAATTCCTTTCTGAATTTTTCCAACACTTGGTAAAAATTTCAAGTTTTCCTCTGCCTCCACCCTTCCGAGGACACGTGGCCTCATCTTATTGGCCCGGGCTTTTCTAGGGAAAATTTCCCACAAAAACTCCGCCGAGCCATAACTTCAAAAATACATGGAGTTAGGAAGAAAACTTTACCTTTCTGGAAAGCTGAGAAAGATCTCTATCCAATGGTGCCATTTCCAGAAGGTTTTGAGTGCCTAAAAGATAAAAATTATGACTGAGGCACAGGAGAGGAAAGAATGAAGGGAGTTAGCCAAAAAATGAGCAAGGGGCTCATTTTGGATAACAATTTTGGCGACTCAGAGGGGTCATCTACCTGCTGGATGAAGTTACCAATTGCCTGAAGCAATCCATTGGGCATGGAGTCATCAAATCTCTGCTTGGTACCCCAACTGATTAGAACAATGCAAGGAGGAAGATGGAGGACATAACAGCATCTGATTTGAGCAAGGCCTGTAAAACACATTTCCTGGAACAGTAAGCTTGTGCCAAAGAACTTAGGGAAAGCAAAGCTAATCTACAACAAAACAATGTGCATAAGCACTTGGAGGAATGAAAACCTAAGCTAATATGTACAAGGTGGGGAATTTCCTTCAGTAGCAATGCTTCAGATGGATTCCATTGACTGGAATCTATAATTCTTCACCATCCAATGTAGACAATTGGAAGGCATTGTTGTCCTTACACTTTGTGACCATGTAGGGGCCACTCCAAATGGCATCAAATTTTGAATGCCTCCCCGGTTTTGCTCTGTCTGCATCCCATTTTAACACTAGATCCCCAACTTGGAAAGATCTCTCCTTGGCCTTTCTATCAAAGGTCTTATTGATCAAAGCTTGATCCTTCTCCATTGCTTGGGATGCCTGATTTCTGATTTCTTGGAGCTCCATCAATTCTGCATACCTAACCTCCATGGGTCCAAACTCCAACAACTCCAACTGCTTCATGAGTTCTAATGTTGGCAACTCAAGTGACATGGGAAAAATTGCCTCTCTTCCATAAACAAGCTTGAATGGAGAGTTACCTGTAGATCTCTTGGGGGTTATCCTATCAGCCCATAAGGCTGATTTCAACTTAGTATGCCAAGACCTCTGATTTTCATCAAGAGTCCTCTTGATGATCCTTAACAAGTTCTTGTTTGTAGATTCAGCTTGGCCATTACCCTGAGGATAATAATTTGATGAAGTGCTTAGGTAGATCCCATTCTTGACAGCCCATTCAGTTACCTTGGATCCAATGAATGCCAATGCATTATCTGATATTATTGTAGCAGGTATGCCAAATCTAGTTGCTATTCCCTCATAGAAGTCTAGGATGCTAGATTCATTTGCTTCCTTGAGTGCTACTGCTTCAGTCCACTTGGTGAAGTAATCTGTTGCTGTTAGAATCCACTTGTGTCCTTGGCTTGAATTTGGATTAATGACTCCAATGAAGTCCAAACCCCATTGCATGAATGGCTGGTCAACTGAAATTGGATGCAATGGAAGGGAAGCTAGTCTCTCCTTACCTGTGAAGAATGCACAATTCTTGCACCTCTTGATCCATGCATAACAATCACTAAAAATCTTGGGCCAATAATAGCCAGCCCTCATGATCTTGAGAGCTGTCACTCTTGGTGCAAAATGACCACCAGCTGATCCACCATGGAACTCTTCCAACACTCTGTGAATCTGATTTGTACCAATGCATCTCAGCAGCACTCCATTCACATCCCTTTTGAATAAAACACCATCAACAAGAGCATATGGGACAACCTGCAATCTGAAGTGTCTTCTTTTGGTTTTGTTCATCTCTGGAGGGCATAGGCCTGTGTGTAGGAAGTGCATTATGTCTTGGGTCCAGCAAGGAGTGAGGACACCATCATTTTCTTCTTGAATGCTTCCTTGCTCATGGTTGTCTTGCAATGCCAAAACAACCTCTTTCTCATTGCATGCTTCCTTTTGTTTGTTCAAGACCAGCTGCTCACACAATCCTTTTCCTCTGACCAACTTGGTGACTTTGATCTCAATGTCATACTCCATGACACGAGTAATCCACCCTGCTCTCTTTTCATTCAGGTCTTTATTGAGGAGGAAGTCTTTAACTCCCACATGAGAAACCAGCAATTGAACCTTGTTGTTTGAAACTAGATGCTTAAATTTCTTCAAGCTCCTAATTACTACAAGAACATGCTTCTCAATGAAAGAATATCTCACCTCATAGTCCTCCAGGCTTTGGCTGAAGAAAGCAATTGGCTGCTCATCATTGTCTTTGTTCTGTTGTACCAAAATTGTAGAAATAGTATCATCACCTCCAAATGCATAGAGGATGAAATCCTTGGAGAAATCTGGGTTAATGAGAGTTGGAGCTTGTGAGATGGCCTCTTTGATTGCTTCAAAACTTGCCTTGCCTTCTGCTGTCCATTTGAAAGCTATGCTTTTCTTTAACATCTTGGTGATAGGCTTGACTAGGGCTACAAAATTTGGGACAAACCTCCGAACAAAATTTATCCTTCCCAAGAAACTTTGAAGGGCTTTCTTATGACTTGGCAATGGCAGTGCTCTTATGGCTTCAACTCTTTCTGGATCAATTGCTAATCCTTCTTTGGAGACAATGTGGCCAAGGAGCTTTCCTTCATGAGCTAGAAAAATACACTTTTTGGGATTCAAGGATACCCCAAATCTTCTGCACCTTTGGAATACTTGTCTTAAATGAAAGAGATGGTCTGCTGCATTTTTTGAAAAAATAGTGATATCATCAAGATATATCAGCACCATTTTGTTAATCAAATCCTTGAATGCCATGTCCATTGCCCTTTGGAATGTAGCCCCAGCGTTGGACATCCCAAATGGCATTTTCCTATATGCATAAGTCCCCCATTTGGTTGTGAAGGCTATGTCTTGAACTGATCCTCTTCCTTCACCATAATCTGATTGTACCCTGAATAGCCATCAAGCAATGAAAACCTTTCAGAGCCAGCAACAACTTGTAAAATCTGCTCCATAGAAGGAAGTGGGTAATGATCCTTGAGAGATGCTCTATTCAAATCTCTGAATTCAACACACAATATGATTTCTCCACTCTTCTTTCTAACTGGAACCAAGTTGGCCACCCAACTAGAATGCTTGATAGGGAATATGATACTTGACTCTATCAACTTATTCAATTCTTTTCTCATGAGAGGCTCCATGTGTGGATTGACTGGCCTTTGTTTTTTCCTGATGGGTTTAGCACTTGGGTCCAATTCAATAGTGTGTTGAGCTAACTTGGGATTGAAACCTTTCAAATCTTCATAGCTCCAAGAAAACACATCAGGGAATTCTTGACAAAGCTGTATGAACTCATACCTTTCTTGCTCAGTTGTCATTTTACCAATTTGGAGTGATTTGCCTTCTTCCACCAAGATGGGCACTGAATCTTCTCCCTTGACTTGGATGTTTGCTTTCTCCTTCCTAAACTGATCATTAGGATTGAAAATGGACTCCAAAGTGACAAGTCCCTTTGGTAGTTTGTTGGTTCTCAGCTGTACCACTTGATCACCATACTGTTGTTCTAACTTTTCCTGATTTTTAGCTGAGAACTCAGCCTCTTCTTGCAAGAAATGGATGATTTGTTGATCATTTTCAAACACTTGCCAACTTACATTGTTGTCTGGCACTGAAGGCCTTACAATCACATGAATGCTTGGTTGTACTTTGTCTTTCTTGATGCTTTCAAAAACATCAAAGGTTTCTCCAACTGCTGCAAGCCTGTCAGCAGCTTGGTTCTCTTTCCTAGGGATGGATTTGATGCTAAAGCCCTCAAAATCTTCAATGAGGTCCCACACCCTATTTTTGTAGCACTTGAGCAGATCATTCTTGGCAGCATGCTGCCCCTTAACTTGGTTGACAATCAGCTCACTGTCACCAAAAACTTGCAAGTTCTTTATTCCTCTCTTTATTGACCAATGCAATCCTTGTATCAAGGCTTCATATTCAGCAGTGTTATTAGAACATGCAAACTGAAATCTAAAAGCTGAATAATACTTAACTCCTTGAGGTGAAACAAGCATAGCTCCCCCTCCTGCACCTTGTCTACTTCTTGATCCATCAAAGAACAACTGCCATACCTCATTGTCATCCTTGTGGTCTGGCTTGGTGATGCTAGGAATAGGCTGATTTTCTTCATGTATGCAATAGACTCCTAGCTCAGATTCTTCTATTTCTTGATAAGGATCAAAAGCATGCACCTTGCTTGCCCATTCATCAAGAGTCAAATCTGGGATGCTTCCAACCTTGGTGTCAGCTTCATCAGTGCTTGGATAATCCTCTTGATCAAACGCTGAACAATTGGTATTGATTTGGCTTGGAGTGTGAGGCTCAATGTGAAAGTTTGCAATAGGCTCAGATCTGATTGTGGCTTTAGTTCCATATCTTGTTCTGAACAACATGTGTGACCAATCAGCAGATAAGTAACCTCTAATCTTAGCTGTGAAATCCCTTGACAAACATAGGGCAAAGAGTGGTGGAAGATCTATCACTGAGACATCTTGCAAAACAACAACGTTGGGGCATGCATGCAAAGTGAGACTCAAGTTTTTAATCACTCCTACTGTTGTTACTGTTGTCCCATCCAATTGCACTACCCCTTTGGATATGACTTCATATTGAAGCCCCAACTGATCAGCTATTTGCTTGGGCATTACTGAACTACTTGCTCCAGAATCAATCATGCAGTTGTGTACTAATTGGTTTCCAATGATCAATGAAACATAGAATGGAGGGGGCTTCAACATTTTACCTTGTTGTCCTCCATGATTCCCCTTCAGGCTGGGAAGCATTTGTGAGTACCTTCTCTTGCATTTGGACCTGTTGATTTGAAGTTGACCAGTCCTTCATGGCAGCTTGTAGCAAATCTCTTTGGCCTGGGATGGATAGTGATTCCCATATTGATATGTTTACATTTGTCTTCTTCATCTGATCAATGATGTTGAATGGAGATGAAGCATCTCTCTGTTGTCCCTTGGCCTGCACATTCATTCCTTGCACATGGGCAGCAACAACTGGCATCTGGGTTGGCTTAGGAGCTGGTTTGGGTGGTCCTTGCATGTTTGGAACTGCATTTTGTTTGCCAACAGTTTGTGGAGTGGTAGAAGGTTGTGGATTACTTGGAGCCAATGGCTGTCCTTCACCCAAATTTCTCCTTTTTGACCTTGTGTTGGCTGCAACACTTTGAGAGATTGTTTGATTCATACCACAAAAATCTTCTTCCTGCCAGTTTACAAGTGTGGTATCATTTGGAGCTGATTGTTGCTGGGATGTTTCTTGTTGTTGATTATTTCCTTGACTCCCTTCACCCTCCACCCAATCCACACCAGTTGTTGTTACCATTAATGCTTGATGTTGAAGCACATAGACTAGTTGTGAGGTTCATTGCATGGGAAACACCAATCATACTCCTGAGCTATGTTGTTTTGCACTGGCACTAGTGCTTTAGAGGCAGATGTAGCATTGGGATTATAGGGCTGAAATGGTCTATTGGCAGGAGGCCTTGCTTGATTTTGATTTGCAGCTGGATTGGGTGGTCTTTGAGGCTGATATGGCTGCCTGTTAGGCTGAGCTTGAGGCTGGTAAGAAGGTCTAAAACCTTGGGCTTGCTGCCTCTTGAGTGTAACCAGCTCATTACCTAAATTTTGCAATTGCTTCATGACTTCTTGAAGTTCATTTGAGGCACTAGAAGATGAAGTAGAAGCTTCACTTGAATTCTGATTTCTAGGAGTGGGAATAGGAGCTATATTAGGTGCTTGATTAGTACTTGGACTCTCTAAATTTGGATACAATGGCATTGGAGGCCTAGGAGCTAGCTTACCAGCTTGAATCAAACAATTTTCAGCTCTAATGGCAATGCTATAAGCAGCAGGGATAGTTGTGCCTCCCATGGATTGAATTAACATAGAAATATCAGAATTTAAAGCTTTAAGGTAATATAGAAAAGCACCTTCTGTTGTTGGCCTTACTGCCATTGGAATTCTCTCCCAAGTCCTTTGAAATCTGAAGTTGAAGTCAGTCAGCTGCTCATTGGGAGCTCTCTTGATAGTTGTCAATTGTTCCAAAAGGGACAAGTTATCTCCCTTTTCTCCAAACTGCTCATGGAGGGCTATACATAACTGGTTCCAATTTTGGATAGAACCTGAAGCAAGGCTCCTGAACCATTGCAAAGCCTTCCCTTTGAATGAAGATGCCAGCAGTTTGACAGCAACTTGCATCTCATCAATCTCATGGATTGCACAAATATTAGCAATATCCTTGACATGATCACCAGGAGTGGTCTGATTCTCTCCAGTAAAGTATGGAATGTTCTTCAGTGCTATGCAACTAGGATTGGATTTTGTGCATTGAGAGCAAGTGGGCTGCTGCAAGTGAAATTGACATATGGGTTGTGTTGTGCCATTCTGATTGGCCTTAGAACCCTTGTTGATTGGATGAAAGGTCTACCAGGTGGAGGAGTTGATAGAGTTTTGTTTGGTGGAGATGGATACCTTTGAATTCTTCTTCCTCTTTGGTCTTCTTCTTGGAGATAATTGCAGATACTCAAACAATACTTCTTCTTCTCCAACTCTTGACCTTGTGGTGATTCTTCTCATGAGTTTTCAGGTCTGTACTGCTAAAACCAGCTGATTCTTCTTCCTTGGAGTCACCAGATGTGCAATTCAGGGCTCTTTTAAGCAAGAAACTTGCAACAAATGCACATCAATTTTGTTGCAATGAAGATGAAGACCTCATAGGTCCCACCGGGCATGCCAAAACTGTTAGTGCAAATCAGCAGCACCCCTGGATGTTGATCAGATTTCTAGTTTGACATTTGGACATCCAGTGTGATTGCACAACATTGAATCTTTTCCCCAAGTGTGGGACTTGTAAAAATGGGAAAAGAATCTCCAGGTTAGAGGTTGGTTCCTCAACTCCTCTGATCAGGTGTATTACTTGAAAATTGTAGAGGTTTAACCTCAAAATCCTACTATAAATTCCAAGGGGACAGAGATAGAGAATGCAAAAGAATTAAAACTAATGCTAATAAGGTGATGCACCAAAGGAGTGGTGAGACATTTTTTACTTCTGCAAATTGACACAGATTATACAAAATGCAGCAAAAATCATGCACAAACTGATGAAATGTAATGAAAGATCATGGATGAATCAAACAACACAAGAAGAGGACTGAAACTCATTCACAGGGCTTGCACTGTCATTTCCAATATCAAAATACATGCATTACATCAACAGGAAGGCAGAAAATATGTTGCAGTCTTGAAAGAGGTCTGGTATTCCACAAAATCACTTTCTAAGGTGAAAGAGGGAGCCTGCAAAACATAAAAAATGTCCAACCCCCCAAAATGAGCCAAATCTGGCTTTTACAATGCCCATTCGAGCTCAGGAGAGAGAAACACGGGAAAACATGAGAAAGCTTTCAACCACCAACCAAATTCATAATAAACAGCATGGGTATCCTTAAAATTCCATTCCCTGACATTTTTGACCATGCTGGGAGAGAATGCGAGCCATGCTTGCATTAAAAATGGTGGTTGAAATGTCATTTTTGTTCATTTCCACGTGCCAGAGGTGTTTTCCAATTTTCTCTCTCCAAACTCCACCAAAACACAAAATTGACCCTAGAATCATGTAGATAATTTCACCAGCTTTCCATTGATATAAAGAATGCCAAAAACCGAGCTCTGGATCGAAAGTTATGCTCATTTGAAAATTTAGGGCAAAACAGGGCCGAAAATGGTTGGCGGGACAAAATTTTAAAATTTTCCCACTTTTTGCATTTGGGAAAATTTCCCCAAAAATCTCCACACCCCACTGGTTTGGTGCCACGTGGCATGTTCTGATTAGTTGCGGGCCTTTCCTACTTCTTTTTCCACCGCTTCGGCCTTTGGAAAATTTTCCAAAAATTCTCTACCTGTTGTATGACCCGAGGACACGTGGCATGATGTGATTCGTCGCGGGCCTTTACTCTTAAATTTTCCACCACTTGTTGACCATTTTCCCTGAATGGGACACATGTGGCACAATCCCACTGGATGTGGGCCTTTATGCTCATTTTTCCTTGTGGGCTTGCCTTGTTTTTTTGCCACCACATGGACACGTGGCATGATTTGATTGGCTCGGGTTTTGGGGGGCAGGCTCTCCCTTTCAATATTTCCTTTGATTTTGCTTTGGGAAAAAAGTCCCAACTTTCCCCCCATGCTCTGCTGGTCCTAGGGACACGTGGCATGATCTCATTTTGTTGCGTTTCGGCCTTGGGGCAAAAATTTGATCTTTGCTCTACCTTCGCCAAACACTTTGCCAAATTTCCTATCTTCCTCCACCCCCGCCAATTCTTTGCTGACACGTGGCTTGCTCTGATTGGCTCGGGCCTTCCCTATGGGCCAAAAAATTTCCCCTGGCACCAATCGCTTAGGAAACACTTTGAAAAATTTTATCTCCCTTCCTCCCCATTCCTTCAGCCTAAGGACACATGGCACAATGCCATTGGACTTAGGGCCGAAAAATTTTGAAAATTTTTTTTGTGCCAACACTTGGGAAATTTTCCAACTTCTCTCCTCCGCCCTTCACGAGGACACGTCCCTTCACCGGTGGGCCATCGGGCCAAAAAATTCCTTTCTGAATTTTTCCAACACTTGGTAAAAATTTCAAGTTTTCCTCCGCCTCCTGCCCTTCCGAGGACACGTGGCCTCATCTTATTGGCCCGGGCTTTTCTAGGGAAAATTTCCCACAAAAACTCCGCCGAGCCATAACTTCAAAAATACATGGAGTTAGGAGGAAAACTTTACCTTTCTGGAAAGCTGAGAAAGAGCTCTATCCAATGGTGCCATTTCCAGAAGGTTTTGAGTGCCTGAAAGATAAAAAATTATGACTGAGGCACAAGAGAGGAAATAATGAAGGGAGTTAGCCAAAAAAAGAGCAACTTTGGGATGAAAACACTATCACTTAATGTTAATTGACAACTAAGGATAACTAATATCTATTGACATAAGTTTAAAGTATTTAATTAAATACTTTAACTTATTACATTTATTCAAATATCAAATAATGATGAATTATCAGCTAAATTTTATTCCTAATAGATCAAGGAGTATCAATATTCAAGAAGAAACTAATTTATTCATTTCTGCCTTTAACTAAATGAGGATTATCATTTGGAAGCAATTGAAAAATAATATAGATATAGCAAGATCTGACTGGATTATAAAATAGGATACTTCCAAAGGATGTTTACTCAATTTACCTCTGAGAATACCATTGCATGCTGTGTTGCTACAGAAATCCATGATGAAGGAGCTGAAAGGCCAATTAGCTTTCTTTTCCATTAGTAAAGCATCTTGACAAGTGGGGGATCATTAGAGTTGAATAGCTTTGTTCCTAAGTACTATCATGGAGAATTAAGTAAGCCTTTACTGTGGTAAGAGCCACAAATATAGAGTTGCCATATATTGATTAAGTTCTAAAATCATAGCTTATGTCCCTCATACTTATACTCATAGGATATCCTTTCAAAGAATTTAAATGAAATTTCCAGTAAAAGTGATGGTTCAATGGGAAAATAAGTTACAGGAATAAAGATATGGACATTATAAACTAATAAAATTACTGTAACAAATTTTGGGATGTAAACTACTGAAAAGTTCTTAATGATTTAGAAAATCCTTACTTAATTAAATAGTTGAGATTAATAAATGTTTATGAGGAAATGTGAATATTCTTGATAATTTGATAAATTCTTATTAATGTATACAATGGATACATTTACCCTTCTTTTATCTCAAACATCTTGCAGTCCCTGAGTACAAAAAAGAATTAAAAGAGAGCACTTAGGTTAGCCTCCTAAAAATATGTCATCATCACTTGATTATGGGTTGCACTCACAAATTTGAAGACCTGAGGGTAGTTAATCTTAAGGTGTATCACTTGAAGGATGAGATCCCCTAAAATATAATTGCTGATTTCCATATCGAGGAGTTTGTGGAGGGCATTTATTCTGCTAGAAGAGTAACAACTACCATAATCTTAAGGGCTTGTGTTACTGTGGCCAACACTTTATAAGGATACAAATTTTATTGGTAAGAAAGTGTGAGAGTTGTCAATATTTTCAAGGAAGATTGAAAGCTTCAGGATCCAATCCCTTTGCAGCCAATGTCAATTGAAGCCCACTTTTAAGTTAGTGGGGAATCAACTTTGAAATTTGGCTCCAAATTTCAGATTCTTCAAGTGTAGGGTCACAACCATGGATATTGAGTGGCCACTTTGTATTACTTCACCAAATGGGTGGAGGCAATCCCCACTTAAGAAACATGAAGCTTAACCCTACCAAAATTTTCATGGACATTTCATTCTTGAATCATATCATTTGTCAGGTTTGGAGTGTTTGCCCAAAATAACTGTTGAGAATGCTATGAGGTTTCGAGTTAAACCTTTGGTAGCCATGTGTCAGAGTATGGGATAAATTTAGCATATGCATCACAATTATAATCCCCAAGAGTAATGGAGTGGATGATTCGAGAACACTCGTTATTTATTGAAAATAATCAAAAGAACTTTGGAGATAAATAAAAGAAAGTGGGGTGAGAAATTGAAGTTTGTTGTTTATGCCTGAATCATAATTACTGTTAAAAGAGCTACTGGAAAGATCCCATTTGAAATGGTGTATGGAACTCAAACTCTACTTCCCCTGCATATGTAATTATCTTCATATCAATTCATGTATTTTTGAAGTTATAGGACCAGGTAGAGGTTAGTCCTTATGATGCATGGATCAATCAAATTGTTGAATTAGATGAAGAGAGAAGAGAATCCCATCAAAGACTTATGTGAAGTTTAGGGAGAATATGAAGAAATTGTTTGACAAAAAGGTTACCCCGAAGGTTTTTTGAGTGTAGGACATCTGTTGTGCTACTATGGGAATAGCATAGACATGAGGATAAGGGAAAACATGGAAAATTTGGCTGCATTATGTATGGGACCCTTATTCTATTGATATTAGGATTGGCGAGCACACCTTCTTCCTAAAAGATCTAGATGGGGAATTTCTTGATTTTCCTTGTTAATGGTGAGGCACTTAAAACATTTCCTTGATTTTCATTTCTCAATAATTCAAGGTACACATCATTGTAAAGTGTTCAAAACAATTTTTTTGTTCTTTTTCGTTTCTGTGTAAAAAATTTCAAGTTTTGGTTCATCCTGGTCCTTGGCCAACGAGGCTGGAATTTTTTGTTGGTTTCTCAAGTTGGATCCCCTGGGGAGGTTGGAAATTGTTTTTCTGGACTTTGCAAGTTTGTTCTTGACTCCATTGCCCAATGGATTTTTTGGCACATGAAAACTACAATATTGTCTATTATGTTTGTTCTTACGGCACTCGTTGGGAGTGCCCATCCCCGAGTTGGAGCTGGTGTTGGTGCTTAATTGTAATCTCGCCCCTTTTTTGTTTAAAATTTCTCAGTCTGTATGGTTAGAAGTATTTTTTGTCTCCCTATATGGATGTGTGAAAAATTTATCCTTCATTTGGATGTCGTTGTCAGTCCTTTCCTTGGGTTGTGGATCACATTGAGTCTTGTTGCAATTTATCATATCACATTTCTATTTAGGCCCGAAAATGGTGAACTTTTTTGTTTTTCTTCCATTGGCCATGTCTTTTTGGAAAATGGAAGATCCCAACATCCATGAATTGTTCCTTTCTAATTGGATGTGGCCAGTCGGGATCCATTTTGTCTTGTCCTTTTTGTTTATACTTGCAAAATGTCAAATTTTTGGTCCCATGGCCCATTGAATTCTAACTGGATGTCAAAATATCAAGTGGCGTAAGTAAATTTCTTACTTTAGCCCCAAAAAGGTGTACATGGTCATAAAACAAGTCAATTGCGGTCATTTTTGTATTTTGATGCATTATGGAAAAGGGCATGAAAGTATAAGGTAAATGCCTAAGACCCGGGGGAAAAGGACATGTGGAGGACCTGAAAAGCTCATTTGAGGATCTGCCTTTGGTTTTGACCTTTGGAGTTGCACTGAAAGAGACACATGGAGGCTTCGACTGGCTCCTCCGGGGCATACTCAGACTTTTCAAGTGGTCGAGGTGCAGGCTTTCTTGGGACCCTAGAAGCACCACGTGGAGAGCTGCACTCATTTGAGGTCCCGCCTCTGGGTCTTACCTTTCGAGTTGCACCAAGGAGACATGTGGAGGCTTCCGCTAGCTCCTCTTTATACTGATACTTTTCAACGGCCGAGGAAAATTTCTTAGGCCCAGGACACGTGAAGGGCCCGCACCTGTTTGGGGACCTATCCCTAAATTTTACTTTTGAAAGAGCGCCAAAGAGACACATGGAGGTTTCCACTAGCTCTACCCACACTCATACTTTTCAACAACCGATGCAGCTTTGTTAGACCCTAGAAATGTCGGAGAGCACTTTTTGAGGTCCCACCTTAAAAATTTTACCTTTAGAGTTGTGCCAAGGAGACACATGGAGGCTTCCACTGGCCCCTATTTATACTAAGACTTTTCAAAGGCTGACATATCAAAAGACCCAGGAAACATGTGGAGGCTTCCACTATCTTTGGGGACCTACCCCTAATTTTACTTTTTCATAGCAAGATACACTGGATTTCTACTGGGCCCATTCTCATTTGGAATGAGCCAGTACAGCTCTATTAGACCTGCCTAAGCATTGCTCATTTGAGGTCCCGCCTCTAGACTTCATCTTTGAATTGTGCACCAAGGAGACACGTGGAGGCTTCCGCTGTCCTCTTTATACTAAGACTTTTCAGCAGTCATTATGGAGAACACATGAAGGGCCATGAATGTTTGGGAATACCTCTGGACTTCAAATTGCACCCATGGAGACAACTGGATTTCACTGGCTCTTCTTTCCTCTTGGCCAACTCAGACTCACATTGCACGAATGCATGTAATATGTTTTTCTCAAGGGTAGTATTCTCAAAGGTGAAAAGGATTACTTGTCAGATCAAGCCATATGGAGCCACCTAAGAATTATTAAAAATGGGATTTCTTGCATGACAAGATAAAAGAATGATTAAAAGGACTGTCAAAAGTTATGACATGGTGCCCCAATCATTATCTAATGAAAGTAGGAAATGTGAAAGGCTCACAACTTTTCCACCTGGAAAAAATAGAAATGAATATTCTTCTTTAAAGATTCATGTTTTTTAGGGGGAAAAATAGGATGAGTGAGCGAGTGAAATTGTATAAATGCAATGAGAATACTCTTGCAAAGGGGGGTTAATTTTTCTGAGAAAGTTTGAGAAAAACCATTTTCCTGAGAGACCGTCTGAGAAACCTGTTTATTTTCCTTGTGTTTGTAGATTTAATCATGTCAAGATGGTTGCAAGTGTACAACCATTGACAAGCTTTGAGATTGTTGAAGAAACTTTCCCCTGCTGATGAATCTAATGAACCTTGAATGAATTTGTGTTGATCATGAGCATAATTGTGTTTGCTTTTATTTCAGAATGTTTTCAAATAGTTTTTCATGTTCCTGTTGCAATCTTATGTTAAAATCCCTCTGAATCACACAAGATCTTATCCCTGTGGTAGTATTGTGGCATTTGCAATTTCATTGTGAGAAGAGATTTCATCTTGTAATGAAATAAACAATTTAAAATCACTTTACTTTCACTGTGTTGACAAATATTATTGTTTGTTAGTCTATGAGTGTATCTTAGGCATGACGAATCAGGGATTTCCAACGTTTAATTGAGTCTTTAACACAAGCCTTTGTGTTGAATTCTTGAAGAGTGTATGAAATCGTGCATCTCTGGGCCTCCATTGATACACACCTTTTGGTTGAAGGAATATTTTGGCTATTTTGAAGCATTTTGTCTGTGAGTGTTCTAATATTTGTAAAGGTTCTCAAATATCTTGTATAATCAACTTTATCTTTCTTAACTTCCCACCAAAAACTTCTCAAATGATAAATCCTACATGAACTACCCCTATTTGTAGTGTGTATCCATAAATATTTAACAAATTCCACTACCAAAATATGCATAAACAATCAGGTTCCAATTATTGTCTTTAGTAACCCTAAATCTTATCCAGGAAACATCTCCACTCTCTAGTGTGACAACTCGTGAGAGTTAGATTGTGTTGTATTGATCATATTTTCTCAAGGTTTTCATGAAAATTGTGCAAAGAAGGATCTCTTGATATCCTTCACCAATACGGGTTACAGAACGGGTCCTCTCACCCTGGTTGAAGGCACAACCTAAAGTAGTGAGGGTAGATCAAACCCTTGATAAGGTGCTATCCATTTCTCCAACACCTGAGTGACAAAGAGTCAATTGAATCCCCTCCCTAAATAATAATTGACTTATATCATGATTTTTCTTTCTCTAAGAATCCTATCAGTTTTGTGATGTTGCTCAGCCCTCATAGGAGAATCAATTTGGATACCAACATGTCTCTCTCCAACCCCTCTAGTGCATTTTTGAAGCCCTCACATCTCATCCACCACATAACTCAAGCTATTGTTATCCAAAATGTTCCCCTTGCACATTTTTTGGCTAACTCCCTTCATTCTTCCCTCCCTTGTGCCTCAGTCATAATTTTTTACTTTTCAGGCACTCAAGGCCTTCTGGAAATGGCACCATTGGATAGAGATTTTTCTCAGCTTTCCAAAAAGTTAAAGTTTTCCTCCTAACTCCATGTATTTTTGAAGTTATGGCTCGGCAGAGTTTTTGTGGGAAATTTTCCCCTAGAAGGCCCACAGCCAATAACATGGTGCCACGTGTCAAAGGAAGTGGCAGGGGTTGGAGGAAAACTTGGATTTTTTACCAAGTGTTTGGAAAATTTCAAAAGGAATATTTCACCCCAAAGGCCCGCCGATGAATTGGATGTTGCCACATGTCCCGGGGAAGAAATTAGAAAAATTTCCTAAGTGTTGGTGCAAGTGAAAAATTTCCCCAAAGGCCCTAGGCGACCTCAAATCAGCACCACGTGTCCTTAGGACCAAGAAGGACCACGGAGGAAGATGAAGTTAAAATTTTGGCGAAGTGTTTTGGTGAGAGGGCAAAGAGAAATTTTTGGTCCCGCAGCCCTGCCGAGCCAATGGCAGATCATGCCACATGTCTCAAGACCTGCGCCACGGAGGGTAGATTTAAAATTTTGGTGAAGGGGGGTCAAAGAAGATTCTTGGCCTTTTTTCGAATCCAATGTGTAAAAGGAGTTTCGGTCAAGGAAAGATTGGAAATTTTTCCCCAAGGCCCGTAGCCAATAAGGACAAAGCCACATGTCCTGGGAGCATTCCACGAGCAATAGGAGCTTTGGAGACGAGGGAAAAGTTGGGAAATTTTCCCAAAGGAAAAAGGAAGGAAATTTTGAAAGGAAAAGTCTGCCCCCCTAAACGTGAACCAATGGCATCTTGCCACGTGTCTGGTGGTAGCCAAAAAATACAAGACAAGCCTGCAAAAAAAAAATTCAAAGGGAAAAGCCCACATCCAATGGGGTTTCTACAATGTGTCTGAGCTCAGGGAAATATGGTCAACAGCGATGGAAAATTTAAGAGGTAGATGCCCGCTGTGAATCATATGCTCGCCACGTGTCCTCAGATCATCGGCCCGGCGGAGAATTTTTGGAAAATTTTCCAATGGCCAAAAACAATGGAAAATGAAGCACATTAAGGCCCGCACCCAATCAGAATCATGCCATGTGGCACCCAGAATGATGGAGCATGGGGATTTTTTGGGAAATTTTCCCAAATGCAAAAAAGTGGAAAATTTCAAATTTTTCGCCTGCCAATCCGTTTTGGCCCTGTTTTGCCCTAAAATTTCAAATGGCCATAACTTTCGATCCAAAGCTCAGTTTTTCGCATTCTTTATATCAACAGAAAGCTGGTGAAATTATCTACAATATTCTCAGGGTCAATTGTGTGTTTTTATGGAGTTTGGAGAGAGAAAATTGAAAAATGCCTTAGGCACGTGGTAATGAACAGAAATGACGTTTCAACCACCATTTTTAATGAAGAATGGCTCGCATTCTCTCCCAGCATGGTGAAAAATGTCAAGGAATGGACTTGTAAGGATGCCCATGTTGTTTTATTGCATTTTTGGTCAGTGGTTGAAGCTCTCTCATGTTTTCCCACGTTTCTCTCTCCTGGGCTCAGTTTTGGCATTGTAAAAGCCAGATTTGGCTCATTTTTGAAAAAAGGTTGAGACATTTTTCATGTTTTGCAGGCTCCCTTTTTCACCTTGAAAAGTGATTTTGTGGAAAAAATCAGACCTCTTCCAAGACTGTAACCTATTTTCTGCCTCTCAGATGTTGTAATGCATGCATGTGTTTGATATCTGGAAATGACAATGTATGCTCTGTGAATGAAATTTCAATCCTCTCATTTGTATTGTTTGCTTCATTCCTGACCTTTCATTACATTTTGATCAGTTTGTGCATGATGTTTTGCTTACATTTCTATGATCTGTGTCTATTTGTAGAAGTAAATAAATGTTCACCACTCCTTTGGTGCATCACCTGATTAGCATTAGTTTTATCTCTTCTTGCATTCCCCATCTCTTGTCCCCTTGGAATTTAGGGCAGGAACTAGGAATTCAAACATCTACAACTTGTAAGTGATCAAAAACACATGAAAGCTTCCCTAGATCTTCCCCTCACAAAAATTAGTGGTTTTCATGCAAAGTGATATATAAACCTCTCTGACCTCCATTAATGGATATCATGCCACCAAAAAAATGATGATAAATTTATTTTTTGTTTATGTAGAGATCCGGATGGCGAAATCATCTGAAACTTGGAGCGAATGTTCCTCTTAAAATCTACTTTCATTTGAGCCATTTTTTGCATAATGAGGTGGATAATTTTTTGAGATATGGAGGACTGATTTTTCTCTCAGTATTCTTCCCTCTTGATGAAAATATCATTTTCCCACTAATCCAAATGAGGGAATCATCTAAAAAATTGGAGCAAGGAATATTTGAGAAAAAACCTAGAATTTGGAAGACCATTTTCATTGCAATGACACCTGTAAGTGCCACTTACAATAAAAATAGTAGGTGTTCAAACTAGGCATGTATAAAAATTAATTTTCTCAAAATATCAAATTCTCATGGCATCTTGACACTTTGAATGAATAGGGAAAAGAAAAACATCAAAAGTGAAAACTATGAAAACTTGCTAAAAATAGAAGTCTTGGATAGGACCTGCTAAAAATAGTAAGTCTTGGAATTGAGCTCAGAAATATGTGACAACTCCCATTTTTCTTATCTCATTGATTTTTTCCATCATCAAGGTAAATAAATGGTTATGTGGCCCAAACAGGAAAGATAACCCACCGTAGGCTCTCAAAGCATCAATTCCAGAGGTGATTTCTGCATGGACACAGTCTGATGCAAAGAGGGTGGAGGATCTAACTCATTCCAATTGTGGTAGAAGGGAGAGTCATCTTGGTTGAATCCATTCATGAAAAGGACATCATACTGGAAATCAGGAATCATTGGTGAATAAGTGGTGCAAAAGATATTCACTTGGACAATGGGTGAAATCAGGAACATCTTGAGGTCTATGAGGGATCTGAAACATCAAGAGCTCCATTGAAATTCAAAGTCATCAAGGAATGATGGTCATAGAATGATGAGAAAATATCACCATGAGTGATGATGGTGGTCATCTCATCAAGTAATGCATACCTCGTGAAGTGTTTCTAAACACTTGATCCATGCTTGATAATGTCCTCACATCTTGCCAGTCAGGGAGGTAGCATTCACAAGTGTTTTAGTGTAGTGAAGAGGTCAAGAAAATGGAACTCACTCTCAAACATATCTTCAAGTTCCATTCAAGAATCAATCCTCCTATCTAGTGAAGGAAATCCATTCCCATGAGCAGTGATTGAAGAAAAAATGTCCTCATAAACCATAAGTAGGTTTCCACTCATGTGACATCTTGGTCAGGAAGGTGAATTGAAAAGAGGTCATCATGTTCAAAGGTGAAATGGGAAGCTCATGGATAAGTTGAGGATCATCATATCCTGACTCTTCCATTGTGTCCAAATATCTCTGAGGAAAGAGTTAAAATGAGCTAATCAAGCTATTGATATACTTAGGGCCATCATATGTGAAGGAATCAAAGAAGTCATCTATTCCCTTGAGAGGCATATGAGAAAGAAGGTGAGGATTCTGGAACCAAAAAGGGTAAGAGGATGATCTTCATTTAGAGTACCATGTTTACAAGAACAAGAAACCATCTTAGTTTCACCTATTTTAACTCACTTATTAGTGTTCATAAAAACTCATTCATCACTTGGTAGTGTGATCACACCCCAAAGGAAGAAGCATGTGCAATCACCTCATTTCAATTCAATGGATGGCCATAGGATAAGAATCTCATTCAAGGAGAAATCCTTTATCTACAAAGTGAGGATCCATTTCAGTGAGTGAAAGACAATCATAAAAGGGGTTTGAGCATCATGGAGTTGATTTGTGATCACTAGGGTGAATTGTGAAGGCCTAGAAAAGTATGGAAGTGATCCTCACTCCTGCCTTGTAATAAAAAGAGATCATCATGTTCCCATTTCAATGTGGATCTCATGACAATGTTTTTGAACACTTATTCGATGCTCTGAAATGTTCCTGCATCTCACAAAAGAAGGAGATTGTGATCTTAGTGCTTCAAGTCAACAAGCTCTTCATCAGCAAACGCTTTCATCTTCATCAGATTGGTCAACCCTTCTCTCTCTCTCTCTTCCTTCTTCTCTCTCCATATTCTAATTCTTCACCAAGAATGCACTTTTCCCTATTTTGTCTTATTCACTTAAGTGACCCTCAATTTAACATTGTAAGAGTCCTTTTTCATCAATAAGAAAAAGACTCACTTCCTAGGAATGTGGAAGGTCACAAGTGATGAGGAAAGGTGAAAATTCATGTGGGGGGAGATGAAAGGACAATTTTTAATGCTATAAATTGGAATGGATTCTCCATTCCAAAGGGTTGGCAATTGTTGATTGATTGTATGTTGTTGAGATTTACCACTACTACATCAAGCAATAAAAGTTACATTTCTTCTATTTCTATGCTTATGTTCCTCTACTCTCTCTCTCTCTACTTTCCAACTTTGTAAGCATGGTGATCTTGCATAACCAAGAAGGAACCTTATGTCCTTGATTGATGAATCTACAGAACTGTGTGTCTCTAGTTTGTTAGTCTTATTGATTTTTGCATTGTTGTTCTTCTAATTGAATGTGGACCTACTCTGGTTGATGTATGTGAATTATGTAAGCCTACTCACAACATTAACCCTCTCTCTCCTTATTTCTCCAACTCCCCTTTACCTCCCTTCAAAAAATATTCCTCCCTTGTACTCTGTACAAGCACTTTTCCATAGGTTTAGTGGAGTATTCTTGTGTGATCCCTGGCCTAACATCTACCCATAGTGTTTAGTTAGTTTACATTTAATAATGGGATCCTCCCCACACACAAAAAGGAGGGGCTTAACCCCATGACCATTGGTGGAAACCAATAATTTGCACTACAACAAATTAATTCACCAATAATTTTTGGGGACTCTGCTGGGGAAGATCTGCCCTTTGTGCACCCTAAAAGATCTCTGAAAATACAAAAAAAAAAATACATATTTGAAAATCCATAAAAAAACTAAGAAAAACTAAAAAATACCAAAAATGCCATATGAATGTTCAAGATATTTGTTGTGATCCTATTGAAAAATATGCATTTTTCTAGTTTCATTCCTTTCTAATGCTTGAGAAAAACTGGTAGAAAGAAGATACACTTGAGAAAATCGTGTAGTGGAATTGTGACCCCACATTTGAAGAAGGAACAAAAAGAACTGATTTCAGAACTTCCATTATTCAAATATCAAGGAAAAAGTACTTTCAAGTTCCTATCCTAATTTTCCTCTTGAAGGTCATATTGAGAAGTAGTTGTAGAACCACTAGTCCTCATTCCTCTGAAAAAGAAGAAAGAAGAACCAGAGGAAGAAGGAGAAAGGATGGTTGTGCCTCTGCCATGGGGAAAAAATACTGGTCCGTTACTCTTAACTCCACCACTTCATGAATTTCCAAAAGGATCAAGAAATAACTTTCCCAAATTCTATGGAGATGGAAAGCAATGTCCAATGATCAAATGATAGCATATTATCATTTTCATCACATCCTGTGGCATTCTTGGAGTGGGACATGAAGATGTTACCATTTATTTATTCATGGAATCATTGCAAGATGTCATATGGACTGGTTTTACTACTTTCCATCACACTCAATTACTGATTGGGATGATATGAAAACCAAGTTTGAAGCAATATTCAAGATTGTAGAAGATGTTGATGCCCTCCTCACTCAACTCACATCAGATGAAGAAAGAACCACAAGAGTCCATGAGATATTTTGTAGAAAAATTCAATAAGTTGATCAACAAGATTCCCACTGATGCTCATCCTACTGTGGATAATCAGAAAAGGTTCTTCATGAATGCCCAGTTTCCTGAAGTTAGTTTCATACTACAGAGAGCACAACCAAACAATTTGGAAAATGCTCAAGAACTTTCCATTGATGTGGAAGATGACCTCATCATGTCAGGAAAGATCAAGAACCATTCAATGAAGGATAAGGCCCAAAGTTTCAAAGATGAAAGATTTGATCCATTACTACAAAATTTGGTCAATGACTTGACTTCATTGAAGAAGGAAATTTCTCAACATGCCTCACATCAAAATAGGAACAGGAATCAGATTGCAGGAGCACCCCAAAGGCTTGCCTTGGAAGCTCCACCAATTAATGCAATATGTGGGACCAGTGAAGATGAAGGAGAAGAAATTATTGAATCAAAAATTGAAGAAGAAGATGAAGATGAATGTGCCAGGATTGGGTATTTTGAATACTCACTGGATGAAGATTTTAAAGAATCCATGGATAGATACACCTATGCAGTATTCACTCAATCACAAATGGAGAAAGAAGCCTCTTCTTTTGTTTCCCAAGCTAAGAATTTGGATCCTCAAATGGAAAATCTATGAAAAACAACAATAAAAGGAGGATCATCAATGTCCACTTCCATGGGGTCAACCAAGAAGAATCCTGAGACTACCTCAGTCAATAATTCATCTTCCTCTTCAAGTAAGTCTCTTGCATCTCCTCTTGACAAATCAACTTCTGCATCTATTGATCCTAAGAATACAAATCTTTCTCATGTCAAAGTTTTCATAGTTCCTGATGTGCTTACCACTTCTACACCTTTTGACATCATTGACCATTGCAAGAAATCCAAAATTCATATTTATGAGTCTGAGTACTTGAGAACTCATCCCAAGAAATTTGATAGGCTTGTCTAGTTCATCAGAGAAATTAGTTCAAGTTCCAAAAATTACACTGCCAAAGAACTACCTCCCACTCCTCATACCACTCCTTCTTAAACCTTCTTTTCCACACCCTCCACCTCTAGGAAAGTAGAACCTTTCTATCTAGCCTTGTTGGTCAATGGATATAAACTGAATAATTGCATTATTGACTCTGGTGCCTCTGAAAATGTCATGCCTACAAAAGTTTCTAAAGCTCTTGGTCTCTCTCTCATTCCCTTTATTAGCCATTGTTACTCCATGGAAACCAAATAAGTACCTCTTGTTGGCCAGGTCAAGGATGCTCAAGTAGCATTTGCATATTTTCCTGACAAGAAGATCACATGAAAATTCTTGTAGCAGACATGCCAGCCTCATATGGTATGTTGTCAAGATGAAGCTTCTGTAGGGATGTTGGTGGAGATATACAAATGGATTGGTCACATGCCACCATTCCAGTCAATGGTAAGATGAAAAAGATCCTTCCCATCAGGAAAATGAAATACACCATTCAAAGACCAGATGACCCAAGGGTGGATATCCTATTTCAAGATTCAAGGCATTACAAATTCTTTCATAGCTTCAGAGGAAGATGTTGAGTTTTCCATGTTGATGGAGGAGTATCCAAGTATGATAAAGCTAGTTGGAAAGCATCATGGTGATTTGATGGAATCACAATTTGAAAGCATGTACTTCCCACTAGATGTGAGCATGAACACAGTTTCTCTACTGGGTGGTGATGATGGTCATGAAACATTGACTTACAAAAAAGAAGTCCTGAAATGGTGAACAATGCAGATCATGAATGCAAAATGATACCAAACAATTTCTTGTAAGGTAAGCCCTATGTTTCCAATCATGTTCTTAAAACTCGTTCATGAAGTTCCATTCAAAGTATGATTGTGAATATGAATCTTTCTCTTTCCCATCGGGAGAGAATGACTCTTGCAACGAGGAATGCATGAATGAAAAATGCTTCAACTTATTGAAGTCGTGCCTACTTAAGAAGAGGATGAATTCATCATGGAAATGGACTCCTTAGTTCATGGTGTTCAAGATTGGGAAAATGACAATCTAGATATTTCAGCCCCAACCTTGTGCTCATTCCCCTTTCATGAAGATGGAGACCTTCTCAATGAAGGAAAAATAGATGAGATGGTGCTTGATTCCCCAAGGCTTGATTCCATTCAAGATGAAAACCTTCTCAATAAGGGATATATGAACAAGAACATCTTGAATCTTTCAAAGTGACTCCACTCAAAGAAAGAGCTTTCATGATGAAGATATTTTGAAGCTCAAAATGACCAAGATGGAGAAGGTGATGTTTTTCATTCTTCATATCTGACCTTGTGCTCATTTTCATTTCAAGAGGATGAAGCAATATGCAAGTCACACCATAACATAAAGCAAGTCAAGAAAAGTCAAGAGTGTGCATGAAAGAAGATTGCTTGAAGCAATTGAGAAACATGGAACACTAAGAAGCTTTGTATAGTGTTGAAACTCCTAAAACATCTATCAAGAATCAAATCATGGAAACAAGTGGTCATGAAGTAGATGAAAAATGAAGGTCTAATTTCTATCAAATCATAGCCTCAGTGTGAAAATAACAAGATGAGTATGATCAAGACTCATTCTCACAGCAATGCAAGAAAATCAACAATTGGAATGAACTTGGGAATCAATGAGCAGAAGGGAAGAGGATGTCAAAGCAACAAATGAAATGAATTGACTCAGTGGATCCTTAATTGTAAAGAAAATCATGCAAACTTTCTCAAGAAATTGAGAAAGGGGTCATATTTCAGTGAGCCCATCAATGGATTTGTGGAAGAAAGGCATTCGGTGATACCCGTGTATGGGTAAGCATTCAGTAAGAATTGGTGCTTCAATGAAAGCGGTTTTTCCTCCGCATGTAACATAGGTGATTTAGGATGTTTTTTCATGTTTTCCCTTTTTTTTATATGTTTCCCTTCGTGTTTTGTGCTTCCCTTCCATGTCGTGTGTTGGTCGTGTTCGTTTCTTGGTTGTGTGTGTAGCTTTTCTTGTTGATCGGTGTAAGGACTTTATAGCCCAATTGAGCTAGGTATTGGTTTGTTTACTAAGATATTCATGAGGTTTTACATTTCCCCTTACAGACCAAGGTCCCTGAGCTAGATCTAGATGTTGTCATGAAAAATGTATGGCATGAAAAACTGAAACATTGAGCATGACAACTAAGCCAACAATTGAATCTTTCGCTTTCTAGTCATTATGCATCCTTCCTCTAACCAACCTGCCCGCAGTTCAACCTTCACCCCATCTCAGAGGAAAGTCCTGAAAAAAATTTTAAGTTTGTTTCAATGTGCACGGATGATTTCCCATTTTGATGAATTTAATAAGATTCATGAAAGATAACTTCCTCTGGAGGCCTAAAAAGGCCATTTTTGGTCATTTTGAGCTAATTAAACACCCTCTGAGAACATTCAGAGAAATAATAAAGCATCTAGAAGTGATGTTGGAGAAGTATTGATGTTAGGTTGTGGAGCCTATTTTCATGTGTGAAAGTGTTGAAGACTGTACACTAAGAGTACTGTACACTTTTCATGTATCCTCGCCAGGGTTCGGGGCTTCGGGGAGCGGGGGTCCAGGGGTGGCAACCCCCAGTAGCAGGGGTTCAGGGGCGCAAAAAAAAAAATTTTTTTTTGGCATAAAATTTTTTGGCCTCGAAAAATGCACCCGACATATCGGGAAACGTGCTTTTCTCATATGGGTGAGTTTTTTGACCCATAGGTTTATGGGACGGGTTTTTCCCATGGTTTTGATACCCACGGTTTTGTAAAACTGCTTAAGCAGTTGTCTATTTATATGGTCTTATGCATATGATAGATGTACAAGCAAATGTATTGCAGATGTGTTTTGAATTCGGCTGTGAATTCTGTAGAGTTTGTTGAGCATAGCTCCAAACGGATCTGGGTATTGTATTGAGAGAGCGGTGGCTTGTAATAAAATCTGAGCAAGTGATTCTTGGTGGACGTAGCCCAAATTGGGTGAACCACGTTAAATACTGTCTCTTTGTGTTGTGTTATTTTATTCTGCAATTTTATTTGAGATCTGTAATAATTTCTGCATATTAGTTTCTACTGTTGCGATTCTGTGAGGGATTATTCCACATATTTTATCCCTTATTTCCTAACAATTGGTATCAGAGCCTGGTTTGGTTTGCTGAAGTGTTGAATCACAGGGAAATTTTTTAGCTTGAGTGGGAGCTATGGCAGATGATGGAAGATCTAGGGTTGATAAATTCAACGGGCAGAATTTCAGTCTTTGGAAGATGCAGATGGAAGATTACCTTTATCAGAAGGATCTTTATACTCCATTGTCTGAGAAGGTGAACAAACCCTCGAGTATGACAGATGCGGAATGGGATTTGTTGGATCGGAAGGCACTTGGAACAATCCGGCTGAGTCTTGCATCTTCGGTATTATTTAATGTTTCAAAGGAAAAGACTACAAAAGATCTAATGGATGCATTAGGGAAGTTGTATGAAAAACCCTCTGCCTCTAATAAGATATTTTTAATGAAAAAGTTGTTTAATATGAAGATGTCTGAGAATAGTTCAGTAGCAGATCATTTAAATGATTTCAATACGGTTGTGAATATGCTAGCTTCGGTTACAATAGAATTTGATGAAGAAGTTAGGGCTTTATTAATTCTGTGCTCTTTACCTGAGAGTTGGAATAGCCTGGTAATGGCGGTAAGTAACTCGGTTCCAGCTAACTCAAAGTTGAAGTTTGAGGATGTTGTAGGGGTGATTCTAAGCGAGGAAATGCGAAGAAAAAGCTCTGGGGAATCTTCTACTTCAGGGAATGCTTTGACAGTGGAAACTAGAGGGAGACAGAAGAATAGAGGAAACCGTGGAAAATCAAAAGATCGGGCAAGGTCAAAATCCAAGAACAAGATTGTATGCTGGAATTGTGGAAAGCCTGGGCATGCAAAGAAGGACTGTTGGGAGCTTCGGGATAAGAAGAAACAACAGGAAGAAAACAAGGAGGAAAATGTGGCAACGGGTAATGTATGTCAGGATGCTTTGATTCTTTCTTTGCACAATATTACTGAATCTTGGGTTTTAGATTCAGGGGCTTCTTTCCATGCTTCTCCACATAGGCATTATTTTGTTGATTATGTTCAAGGAGATTTTGGGCATGTTTTTCTTGGTGATGATGAGCCTTGCAGCATAGTTGGAAAAGGTTCTGTTCAGGTTAAGATGCAGAATGGGAATACTTGGCTATTGAAGGATGTCAGACATGTGCCTACATTAAGATGAAATTTGATATCGGCAGGGCAGTTGGGAAGTGATGGTTGTACTGTGATATTTACAGCAGACTCTTGGAAGGTTACCAAGGGTGCTCTTGTGGTGGCAAGAGGTAAGAAGGTTGGAACCTTGTATTTAACCACTGATAGTACTAATGATTGTAATCTTGTGGCTTCAGATGCAGATACAACATTATGGCACTATAGGCTCGGTCATATGAGCCATAAGGGCATGAACATCATAAAGAAGAATTTTCCTAGATATACAGAAACATGTTTGGATTTCTGTGAGAACTGCATATATGGGAAACCGAAGCGAGTAAGGTTTCTCAAGGTTGGACCTACAAAGAAAGAGAGTAAGTTAGAGCTGGTACATTCTGATGTGTGGGGGCCAGCTCAGGTATCATCTCTTGGGGGTTCAAGTTATTATGTTACTTTTATTGATGATGCAACAAGGAAAGTTTGGGTTTATTGTATTAGAAACAAATCTGATGTATTTGACACTTTTGTTAAATGGAAAGCCTTGGTAGAGAATGAAACAGGTCTTAAGCTAAAATGTCTCAGGTCAGATAATGGAGGGGAGTATTGCAGCAATGAATTTAATGATTATTGTTCTAAGAATGGAATCCGCAGGAAAAAGATGGTTCCAGGAACTCCACAGCAGAATGGGGTATCAGAAAGGATGAACAGAACAATAATGGAATGTGCTAGGAGCATGAGGTTACATGCAGGACTGCCTCTTTCTTTTTGGGCAGAAGCGGTGAGCACAGCTGTGTACTTGATAAACAGAGGACCCTCAAGTGCCTTGGATGGAGGCATACCTGAGGAGGCATGGTATGGTAAGAAAGTTGATTATTCATTTCTTAGAGTCTTTGGATGTGAGGTGTTTGTTCATATAGACAAGGATGATAGGACCAAGCTAGAGGCTAAATCAGAAAAATGTACTTTCATTGGTTATGGTGGTGATGACTTTGGATTTAAATGTTGGAGTATTAAGGACAAGAAAATCATTCGGTCTAGGGATGTGGTCTTTAATGAGAAAGTCATGTATAAGCAACAGTTGCAGGAAAACATGGGGAAGAATCCAAGAAAGAATATGCAGTGGTAGAGGATCTTCCGGATGGGAAAGTGACCCATGAATCAGTTCAGGAACCTACTCAACAGGAACCCCAAACTCCTACAGTGAGGAGGTCTTCTAGGGTAAGAAAAGAACCTGAACGGTTTTCTCCTTCTCTTTATTATTTATTACTCACTGATAGTGGAGAGCCAGAGAGCTTTGATGAAGCAATGTAGGTAGATGCCAGTAAGAAGTGGGAGCAAGCCATGGATGAGGAGCATAAGTCTCTCATGGAGAACCAGACTTGGGATTTGGTGAAGCTACCGGAAGGCAAAAGAGCATTGCAGAACAAGTGGGTGTACAGAGTTAAAGATGAAGAAGGAGGAAAGAAAAGATATAAGGCCCAGTTGGTGGTCAAGGGGTTTGCACAGAAACAAGGTATAGATTTTGATGAGATTTTTTCTCCTGTAGTAAAAATGACTTCTATCAGAACTGTTCTTGGAATAGTGGCAGCAGAAGACTTGCACTTAGAACAGTTAGATGTAAAGACTGCATTTCTCCATGGTGATTTGGAGGAGGAGCTATATATGCAGCAGCCAGAAGGATATGAAGTCAAAGGTAAAGAGGAGATGGTGTGCAAACTGAAGAAGAGCTTGTATGGCCTGAAACAAGCTCCACGTCAATGGTATAAGAAGTTTGATAGCTTCATGATGGAGCAAGGTTATATTAGATGTCATTCTGACCATTGTGTGTATACAAAGAAATTTGAGGATGGAAGTTATATTATCCTGTGTTTGTATGTTGATGACATGTTGGTTGCAGGTAAAAACATGCAGGAAATAAAAGTACTCAAGAAACAGCTAAGTGAATCCTTTGATATGAAGGATTTGGGGGCAGCCAGACAAATCCTTGGTATGAGGATAACTCGGGATAGGAAGGAACGGAAGTTGACTTTATCTCAGGAAGAGTACATTAAGAAGGTATTGGATAGGTTTAACATGCAGGATGCTAAACCGGTTGGGACTCCTTTGGCAGGCCATTTCAAGTTATCAAAGGAGCAGTGTCCCAAGACAGAGCAGGAAAGAAACCAGATGTCCAAGGTACCTTACTCATCAGCAGTTGGCAGTTTGATGTATGCTATGGTGTGCACTAGGCCTGATATTGCCCATGCAGTGGGAGCTGTGAGTAGATTTATGAGTGATCCAGGTAAAGAGCATTGGCAAGCAGTAAAGTGGATCCTTCGGTATTTGAGAGGGACCATGGGGACAGTTTTGTGCTACAGTGGATCAAACACCACTTTACGTGGTTATGTAGATTCAGATATGGCTGGAGATGTAGACAGCAGGAGGAGCACGACAGGTTATATTTACACTGTAGGTGGGACAGCAGTGAGCTGGATTTCACGACTACAGAAGCTGGTGGCTTTGTCAACCACAGAGGCTGAGTATGTTGCTGCCACAGAGGCAAGCAAAGAGATGATTTGGTTACAACAATTTCTTGAGGAGTTGGGGCATAAGCAGGAGGAATGTAAGCTGCATAGTGATAGTCAGAGTGCTATACACCTAGCTAAGAACTCTGCTTTCCACTCTAGGACAAAGCATATACAGTTAAGGTACCATTTCATCAGGACAGCTTTGGAGGAAGAGAAGTTGAAGTTGGAGAAGATTCATACCAGTCAGAATCCTGCAGACATGATGACCAAGGTGGTCACAAGGGAAAAACTGAAGTTGTGTTCAGCTTTGGTTGGTCTTCACAGAAACTAGTGAAGGGTTGAGAAGCTTGCTCAGAGGAAAACTAGTCTCCAAGTGGGAGATTGTTAGGTTGTGTAGCATGTTTTCATGTGTGAAAGTGTTGAAGACTGTACACTAAGAGTACTGTACACTTTTCATGTATCCTCGCCGGGGTTCGGGACTAGGCCGGGCCCTGAGCAGGGGTCCGGGGCGGCAGCCCCCGGTAGCAGGGGTTCGGGGCCAAAAAAAAAAAAAAAAAATTTTTTTTAGGCGTAAAATTTTTTGGCCTCGAAAAATGCACCCGACATATCGGGAAACGTGCTTTTCTCATATGGGCGAGTTTTTTTGACCCATAGGTTTATGGGACGGGTTTTGCCCATGGTTTTGATACCCACGGTTTTGTAAAACTGCTTAAGCAGTTGTCTATTTATATGGTCTTATGCATATGATAGATGGTACAAGTAAATGTATTGCAGATGTGTTTTGAATTCGGCTGTGAATTCTGTAGAGTTTGTTGAGCATAGCTCCAAACGGATCTGGGTATTGTATTGAGAGAGCGGTGGCTTGTAATAAAATCTGAGCAAGTGATTCTTGGTGGACGTAGCCCAAATTGGGTGAACCACGTTAAATACTGTCTCTTTGTGTTGTGTTATTTTATTCTGCAATTTTATTTGAGATCTGTAATAATTTTTGCATATTAGTTTCTTCTGTTGCGATTCTGTGAGGGATTATTCCACATATTTTATCCCTTATTTCCTATCCGACGAGTGAAATCATCTGAAACTTAGAGTGAATGTTCCTCTAAAAGTCTACATTCATCCAAGACATTTTTGCATGATGAGGTTGCTAGTATTTTGAGATATGGAGGACTGGGTTTTCTCTTAGTATTTTTTCCTCCTTAATGAAAATCTCATTTTCCCACCCATTCAGACGAGGGAATCATTTGAAATTCAGAGCAAGGAATCTATGAATAAAACCCATAATTTCAAGATTGTTTTCATTGCAATACGGCACATGTAAGTGCACTTACTAAAAATATCATGTGTTCATGGTTGGGCATGTGTATAAATAGCGAGTTGTCAAAAAAGGTGAATTCTCAGCATTCGCAACCCCCCGAAGAAGAAAGAAACATCAAAAGAAGAAAATTGTGAAAATTTGCCAAAACTAATAGTCCTAGATAGAACCTGCTAAATTACAGTAAGTCCTGGAATTGAAATCAAAAAATTTTGGCATCTCCCATTCTTCCTATCTCACTACTTTTAACTACTTTTTTCCACTATCGCAAGTCTAGGAAGTTGTCTCGTTGTCCAAACAAGGAAAAAAACCTTTACATACTCCTAAAGCATCAATTCTTAGGTGATCTCTGCATGGCACAATTTGATGCAAGAGGGTAAAAGATACAACTCATCATGATTGAGGAAGAAGAGAGACACTCTATTTTAAATGTGTTCTGATAAGGAATAGACTAGACTGAATCAGTGTGTGTGAAATACTCAGTCACTCAAACAATGGGTGAAATCAGGAACATTGTGAGGTTTGGAAAGGATATGAAACATCAAGAGCTTCATTCGAGTTCAATTCATCAAGGAGATGGCCATAAGGAGCATGTTGAGAAAAAGACAAGCATAAAAGGAGTTTGAGAATCATGGAGTTGATTTGTGATTTAGGGTGAATTGTGAAGGCCGAGAAAAGTATGGAAGTGATCCTCACTCATGCCTTGTAATAAGAAGATATCATCGTATTCCCATTTCAATGCAAATCTCATGACAATGGTTTTGAACACTTATTCGATACTCGAAATGTTCTTGCATCTCACAAAAGAAGGAGATTGTGACCTCAGTACTTCAACTCAGCAAGTTCATCTATCAATAAAGGCTTCATCGTCATCAGATTGGTCAACCCTTTGGTCTCTCTTTCTCTTCCTTTTTTTCTCTCCATATTCTAATTCTTCACCAAGAATATATGTTTTCCCTATTTTTTCTTGTTCACTTAAGTGACCTTCCCATTTGATCCCAAGCATCTAGAGTGAGAATATTCCACCTTTGCACCTGTGTCAATCAAAATATTTCTTAGAAGCCAACCATCCACAACAACATTTAAAGTGATCTCCTTGTCATAGTCAAGGTTGTGGGGAGGGAGGTTAGCATGCAAAACCTAACTCTCGCGCTCCCCTCCAGCGCGTGGTACCTTCTCCCGTAACCATTATCCTAGCAAGGGAATAATATTCTCTTGCCTCAACATTTTGCACTTCCCTGACCTCATTTAGATCCTTCTACGGAGCCTCAATATTCTTCCTTTGTTCTAACTGCCTTGATTGCTCCTTCAAACACTGGATCTCTCCTTGTAGACTCCGAATCACATCCATAATTTCTTGATACACCTCTTTCTGATGAGCAGGGTCCGAATACTTTTCATGTACCACTTCTTCTCATTTAACTAGTGTCCTCTGTATTGGTATCTCTTTGGCGCGTGCAGTCTCTACTCACATCGTCACCAATACAGACTCTAATCCTATCTCACGCGCCACTCTTCGCATCCATTGTGAGTCGGCCTTTTTTATGCTCACCATCCCGGTGCCTTTGTCTTTCCAGTGTTGCTGGCTCATAACAACTTAGGGCACTCCTCATACTTATGTTTCTTTCCGCACCACGATCATTCTAACAGATTAGGACACTCACGCTTGTAATGCTATGTAGATCCACATTTATAACAGGTTCCTCACGAGAACTCACTTCTTCCTCCACGGTTGCTATAACCACAAAATCCTCTGCGGAAACCTCATCCACATGCTCCTCCATCTGCGTGTCCTTCATAGCGGCGATCCTCATCCTTGGAACTACTTGCAAGGCTAGTTTTTCGCACACCAAGATCAATGACGTCATGAATTTGGTCAATCATCCTACAATCTTTGGTGTCATGGGTCATAGAGGTACAAATCTTGTAATAACAAGACACATTCTTACAGATCACGCGATGTAGTAGAGGACACCTACTTGCATCATGATCCCCATGGAAAACCTTACAATCTACTGCCATGGCGCAAACCGATTTCCGGGGGCAACTAACCTTAGCATGCCCTTCCACTTCACAATTTGTTCACCAAAGACCATTGCGAGTCTCATGCGCTGATTTCGCAAATAGCTTCTCTAACTACTTGGCCATTGCAGCAATCTGAACCTCTAGGAAGGGGCTAACACTGGTATTTATGCTTCCAACAGCCTCAGTGCGCAGGGCAACCTCCAAGGCCTCACGTGGGTCCATGAATGTCTTGTGTGAAAGAACTCTTCTAAACAATGTTATCAACCCTCCAACAAACCATTGAGCATGCTGAGAGGGATGTATATCATAAGATATCTTTGATAGGAGAGTTTTGAAACACACGTCATACTCCCACACACTCTCTACCATTCCTTATCAGATCTCTTTCAAAGCACTTATGCTCTTCTAGTTGAATTCAGGGATACAGAATTCAACCAAAAAGACATTTCACAACGCGGTGTAATCTACCACCGTTTTATGGGGGTCATACTTCTGATACCAACTATGCACGCACCCTTGCAACTTTGTTGCAAACTAACTTTCTTTCTACTCCGAGGCATAGTGATCCCCGTTGCACGCCATAGTCATTCACACATGTCCACATGCTCTGCAGCATCCTCAACACCCTTGTAATCCGGTAAATGTAGAGACATCTCAAAAAATGCTTGCAGAGGTGGCTGAGGTCCTTGCCCACCTGATCCACTAGATCCACTAGATCCTATGCCTCCTGATCCACTAGATCCTCCTCTAGATCCTCTAGATCCACTGGGTCCTCCTCCTGTAGCTGGCAACAAGCCTGAAGCGATCGCGCCTAACATTTCTAACATCCCACTGACACTGTGCACTGATGGTTTGTGATATTGCTCCGCTACCAGACATGTATCCCACGCCACTCCTAGATGTGATACCCAAACTCTATGTACTTGTACTTTGCCAAAAAATCCCGCCAAACACAGGAATTGATTGTGCAGCCATAGATGTCCCAAACGAGAAGTTATACCTCCTTGCTACAAATCGATCACTTCCACCAATACCAATTGGGTTAGCAATATTTGTTATCTTGATTTGGAAGACTAAGAGCTAAGGGTCGGGCACTATGTGGGTTTAGATGCCACGCTGATGGCTCTCCTTTCCCCACGTGACGATCTCATCCGTGAAGCTGAAGGGGTTTATCTCCCGCACTTCCCAAAGATGGGGTAGCTCAGATTTCTCATGTTCCACGTCCTTTTTGTGAACCTCAATTCTTTCCCGCAATGTCTACCTCCATAGATCCATCATTCCCACAACCTTGCGTTGTCTAGCCATATCCCTTTCACACGCTTCACCATACTTGAGTTGTCTTTCTTCCCTCTCCTTTTCTGCCGCAATGTCTGTCATCTTCCTCCACCCCAACTTCTTTGCCCAACGCTCAAAGAATCTTAGCCGGCCAGAGGGAATGCCTCCAAACTTAACGTGATGATCAAGATCTTCATAGCCAACGAGATAGCTTGCAAAAACGATCCTCAAGGTTCCTATAGGAACTCAAACTCAGGAACCTCTAGACAAGAATACGTAGAAATGGCGTATTCCAGAGAATAACTGGTCATCACTCTTTTCCAGCAGTGATCAACAACACGTGTCCAAGTCAGATCTGCATCTTGTAGTCTTTGATAGTCATCTTGGGTCCACACGCACGATCTATAGTACCAGTTTGATCTGGATGCATATGTTGAGAGCCATTCATTGGAAAACAACAAAAGGTCTCATACAACTCATGATACAGATGTTATTCTACCCATATTCGTGCATCAAACACAGGTCCAGTACTAAATCTCTAAGCAAACTCGTCCTCCATGCTTTTAAACTATGCTTTGACACTTTCCAAGGTCAATCGCTCTGTCATCATGCATCAAAGGAACCAAGATGTATGTCATTTCTCACAACTTTGAAAAGACGTCCCGGTCATAGGACCAAGATGTAGTCATTTTCATGCCCTTAGAACAACAATTTAATTCCATGCGCATTGGCCTATCACCTAACGGGTGTTGGGCGCTCACCCGAGGCACACTTGGGTGTCGAGCCCCTACTTTATGTGAGTTTTGTGAGAATATATTGCTTACAACCTAAATGCATAAGGGTAAATGAGCATACATGCATTCAGAAAGCATAAGATGAACTTTTATTAATATACCCATTCAGATAACCAAAGAAACATCATACAGATAACAAATCTGATCTATAGCAAAACGACATGGCACTAGGGTTTACATCCATAAGCATTATATACTTAGAATAGAACCTTATATTCATATTGATATTGATCAGTAACCACATTACATTCACCAAGGTCATAATAGATCCGCGTATTAATGCAAATAAGACTCATGTATCAGAAACCCTAGCTATGCCTTCCATATTACATATACAAATTGTCATAGACCTATCCCTCTAGGTGAGCTAACACTCATATGGTCCTCTTAATGAGAACCCCAACCCTAGCTAGAAAAACCTTCTTATAACATTCTGCAACAGCTTCGCCCTTCCATCCTCTCTAGAATGGTTCTCTCTATTTGACTTGACCACCTCTAGAGTGGTGATCCCCAATGTCTCTTCACCCCCCTTTTCCCCTACCCGAGCATCTCTATATATAGCTTTAGCATCCACTGTCATGCCTTCCTAAAGTAGCAGATTGGGTGCCAAGTGTCCATGTGGTTCTCCAATGGAGCATGCTTCCTCTGATCTGAGCTCTCCACTTTCTATAATGATGTCATTTTGGATCCTTCCATCGCATGGAATATTCCTTTCTTGACCACCAAGCTGCCAGGCTGACACCTTATCCACTCCGCATGTTCAGTCGGGTCACACTTTTCTCGTGTGCTTCTTGGAATGCCGAATATGGCTAAGTCATGACACCCTTTGCTTTGCCTTGCGCGCGCGCCGTGGGTTCTACTAAACCCTACTAAAACCCCTATCTTGTGCACTTTTACCCGGTGCACCCTTCTTCATAGTGGCCCTGCACATCCACGCACCCTTTGACACTTAGCCAATATTTATGAGGCCCAACAATATGCAAAAGTTGGTGTCTTGCGGGTTTCTAAGTCCGTGCGACATCTCAATTTCAAAATCTGCAAAAAGTTTAAATGGCTACAAAACATGTCAATTTGAAAATCCCGCAGAAGGATGTGGTGGGGAAAATACGCAGTTTGCAATCATGCACGTCTTGCAAGTTGTGGATTGTGGTCTCAACTCAGAATTTTGTAGAGCACCCCAAATCTGCGCATGTTTTGTTCGAATCAACGCCTAACCACTTCACCGACCCGAATTTAATGATAAATGACATCCATCCCTCGACCTATAGTATCTGATGGTGTGTTGTAGATGCGATGTCAGGCGCCCCCTTTCCCAGCCTATAGAAATTAATGGCGCCTCTTCTCTCCCGCTTCTCCTTCCATGTTCCAAACAAGGGTGCAATTCTATGCACTAATAGGCTCATCAGATGGGCCTATTATTATTCATGGCTTGTTATTTTTGATCTCCCTATGTGATATTGGATGGAGTTTTCTTTTTCACTATCTTCATTTAGCACGGTAAAAATTTAGGTGCGTTTTTATGGACCTTTCTTTATGTCAGGATTATTGTTTGGTCATTTAGGGAATAAATTGATATTCTCAAGATCCATTTAACTGAATTGATATTCTTAAATATTAATCTAATGAACATGTCTATTACCTAGGTAGTATGCTAAAATTATAATGGATATGATGTCATTTTACTAGCAATCGCATGTGTTTCATGAGATGTGAACGCCGAACGGTATATGTTATTTGATTTAGAGGTATAGTTATTACAGTTGTTGATTATTGATCCACTTAATGTGAAGGTTGTTTCTACATTTCAAACTTGTTATAAATTCGTACATGATTACTTGTGATATTTTCAATAGAAGTTCGATAGTTAATGTATTTTATTCGTTGATGTTGTTAGTTGTGCATCGGTTGTTCAGTTGGTGTTTTGTTGGAGAAACATTTATTATACAATTGATAATGTGTGTGATTGATAGTTGTAGTGTAGGAATTTAGTTGAAACATTACATTGAAATGTTGTATGTGTACATTTAATTATGTTACAGATTTGTACATTTAAAGTTGCATATCATATTTCAAACATCAAATAAATGTAGATATACGTACACATAATGAGACATGTATACATTTGCAGTATTTATATCATGAATGGTAGCCTTTAGTGGGCTTTTTTAGCTTGAATAAACATGATTACATTTGATACCCCTTGGTGCCACTTTGGATAGAATAAGTGTTGAGTATAGTAGTAGCGGAGGTGCTATCAAAGCAGAGAGTAGTATTTACGATGGGTTGAGTGATAGTAGTCTTGCTTCCTCCTTTCTTCTTGCTCTGAGTGTTGGTACGTGCGCCATATTTGAGTATCTCTCGAATGAAAAAGCAGGTGAAATGCGTAGATTTGCAAGCGAGGGAACTCTGGAGAAAGCTGTGAATGTCAGACCCTGCCTTTCAGTGGTTCCAATGTCGACGGTTGCTCTGTGCAAAGTAAGTCCCTGCGACTTGTGGATAGTTAATCCCCAGGCCATTTTAATCGGCAATTGTCTTCGATTCCCTCTCGAAATAGGGGGTATGGGAATATGTAACGGGTTGGAGGGATCCCAACATGGGCCATTGTATCTATCAAATTTGACAACAACAAATAAAGGTAATGCTGGTGGTTGCATTGATGTGTCGTAGACAATGTCGGTGATTGTTCCTGTGGCACCATTCACGAGGCCTGCGTCAACCCATAGATTTGCAATAAGCATGATTTTTTGTTGTTTGCACAACAGAACTTTGTGTTCCAACTGATCATCATCAGGATTTCCTGGTCCAGTTCGCCTGTTACTTTCAGCAATGGATTGGGCGATCGGAACGTTCAATGCCTTCAACATTTGTAGGTTGTGGGAGTCACTAGATCATTTTTTTAAAACAAATGTGGTACATCCTTAAAAATTTTGAGCTCTTGCTGAGTTAGGTGTGTGTCTGTGCGAGACATTAAGAGTTCCCAATCCTCAATTAGAGGGGTTGAATCTCGCATGTGGAGCAGTAAATTTCGGAATGAAACTTGTGCATTGGTTGTTCCTTGTTGCCAAAATATTGTTTGCAATGTAATGGAAGAATGAAATCCCTTCCAAAGGGTTGCTCCGTAGGAATTACTTGCATAAAGAGGACTGTAACAAACCGGCGGTAATTGGCCGAGGTCACCGAGGAGGATGACTGATTTGTTCCCAAATTCAGATGTTCTTGAGTGTGGGAAAGCTTCGTGGAGCCTACTGTCATTTTTGGTTAGCAACTTTGGCCCGATGAAACTCATTTCATCAATAAGAACATATTCTATATGTTTCAGCGACTCTTGAAAAGACGATAATGCACTACCTTTAAGGGGTTTCAATTCTTTGATTGGAATACACAGGGCTGCGTGGATTGTGGATGCAGAGATGTTGAATGCTGAAACAACGGTAGGGGCGAGCATAAGTAGAGGTGAGGGAGATGTGGTTGGTGATGTGAATGAATTCCGGATTTTATTTATCAGAAATGATTTTCCTGTGCCAGCCGTTCCTTGAATTATCAATCTTAGTGGAGGTAGAAGGGTTTTGTTTGCTGAATGGTGTAGTATGGTATCAAGAGCTATTTGTTGTTCTGGAGACAAAGGAAGTGTGGAAGATGGTGGTGTGGCATGTATGTTGTTGTTAATTGTGTCTGCCTTCTCTCTCTCAATGAATGATGAACCAGTTATCTGTAAATCATGCGGAACATCATGTATGTTCCAATTATTGTGTACGTTGAAATCTCGTTTCCCCAACATGTCAAGACTGTATAGACCCGTGTTGTTTCCCGGGTGAAGTTGTGCAAAGACCTGCCATTCTTGCAATGGTTCGTGTTGAATACTGCATTCGGGCTCTGAGTCAGAACTAACATCTGTAACAGGTCCTGTGTCTGCGGTAGTGCGTAAAACATGCCACGGTCTGTAGTTGTGCTTGAACATGTCCCAAGTGCCGTTGATGTCATGTGGGGTTGAGCCAAATTCAGAAGCAATATTTCTGAAAGGCTTGTATAAAAGGAGTTCTGACCAACAGAAAAGGTCATATGACGTTGAATCCTGAGCTGGGACATCCGAAAATCTCGGGTGGACCCGAACAATTACTTGTATCGGTCACTTTTTCTAGTTATCACCTTTATGGTTCTTGTTATAGCTCCAATCTCGAGCAACTTGAATAAGTGGTAGGTGTTCCATGGTTGTTGGACGAACTTTATATGCATCCAAGAAAGCGGTGTTTGTTGTGCATCAGCGTCACTTTCAACGACACATCTTAGAATCTTTTTCCAACATTTAATGATACAAATGGACGGTTGCACATAACAAGTGGCATTTTTTGCAGCATGTGGCATGTTTCTTGTGCGCTTATGTCATGTTCAACAACGCTTTCTGTGAGCATTTTACGGATCGCGATATGTGCTGGAGAATCTGCATCTGCGTCTCTTAAAAATTTAGATAGCATTTGGTGATATGTTTCTGAACGTTGCTCGGCTTTTGAAGCATATTTTGCAATATACTTAAGAACGGCATGGCGGGAAAGTACCGGTTGGCAATCAACATTTGCTCTCCATATGTATATCATTGTTCGATTGTGGATGTTCAATCTGTCATCATTTCTGGAAGGGAGGTACTTAATTTTCCCATCACTTTCAATGTGCAAGGAAGAAGTAGGTTGCGTGGCCCAGGGGGCGTTGTACCTGCACTGCAGCTGTGATTTCTTTCTACGCAGGCATGTCTGTTCTGAACATTTAGTGTGGCATTGAACTCGATTAAGTAGTTCTTCAAGGTCTGCATGGGGGAGGTGGATAGAATTTGTGTTGTATCTAGCAAGCAAGGGTCGTCTAGGAGTGACCTGCGAACAAAATCCAAGCGGTTGCAAGCCGGGCGGGGGTTCCAGGCAGACACGAACTTATCAAAGTATTGTTTTGTGGCCTCAATAACTGTTGTATCCTCCCAATCCATTTCGTCAACTTTGGGTGCATTCTCGAGCCACAATAAACCGTGGACATGTGCAGAGCCTCTATGTTGCCATTCATACCTGCGAGACAAGGGAACATAAATATTAGCTATGTAGTTTGGAAAAAACTTTGAAATAAGTAGATTTGATTACCTGTACCAAAAGTCTACTGCTCCAAGTTCCTTCTGCAATATTTCTTCCCGAAATATTGTGAATCTGTGATGCAGGTATGCTGATACTCGATGAGGGTTAGAGACAATGTTAAGTGTTCTCCAACGTTGTGCAGCTCGAGGATCTGTTGGGCATTCACCAGACATAATATTGTGGAGATCTGGCCATTTAGTGTCTGCAGCACTTAGAGTGAAGAATAAGGTTGGTGTCCCCAATTGTTCCACCATATCTGAAAGCTCGCTTCTACTTTTTGCCCAGAATGAACGTGTCCCTCGAAGGCTCGATCCAAACCGCATTAAGCTGTCTGGGAGGTTGTCTTTGGGGCATTCCAGTAGTTGTCTTCGTAGGTCTCTAATTGTCGGAGGGATTCCAGATTCGAGGTTTTGTTTCATAAAAACTGCTGCTGTGGACTGGCTTCTGTGTCGCATTATGAGGTTTAGAAGGAAGTAACGAAATCTTGGGTGGGAACCGAAGCGCCCATCATGGTAACGCATCAAATGAAGTGCGTATTCATGCATTGGAACTTCTTTTATGCGGGGTTGTTGCCACATTGCTTTTCCTGTCGGAAATAAAGTTGGGAAAGCCATTGAGAACAGGCCCTCCGTATTGTATTCATTTATTGGCGAAAGCCCAAGCTCTGGCCATGGCATGGTAAATGGAGTGTTACCATCGTGGTTGAGCAAGAACTGTTCGATTTCCTCTTCTTCTGTTCCTGTATTGTGAGGTGTTGGCACGAAAGACGATGAGTGTTCATATGTTTCATCAAAGTGAGTGGGAACATCATTACCATGAGTTGTAGAGGCAGTTTAAATTTGGGGCGATTCCATTGTGGCTGTGTTAAGAGAGGAGGAAACATTTGACGACTCTGATGGTAGAGAGGAAAGGGCGTCATCGTCGATTAAGACATCTTTGTAATAGGGATCGTGTTGGATTTTATATTGCAAGGCTGCCCAAACACGAGATCTACTGACGTAGAAATCATAATTTTTTAAATTAGATCCTTCCCTTTGTATGAGAACTATGTCCAAATCTCCAAGGCGGTGGGGTAGGGTCTTTGCTATTGAACTAATGTTTTGCGGGAAGCTTATGGTGTGTCCTGAGTATTTGTATTGCCCGCCACGTACTTGGGCGACTTGCATGAATGGATTAACTCGTGCGATAAGCATCTCCTCGATTTGGGTTAAAGACGCAAGAACGGTAGGCTGATTTTCAGGGTCCATGTTGTTCCATGAAGAGAAGCGGTGGCCTTGTTTTTCAGTTTTGCATCTGTTACAGGAGGGAAAGCCTTCAAAGGAAATTGTTTTAATTCCAGGGTAATTTTCCAAACAGATTGAGCAAGTTTGGATGTTCGCCAACAAATCTATTCTTTTGCGAAACCGACGTTGGGCTTCTAAATTCAGCGAAGAGGGTGGGGATATGGGAAATGTCTGTGTATTGGAAGGGGTGGGGTGTTCTGTTTCAGTCCTTTGTGGATTGCAAGGTGGAAAGCAGTCTGAAGGAGAGGAGAAACTGGTTGTATATGTGTGATGAACTGAAGAGAGGTCAGTACTTGAGACAGTTTCATGTGGCATCCCAGACATTTGGGGGAAAGTGACAGTTGTTAGCAAAGATGGGTTCATACGGAAGGAAGCGGTATGCTCTTGAAAGTTTTTTCCATGGAAGTTACATGCGGAATGTTGGTTGGCAATTCTTCAGTAGTTGTATTTGATGGCAAGATTGGAATGTCAGGGGATCGTAGGTTGTTGGTCGTTGTAAGTTGAAAGATATTAGAGATTTTCGTTGTTCTATGCTCTAATTTACGACGTCGTTGCTCAGCAGTTATGTGTACTTTATTTTTTGCGTAGTTCTCTCTTCGTTGGGCTCGTTTTGCAGGAGTCGACATGATTGTGAAGTCACAGGATTATGGAGTACCACCTGTTGGATAAAGATCATTTTGGGTTAGCAAGGAACGATACATAGTTTGATGACAAACAAATGCTGAAATAAGTGAAAATGTAAAACTAAATTCAATTGTAATGCATGTGGAGTTCCAATGGGAAATACGCATAAGAGGTAACAATTTGAGTTTTGAGAAACTACTTTTTTTATTAACGAAAAGAGTATTAGATATATAGAAACATACAATGTGTTCACATACTACATAAGGATGTAAATACATACATAACAAAAGTTCATGTATTATTTATTTATTTTCTTAAAAGTACTAACAATCCACATAATAGAAGGAGACAATAGTATGCCAGTGTATAAGGGAATTCAACAGTTTTCTTTTGAAGCAGGGAAAAAAGTGAAACATAGATATGAAATAAGAAACATAGCAGTGATAGTTCAAAGTATAGAATGGGATGAGTGAGGGTGTAATGTTTGAAGGGACGGGTGGGTTGGAAATCCTTGCGTAAAGGTTATGGAGGAGTTGCACTGTTTTCCGCTTTCTTTGAACTGAGGATGACACATTTCAATCTGTTGTTTCCGCAATATGTCTCTTTTTTCAGTGAAAGTGTGAAGCAGTATTCGTTGCCGATGACATTACTTATAATTTCACTAGTCGCATCTTCATCTTTAGTCAATATATGAAGGTCGCTAGCTGCAACACCCATGATTAACTCAGCTATCTCATCAAAAGCGGTAACTGATTGAAGTTCTCCTGTTGGGTCCTTTAGATCGATCCTGAGTGCATATCTATAATCATAGTTTTGCACTTGTCTGTTGCAACTTGAACATAACCATGAACCATTACCATTCTCTTTCACCTTTTTCCTGCATTGTTTGTCACCTTTTTGAAGAGGACATGCCTTGTAAAAAAAGTTGTCCATGCTGATATTCGTGATTTCTGCAGTAACCATGGCCCATTCATTTCTCTCAGTGTTCCCCATATTTAGTACCTCCGAAATCGTCGTTACAGAGGTCATGCTTTTTGGAGGGCCTAGAAATTGGGTTGTGATAGAGGGCGTCGGAAGGAAGTAGTCATCGGAATCAACCCAGCCATGAAGTGTATTTGTTTCTGAAATTTTAGGGTTGACGTAACATTTGGTTCTTGAAACAGTGTCCACTGAGCTTCCATTGAAACTGGAGACGCGGGCAGCTTTCAAGGCGAGGACCGGAAGAGGCGGTATAGAAAGCATGTCTTCAAGTTCGTTGCTTATATCATCTAAGTGATGTCCCCACAATGTGACACTTACACTGAAACCCGACATGTCCTTTAACTGCAGTGTTCTTCTCTTTGTTTCAGACTTGTCATACCGACGAATTGTTGAGCATGGTGACATCGTAACAACAATTCCAATCAAATCAACTGTAGAACCTTCAGCGCTTGCAGGTAATTCCTTGATTTTGGTGAAGTGAAAGTTATGGGAAGGTATTGTATCTTCATTTGCTATGAGTGGAGATATGGTTGAGGAAGGTTGCAGGAAAATCTCCAAAGCATTGTTCAAATGGTTATAACATAGCTTTGCATCAGCAATCCTCGCAATCCTCCCATTGGAAATTGTATATAGCTTCCCATTCTCAATCTGCTCATAGAATGCTTCCGCGGCCTCGTTGAAACAAGTGATGTGGATTTCTCCTCCTTCCTGATCAACAAAATCAAACCCAAACACGGATCCATTTCCCCTTGCATTGTGATATTGGCGAAGGGTTGTTTTTGCTAGGGCACGGCCCTCTACGGACCACATGTGCATAGATGTATTCAAAGCACTTATTTTAGTTGGTGTTCTCGTAAAATATTTGTTAACCCCGATTTGCACTTGCATCTGTTTGTGGCAACTGACTGTGTTTGAGAGCATTTGTTGGTAGTCGGATTGGAGCACCGATTACCAAATGTGTTTCAACAACAACATCCATTTCAATGATAAGAACGGTGCTGCAATGGAAAAGAAAAACAGGATATAATTAGAACTGAGCAACGGATGGAAAAAATAAATAGAATTAAATTTTAATTGATATAGCGAGTTTATGTACATTGGTAATTGAGCAAGAGATGAAGCTTACAGTTCACTTTTGATCATTCTAACGAGGGATTTGTGTAAGCACACGATGGAGCCTTCTTGTATTGAATTGTCGGTTACACGACTTGCAAATTTGGAGGGTAGAAGTGCTGTCTGAAAATGTATCCCATCTGAAAGGTCAACACGATGTTGGGCTCCCGTGTTGAGAATGGACCTTAGAGAGCTCAAGTGCAGTATCTGAAATGTGGGGTCAACATTGGAACCACCCTCAATCAATTGAGAAATGCCTTCGTGTGTCAAAGTTATTTCCATGGCAACTAAAAGATGCTCGAGATTGTGAGAATTCTGCAAATATATGGTGGAAAATGTAAACTTGTAGGGCAGTCAATCATGAAATGAAGGATTTGTTCAGGAAATCATGCATTTGTAAAGAATGAGAACCTTTAAAGTTGACTTCCTTATTATTTCATATTTTCTAAAAAGTGCAAACATGAAGTCTAACCCTTTAACAATTCAATATGCAAAAAAGTGATATAATGTACAAAGCTTTGGTTGAAAACAACTAAAATTTGTATGGTTGTTTGTCGGCATTTTAAAACTATATGTATTTGTGTGCAAATATTATGAAGTACACATTAAAAATGCGTCGTTGGTTTACATAAAGAAGCGAGCAATTGTATAAAGGAAAGATATAATGAATAACTCATTAAAAATGTGTTGTTGTTGTTGTTTGTTGAAAAGTTAGATTTAGTGCCCCATATGTTCCGCCGCAATATATACATGCATTTATTTGAAATGAATTACATATTATTATGTTAAGCAAACAGAATGGAATACAATAAGAACAATATGTACACTTGAAGTGAGAAGACAATAGGTATTTGTATGGAAACACAAAGATAAAGAAATTAGGAAAGCATAGTTGTTGGATAACAAAAAATGAACATGTGTTTGATAAGTTTGATTCTCCGTCAGATATATACTGTGACAATACATACATGGAATATTTGAAACGAGTTACAGTTTATTTCAAAAATACTTATAAACAAACACTTATAAACTAACCACTACAAGCTATTTTTTAAAATCAAATTTCTTGCTTTTTGCTTGTGCAATTTTCTTTGCACGTTTCTTGTAGTTTTGTCCAGTTGCAGATGCCTCGATTGGAATTCCCATTCTCCTCAATTTGTGGGGTGGTTCATATTTCAGTGCATCTTCGTTCGAATCATAAATCAAGCAAAAGCCTCGTGAATGATCTGCAATCGTTCGGATTTTGGAGAGAAAAATTGGGGATGTTGGCATCAGGTGGAGGCGATCTCTGATCATTTCAGCTATCACTGTTTTAGGTGGTTTCGGTTGCCTACAATGCAAAACATTAACAACACATTGAATACGCTTAAAATTCTCCTCCCTCTGCAAGTGAGGCGTAGTTAATGTCAATCCCGTTGTGGGGAGGGGAATTGTGTTTCTAGTCTGCATCATATTAAACTGGAGAGGGAAAATAAGTATGTTAGTCCACCAAGATGTTCTTAGGTATGACGGGCAGCTTTAAAAGCCTTGTCGCTGATCAGTCTAACGTCCAACTTGGGACGCTTCGAAATGGCCTCATTGGGGAACGAACCCCTCAGCACATAACGAATCCTGTCATTGACGAAGGCACGTGCCCCCACATGTCACTTCGGAAAAAGGATTGGAGTCTAAATATAAATGTAACAATCAAAAGAATATAACATGAAAGCTCTTTAAAATAATTTTTTAAAACATAGCATGCAATAAACGAAACAAATGAATAAGCACTTGAATCAATATTAAAACCCACCTCAATTTTGTTTAGAGACGACGCTCTTCTTTACCGCGGGAGAATGAGAATCACAAATAACCTATAAAAAAGTGAAAAAGAAGTTAATAAAACTAAATATATCTACACTGCAAATGTCATATTCACTACATAACACTACCACTCATGATATAAAATTGGTAAATGTATATGCATGAATTTGTAACAAGTTAGAAATGTAGAGATAGAACATTTAAAACATCCCAATATGTATATTCACTATCACAAACATATTGAAATAATTTAACATCAATTTAACACAATTGCTTATTTATTCTAAAACAAATAATCAAATCATAGAAGATTTGAATATTTCTTAAGTAATAATTAAATCATGGAAATTTTCGGTGGAAAGAAAAATAAATTATATACCACTGGCTAAATAACTCATTGCCAATATTTAAAAGATTTTTTAAAACAGTGGATCCGTCAATAATCCCACTTAACATTGAATATTGTCAAACAAAGCTAGGTAGTAGAATTAGGCAATTTTTTACGTTCTTTCTCTCTTTTCTGGCAAGTCAAGAGACAAAGTTGTTGAGGTAAATTCAATATTTTTCAGCCTAGTGATGTAACAACATAATAATAATCTTTTGCCGGTGTCTCTTTGTTACAGATCTTTGGGTTTTCGCTATTGTTGCTGCTATAATTTGTTCTCTTATGTGCAATTGGTGTATACTTGGTCCTTTATCCTTGTTTCTAACCACTTGCTATTATGAATCGAAAAATTGTTCTGGCCAATTATTTGGTAAGAGAAGCTTGCAGTATTTGTCTCCGATCAGGTGCCAGAGTTTCTTGTTGGGGATCCTGGGCGGTTTCGACAGATCATTATCAATCTTGTTGGATTTCATAGATTTTATCGCCCTTTTTTTCTTTGCTGTAGCAGAAGCAGCTACCGCCATGGATTTTTCGAAATCCAATCTGTAATGTTTTTCAGCAGGAGCCTATATGTTGGAATTTAAAGCATGAAAAAGCACTATTAAAAATAGCCTCGCAAAAACAACCAAAAAAATATATCATACCTTATATTCCTGCGCAGATTTCTGCAGAAGCTCGGCGAAAATCGGATGGTCGAGAAACATTGCGCGTTGATGACGAATCTGGTGAGATCTTTTTCCACATACAGAGGCATATGATCCTTCCGGCACATCTACAGAATTAAACCCTCGTCCTCTTCTGCGAACTTATAACAGATTCTATTCCAGCTTATTTCCTTTATAAGATGATAGCGCGTACGGGGCGATCTGCTAAAGGGCGCATATGCAATCTAAAAAACAGCAGTTAAAAATAGGCGCAGGGGTGCGGTGGCGAGAAAGACGGCGTGAACTGGAGCTTAGAATCTAAAAAACAGCAGTTAAAAATAGGATTTTAAAAATAGAAACTCAAAAATTACATGTAAAGTAAAAACGACATGCAAACAGCTGTCAAATTTAATCCCGTTTGAAAAACGTCTAAAAGGCTGTCAAATTTAGGACAGTCGCAGAAACGTCCGGAGGTCCTCTACCATAGGGGGAACGCCTTCGGCGTAATTACATCATACAATGAATTTGCAAACATTCATCTATAGAATGGATGTCTCTAAACATTTTTTCAACATCAAAAGATGGCCCAACTTTCTATACTTACATGATTTGTAAGAACATAGCATTATTGATATACAATAAAATTAAAATTATATAGCATTGTGAGTTAGCCTATGTAATCCACAACTACATACATGCAATTATATACAATTACAATTATTTTAGAGAATTGTGACCTAGAATGGAGTTAATTTATGCAAAATAATTTCATAGTATATGCATACACAAAATTTAAAAAACCTGTTAACACACTTTTAAGATGCTCATAAATTCTATCTTCATGCGATTGATCAATAGTGATATACAGATTACATAATCCTTTTTACAATCCCTTATTCAAATTACTCTCATGTAACCACCCAATTTTCAAGCACAAGGTCACATGTGGAATAAAAAAATAAAAGGGCTTACTTAAAGTTATGAGAGGATATTCACTTCCTTAAACCCAAAGTGAGACTCCACACATTATAAAAGACAAAATCACCTTATAAACATGCTTATGATAGACACCTAATGACTCATTTTGCATCGATTTAGACCTCTTTCAGTGTTGGGGTTAACAAGCCATCAAAATCTAAAAGCATATATAAGAATTTCAAATTTTTAAATAGGAAAGTTATATGGAGGGAAAACCTCCATATATCAAAGAATTTGAATCGCTTTAAGCCCTAAGGACATCCAAAAATGACTTCAATGGATGACTACTTTATACATAATCAAACCAAAAGTGTCTTACTTGCAAACCATATAATGAGCTACACATCTAGTTATCGAGTTGCCCACTACATCATAGGATTTTCATACCATTAGTTCTTGAGACACTTGATTTGTCTCTGCAAACCCCGTAAAAATACTATCTAATCACATTCTTTATGACCAGTTCATCTTACCATTCCAGATTATCTACTTGAATAGAAGCATGATCCATCATCCACTTAGCGCATGTACCACATCACATCCAAGGTAACATAAACCCTCCATCATTTTAGAGTTGTGTACTTTTTTAGTAGCTAACTCATTAACTTTAATCGAACAAGAAAATACATCAACAATAACACATAACTACCTTATTAACAAAATGGTGACATACAGTAACCATAACATAGTACGCATGGTATGTTTATGAGATATATCACAACATTATTTCCAAAACATATAGCATGTCATGTTTCCACATAGTGCACCCAAGTGTAAGTACATTACAATAAGGGTCATATGATCACCATATGCCCCTAATTCAGTGCATGAATCCATCACATAACACATGAAACCCCCCTACATATGAAATGTTAACATAGTGTAATATAACAATACACAACATACAAACAATTGCATGCAAATCACATCTTGGTGAAAACCCTAACATTCATACATCACAACATTTGTAGTGACAAGCATGATATCTGATCCAGAATAGCAAAATATGTATTTAGTCAATCAAAAAAAATCAAAAAATCAAAATGAAGGAGCCCATAAATTTTTCCACTAAATGTTCAAAGGTCACTGGAGAGATGGAGCTAGAAGACTTCTCTATTGATAACATTATTTTTCTGCACAACAACATGGTACCATAACACTGTGAAATTCTCATTAATAGGCTTCACTAAAAATAGAGCTTATTGACTCTTCATTCCTAGAAGCACATCACCTCAATTATAAAAAAACTCTACTGCTCAAGTAACATTAAGCTGTAATAGATGCATTTCATAAGATCACAACATGGTATCCTAGCATGTAGACTCCTCCTTCGGGTTGGGTCCTCCACCATCAATTTCTATAATTATCACAACTCTAGTTTTATCCTAAAGGTTCGAGAGCATGAACCTCCGCTCTAATTTTGTAAATTTTCTAGTACTGCAAAAGAATCCATGGAGTCCCAACAATAACTTATTGTGAATATACCATGATCAAAAAACCAATGTGGCGATACTACAATGGAAGTGGACCTCGGTGTTAACATAATGATTGACTCTTTGGTGACTTAGTGTGTTCATGCTTGTTCTATCATTCTCCTCTACTACATTCATGACTCCATGAAATCAATAAAATGTGTGCCCTTCAGGTGCCTGAAAAATAAACCAAGTTGTACCTGTTCTAAATGGGATTTTTTCTTTAGATGACCTGGAAATAACTTCTAAGACTAAGCTTGCTCAATTCATTTATTCACTTTATCACCTCAACTTCATGCCCTAACTAAATCTTGGAAATCACTTTTCCCTATCTTTCCATCTTCTCTTGAAAACCTTAGCTCATATTTTTTCCTTCAAACCCTTAGCACCTAGCTGTCCACTTCTGGACAAGGAGCTCTCTATCCTCTATGGTTTTTTTTCTCATTTTACCACTTCACTTGTACAAGCTTCAACTTTGCCCCTAATATGTTTTCAACTCCCAAATTATCGTTCACTTCCACACTTCTCACTTTTTCGACAATACCTGAGATCTTCACTCACTAACAGGTCTTTAAAGAAAGTTGCAAATCAATGATTTTGTAACATGCCCCATTTATAACGATGCTTCCTAAATTTCCATATGTAAATTAGATTTACAAATCCACATACCACGTCCTTTTACATTTGACCATGTTATTATTATTTTTCCCTCACTTTTTCTTATGATTTCAAAAAATACAGCATCCCACATGTGGCATTTTATATCCTATATGGAATGTTGTTACTTCCTAATGGATCTTCAGAACCTATCAATTTATGCACACCTTCCTACACCACACACATAATCTTCCTCTATGCTACTCCATAAAGTACTCTAATTTTTTAGTTTCATCCCTTGAAGCTAGCTATGAAGAAAACACCATCCAATATCACATAGTGAGTTTTCATATGTAATAACATTCCATGAAATTTAATTTTATTCAAACCCATCTGATGAGCCTATTAGCGCATAGACTTGCACCCTTGAATCAAACATGGACAGGACAAGAGTTTTAGAAGAGTGCACCAACACATTTTTGCAATCTGTGAACCATTATCTTACCCCATCATGCACTGCATTCTACCAACACTACCAGCCACATTTATCCTCCATTTTTTATATCAAGTGCACCTACACCTATTTCACCTCACACTAAAATTATGTGTCGGTGAAGTGGTTGTGCATCAATTCTAACAATAGACATAATGCAACTCCTCTAAGGTGCTAAACACACTTATTACCGAAAAAAAAAATAGAAAGGGACAATCTACCATCTAAATGAAAATACGTAACTTATTAAAAATGCAAGAGAAGTATTATTTATAGTACGGATCCACATCCTACTCCGGGATTGAAGTCAACCATTGAAATATAGTTGCGGCTATCTAGAACTATGTAATTGACGGATGTTGAAATTGATTATGTCGCACGGCCTTGGTTACCCGCAAGACACCAACTTTTGGGACCACTATGAAGAAGGGTGTGTGGGGTAAAAGCACGTAGGATAGGGTTTTTAGTAGGTTTTAGTAGAGCATGTAGTGCGCATGCAAGGCAAAGCAAAGGGTCTCAGGACTTAGCCATATTCGACATCCCAAGAAGAACACAAGAAAAGTGTGACCTGACTAAGCATGTGGAGTGGATAAGGCACTAGCTTGGTTGCTTGGTTGTCAAGAAAGGAATATTCCATGTGATGGAAGGATCCAGAAAGACATCATTATAGAAAGTGGAGAGCTCATATCAGAGGAAGCATGCTCCATTGGAGGACCACCTTGACACTTGGCAACCAATCTGCTACTTCAGGAAGGCATGGCAGGTGGATGATAAAGCTATATATAGAGATGCTCAAGTAGAAGAAAAGAGACATTGGGGATCACCACTCTAAAGGCCGTCAAGTCGGATAGAGAGAACCATTCTAGAGAGGATGGAAGGGCGAAGCTCTGCAAAACATATAAGAAGGTTCTAGGGGTTGGGGTTCTCATTAAGAGGACTATATGAGTGTTAGCTTACCTAGAGGGATAGGTCTATGACAATTTGTATGTAATATGGAAGGCATAGCTAGGGTTTCTGATGCATGAGTCTTATCTGCATTAATACATTGGAAGGTCTGTTATGACCTTGGTGAATGTAATGTGGTTACTTATCAATATCAATATGAATATAAGGTTCTGTTCTAAGTATATAATGCTTATGGATGTAAACCTTAGTGCCATTTCTTTTTGCTATAGATCAGATCTGTTATATGTATGATGTTTCTCTGGTTATCTGAATGGGTATATTGAATAAAACTCATCTTATGCTTTCTGAATGCATGTATGCTCATTTACCCTTTTGCATTTATCCTGTAAGCAATGTATTCTCACAAAACTCACATAAAGGAGGGGCTCGGCACCCAAGCATGCCTCGAGTGAGCGCCCAGCACCCGCTGGGTGATAGGTTGGCACACATGGGATTAAACTGTTGTTCTAAGGGCATAAAAATGACTACATCTTGGTTCCATTTCTGGGACCTCTTTTTGAAGTTGTTGTGAGAAATGACATACATCTTGGTTCCTTTGATGCATGATGACAGAGCGTTTGACCTTGGAAAGTGTCGAAGCATGGTTTACGAGCATGAAGGACGAGTTTTCTCAAAGATTTAGTACCAGACCTAAGTTTTATGCACATAGATAGGTAGAAGAACACCTATGTCATGAGTTATATGAGACCTTATTTTGTTGTTTTCTAGTATATTTGTATGAATGGCTCTCAGCATATGCATCCAGATCAAGCTGGTACTATAGATCATGTGTGTGGACCCAAGATGATTATCAGAGGCTGCAGGATGCAGATCTGACTTGGACACGTGTTGTTGATCATTGGTGGAAAAGAGTGTTGACCAGTTATACTCTGGAATACGCCATTTCTACATATTCTTTCCCAGAGGTTGCTGAGTTTGAGTTCCTACGGGAACCTAGAGGATCATTTTTGCGAGCTATCCCGTTGGCTATGAAGATCTTGATCATTACGCTAAGTTTGGAGGCATTCCCTATGGCCGGCTAAGCTTCTCTGAGCGTTGGGCGAGGAAGCTAGGGTGGAGGAAGATGGCAGACATTGCGGTGGAAAAGGAGAGGGAAGAAAGATGACTCAAGTATGGTGAAGCGCATGAAAGGGAGATGGCTAGACAACGCGAGGTTGCAAGAGTGATGGATCTATGGAGGTAGACATTGTGGGAAGGAATTGAGGTTCACGCAGAGGACGTGGAACCTGAGCAGTCTGTGCTACCCCATCTTGGCAAGTGCGGGAGAGAAACCCCTTCAGCTTCTGATGAGAGTTCATCACAGTGAGAAAGGAGAGCCATCGACACACATCTAAACCCACCTAGTGACCAACCCCTAGTGCTTAGTTTTCCAAATCAAGAAACAAGTATTGCTAACCTAGTTGGTATAAATGGAAGTGACCGATCTACACCAAGGAGGTATAACTTCTCATTTGGGACATCTATGGCCGCACAATCAATTCCTGTGTTTGGAGGGATTTTTGGGCAAAGTGCAAGTACACAGAGTTTGGGTATCACATCTAGGAGTGGCACGAGATACACGTCTGGTAGCGGAGCAATATCACAAACCATTGGCACATAGTTTAGTGGAACGTTGGGAACACTAGGCACGACCACTTCAGGCCCATTACCAGCTACAAGAGGAGGTGGATCTGGAGGATAGTGGAGGTGGATCTGGAGGATCAGGAGGCATAGGACCTAGTGGATCAAGTGGATTTGGTGGTAGAGGAAACACTAGAGAGAATAAAAGTTATGATCATCAGGAGGAAAAGGGCCTCAGCCACCTCCACAAGTATTTTTTGAGATGTCTCTACATCTACCAGATTACAAGGGTGTTGAGGATGTTGCAGAGCATGTGCACAAGTGTGAATTACTATGGCACGCAAAGGGGATCACTACCCTGGAGCATAAGGCAAGTCAGTTTGCAAATGTTGCAAGGGCACGCACATAGTTGGTATCAGAAGTATGACCCCCATCAAATGGTGGTAGACTACACTGCATTGAAGAATGCCTTCCTAACAGAGTTCCATATCCCTAAATTTGAGCAGAAGAGCATCAACACTTTGAAAGAGATCCAACAAGGAATGGCAGAGAGTGTGCGGGAGTATGACGCATGGTTTAAAACTCTCTTGTCAAAACTATCTTATGATATTCATCCTTCTCAGCATGCTCAATGGTTTGTTGGAGGATTGATAACACCGTTTAGAAGGGCACTTTCACACAAGACATTCACAGACCCACACGAGGCCTTGGAAGCTACCTTGCATGTTGAGGCTGTTGGAAGCATTGATACTGGTGTGAGTCCTTTTCTAGAGGCTCAAATTGTGCAATGGCCAAGTAGTTGGAGAAGCTATCTGCAAACTCAGCGCATGAGACTCGCAATGGTCTTTGGTGCACAGATTGTGAGATAGAGGGGCATGCCAAGGATAGTTTCCCCCAGAAATCAGTACGTGCCATGGTAGTAGATTGTGAAATTTTCCACGGGGATCATGATGCAAGTAGGTGTCCTCTACTACAACACGCGATCCATAAGAATGTGTCTTACTATTGCAAGATTTGTACCTCTACGACCCATGACACCAAATATTGTAGGATGATTGACCAGATTCATGATGCCATTGATCTTGGTGTGCACCAGACCAGCCTTGCAAGTAGTTCCAAGGATGATGATCACCACTATGAAGGGCACGCAGATGGAGGAGTGCATGGAAGAGGTTGTCACGGAGGATTTTGTGGTCGTAGTAACCATGGAGGAAGAAGTGAGTTCCCGCATGAGGAACCTGTTATAACTATGGGTCTACAGAGCATTACAAGCGTGAATGTCCTTGATCTGTTGCAATGTTCATGGTGCAAAAAGAAACATAAGTATGAGGAGTGCCCCTGAGATTTTGAGCATATGAACCAGCAACACGGAAGGAAAAAGGCACTGGGATGGTGAGCATAAAGAAGGCCGACTCACAGTGGATGCCAAGAGTGGCACGTGAGTCAGGATTAGAACCTGTATTGGTGATGACGTGAGCAGAGGCCACACATGCCAAGGAGATACCAAGACAAAGGACACTGGTTACAAGAGAAGAAGTGGTACATGGAAAGTATCTAGACCCTGCTCATCAGAAAGAGGTGTATCAAGAGACTATGGATGTGATTCAGAGTTTACAAGGAGAGATCCAGTGTCTGAAGAAGTCAAGGTAGTTAGAACAAAGGAAGAATGTTGAGGCTCCACAGAAGGATCTAGATGAGGTCAGGGAAGTATGCAAAATGTTAAGGCAAGAGAATATTATTCCCTTGCTAGGAGAATGGTTATGGGAGAAGGTACCATACACTACAGGGGAGTGTGAGAGGAAGGTTTTGCATGCTAACCTCCCTCCCCACAACCTTGACTATGACAAGGAGATCACTTTAAATGTTGTTGTGGATGGTTGGCTTCTGAGTAATATTTTGATTGACACAGGTGCAGAGGTCAATGTTCTCACTCTAGATGTTTGGCATCAAATGGGAAGGCCCGCATTACAGCCATCTTTGAATGTGTTGTATATGGAAAACAAGACAAAGGCAATGCCCATTGGAGTCTTGAAGGATGTGGTTATCACTATTCAAGGGGCCAAGTTCACTGGAGATTTCAAAGTCTTGGCACTCACCGAGGTAGACAACTTTCCAGCATTGCTTGGGCACCCATGGTGTTACAAGAACAATGTTGACCTATGGTTTAACAAGGGGTATATTAGTTTTGAGAACAAGGAAGAATGGGTCATCATCCCCTTGACTGATGGGAAATCAACACCCTATACTGAGCCCTTGGGAGAAGAATTCCTTGACAGAATCTATGTGTGCTCTATTAGAGACCCTGAGATAATTCATCCTACATGGAGGGAGTTATCCAGTTTGAAGATGCTCAGTCCTTGAGTGATACAACTAGCATGGCATGTGACAATTGGGTGCATGGGACTTATGAGTTAATTGGGTGATAGTTGAGAGGATCTGTAACAAGGGTAACAAAGGTGAGCTCAGTCAAGCACCTAGGAGGGAAGAAGTTACCAAGTTACTCTGGAGGAGCCAACCCTGATGATTTCTTGTGAGAAATGGAGGCTCAGTGGAAAAATGAGAATGAAAGAAGAGAGATGCTCAGCTATAACCTGCTCGGGACTGCAGCACACTGGTGGGATACACATTGGGAGAGCCTTCTAGAATGGCATGAGGTGAGGGTCACATTCTCTGTTAGGTTCTCCAGAAGCAACATGCCCACTGTCATACAAGACTACCATGGTAAAGAGACCACCTTGTTTCATGTCCAAGCATGTGAGAAGGCCTGGATAAAAGGCACAGAAGCTTTACCACCTTCATTATGGGTGCATAAGTTGTATTCCACCTTACAAGGTTGTGCACACACATGGTATATTCACTCAGAGATGTGTCCGTCAAACAGGGAATTGGCAGGAGTTGGAGGACGATCTCATTCAAGCTTTTGAGTATCAGAGTACAAAGCCATCAGTGGATAAGGTGTTATAAGTGGTCAAGTGCCTTACAATGGGAGATAGTGCTATGGCGGAAGATAGAATACAAGAGCTACTAAGAGAACCTAGTTTAGAGATGCATTTTGATGAAGAGGAATAAAAATAAATACAACTTGAGCACGCATGCATGGAAAAGGAAAAAGGAAAAATGGTCTATGTGATAGATGGTGAAGAAATGGAGAGTCTAGATGTTAACCATTCTGAAGGTATGCATGAAGTCATGGATAGTGTTGATGAGTGAGCACACACCTACCATGAGCCCTTGAGGACAAAGAAGGTTAACATTGGTTCAGAGGCAGAACCTAAGGAAGCTATCATTGGGGATTATTGGTCAGAGAAAGAAGTTTCTAAGATCATTGATCTATTATGTGAGTTTCAGGATTTGTTCCCTCGTGGGTACCATGAGCTCAAAGGCATTCACCATTCCTTGGGGGAAATGAGGATCAAGTTGAAGGAAGGTGTGCACCCGATTCAGAAGAGACCTTATCGGATGAATCCAAACTTGTGCGTAAGGGTCAAGGAGGAGATAGACAAGATGATAGCATCAGGCATTATTGAGGCCATTGAGGAATCAGAATGGGTGAGTCCAATGGTCATAAGTATTAAGAAGGATAGAAGGATAAGGATCTATGTGGATTACAAGGATTTAAATGTAGTTTGTGTCATTGACCCTTTTCCAACCCCCTTCACTGAAGAAATTTTGGAAGGAGTAGCCGGGCACGAGGTCTATTCTTTCATGGATGGATTCTCAGGGTACCACCAAGTTAGAATTGCAAAGGAAGACCAGGAGAAGACAACTTTCGCCACTGAATGGGGAAGATTTTCCTACACGGTTATAACTTTTGGATTGAAGAATGCACCTATTGTGTTCTCACGCATCGTGGTACAAGCATTTCAGGACTTCATCCATAAATTTCTTCAAGTCTACCTAGATGACTGGACTGTGTATGGGCTAGTAAAAGACCATTGTGACAATTTGAGGCTGATGTTTGAGAGATGTCGGCAGTTGAGGATATCCCTCAACATTAAGAAATGTGTCTTTGCTACTCCATTTGGAACCCTGTTGGGGCATATTATATGTAAGGAAGGCTTACTGGTGGATCCCGCCAAAGTTGCAGTTATTGTGGGATTGGGAGAGCCTACTAGTCAGAGCGTTGTGTGTGGATTCCTTGGGCATATGGGGTACTACAGGAAATTTATTAAAGGATATGCCAAGATCACCATGCCCTTGGAGGAATTTCTTAAGCACAAGAGTGCCTTTCACTGGGGAGAGGCACAATAAGAAAGCATTTGACACTTTGAAGGATAGGCTTGTTACTGCACCCATATTACGATTTCCTTCTTGGGATAAGCCCTTCCATGTGCATGTTGATGCCTCAGGGACAACCATTGGAGCAGTACTAGCACAACCTGGTGAGGGGATTGTTGATCACCCCTTGTGTTTTTCCAGTAGGAAGTTGACACCAGCAGAATAGAATTACACAACTACTGAGCATGAGGCACTGTCAATGATCTATGCGTTGCATAAGTTTAGGAGTATCTACTGGTGACACCATTCATATTCTACACAGACCACATGGCATTGAAATACTTGGTGAATAAGCCTATTCTACAAGGGCGCATATGCCATTAGGTCCTGTTATTTCAGGAATTTGAGTTTTCAGTTGTGGTAAAACCAGGGAAAATAATTCTGACCTGATCACTTATCAAGGATTGACTCAGGGGAGGATGCACAAAACATTAAGGATACCATGTATGATGCACAACTGTTTAGGTTGCGGCGCACGCCCTCAGACTTAGAAGATATTGCAATGTTTCTCAAAATAGGTGTGGCACCAGAAGGAATGAAGGCTTTGGAGAAGGAAGAGTTGGCTATACGCATCGCACCTTACATGTTGATTAGTGGAGATTTGTACAAGTTAGGTCGTGATGAGGTTCTGCGTCGATGCGTGTTAGAACATGAGCGCATTGCAATTATGGAGGAAGCACATGGTGGGATTGCAGGACACTATGCAGGAAATGCAACCACGTGGAAGATTCTACTCATAGGGATTTGGTGGGAAAGCATCTACCAGGATTGTATTGAGTTTTGCAAGGCCTGTGACCATTGCCAGTGCCTTGGAAAACCTGGAAGAAGGGATGAAATTCCCTTGTGACCAATAGCCAGTGCTGAACCATTTGAAAAATGGGAAATTGACTTTGTAGGACCTATTTCACCTGTCGCGCGAAGGACTGGTTCACGTTACATCATCACTTGCACAAATTACTTGACAAGATGGGTAAAGGCAATGCCTACAAAGGATTGCACTGCAGCAACAACTGCTAGATTCTTATGGGAAAACATAATCAACAGGTATGGATGTCCTTTGAGTTTAACAAGTGATAGGGGTACACATTTTCTAAATGAAATGGTCAGGATTCTGTTAGCAGAGTTTATGGTGGCCCATCACAAGACCACCCCTTATCACCCACAAGCAAATGGGACTGCTGAGGAATTTAACAAGATACTAAGTCACACATTGACCAAGATTTGTGACGTTGGAAGACAAGATTGGGATGACAAGGTATCAACCATTCTATGGGCATACATGACAACCTACAAGAGGTTGAACAAGGCCACACCATTTCAATTGGTGTTTGGCATGGAAGTTTTTTCCAGTTGAATTCATGTTACCATCGTTGTGTATAGCACACATAGGAGGATTAGCTGATGAACAAGCGCTGGAAGAGAGGATTGATAAATTAATGCAACTAGACGAAAGTCGATCACTTGCTAGATGGAGTCAGAAGATAGAGAAGGCAAGACAAAAGGCATGGCATGATCATCATATCAAGAACAAACAATTTGAGGTTGGGTAGATGGTTTTGTTGTATGATTCCAAGTTTCTGCGCCATCCTGGGAAGTTGAAAGTCCATTGGTTAGGACCATACATCATCTTGTACATCCTTGATTTAGGCACTTGTTAGTTACAAGCGCTGGATGTGAAGAGATTACAGGGTCATTTCAATGGGAGTAGACTGAAGCCCTACTATAAATAAGTCTTCTTGGTGTTTGTAAATAAGGTAGATTTTCCATCTAGCTTAGGATTTCCCTTCATGCATTTATTTTCTTGTGTTTCCCTTTCTCGTTGTTTATTCCTTTCCATTTGTTTTGTTTTACACCTTGTGCATCGGTAACCACATTACTTTCTAAGGTTGTGTATGCGTAGAGGACCACACATCTATTTTAGTGTGGGGTGGAGTAGTGCAAAGTGAAGTATAAGCTGGTAGTAAAAGTTGGGATGGCCCAGGATTAAAGGATAAAAAGTGTGTAAGGTAGAAAGCGCATGGGGAAACAGGTGGACAAAAATTGTTGGTGTCAAGAGAGGTTGTAACAAAGACCACATACAAAGGATGAAAAGCATAGGAACAACATGAGGTAGGTGAGGGAAAAAATCAGGTCAAGACAGAAGAAGTGCCTTCGGTGCTGCAGACACGCACATAAGAGTCTTTGGTCAGGTAAGGATTTTTGCGCGCCAGAAGGTTGTAGAGGATTTTTCGCACAGGATTGGGCATGTGGGTAAGGGCGCTTAAGGTCGGATTTAGTGGAAAAATCCACATTTAATGCTAAGTACGTTGGTAGGTGGTATAACATTTATTGCAGGAAAGCAGGAAAAAGTTATAAGTATGAGGTCGGGCAAATCATTATTTTACCTTGCAATTACGAATTGAAGAGCTCTTGTGAACTAGGGCATCCAAGAGATTTTGTGAAGAAGAAGAATCATAGAGATCTAAGTGCGTGACTAGGGTTGATCTGTGAACCAGAGTGGAAGGAGTACACGGGCATAGGGAGAAAGTTTTTTGGAGTATGCCATCTTGTGGAAGATTTATCTAGGTTAGGGTTCTACAACTAAGGCACAGGAGTAGAAGAATTCCTTCACAAAGTTGAGCCTTAGAGTTGAGCAGAGTAGTAGAAGTAGAGCAAGAAGGAGTTTAGGTTTTAACCCAACAAGTAAAATGGCACCAAAGAAGGAAACCGTTTCACCAAAGAAACATAAGGGAAAAGGAAAAGGAAAACAAACTACTGCCACTAGTTTCATTGAAGAGTGGTATGTAGAAATGCAGTACCCAGATGGAGTATTGTTGGGGAAAGAATGGGTATCACACTTAAGGAAGATGGCCATGAGTGAATACAATCATCACACGAGCACTACAGAAAAGGAGATGGCATTGGAACTGGTTCATCCAACTAATAAGAGGACACCAGAAGGAATTCCAATCTACATCGACGAAGTGAAGGTGAAATTGGAGAAGGTCAGGTTGCTGCAACTATATGAGTTGCCCTATTTTGGCAAGCCTGAGTGGTTATACCAATGGTTGATGTCGCGCGTGCATGAGGACCATTTTTATTTTGCAGGCCACAAAATGCACATAACGCCTCAGCTCATATCGAAGTTCACCGGCATAAATTGTGAATATAGAGTCCATAGATGATGACTTGGAGGATAAGGAAGCCATCAAGAAAAATGTGGAGGCTTATGACTACAAAAAGGGTTCACTATTTTGATATCGCAGAGATCCCCAACCCTGTTATGAGGATGGCCATGTGCACTTGGTTACCAAGTTGAATGGTCAAGAGAGGTGGACACAAGTAAACAAGGCATGGTTGAATGTATGCCAGAAGATTTCAGAAGGGACCATTTATAACTTGTCCACCTATATTGCAGATGAGATCATTAGCACGCATGTAGAAGGAGAAAAGATATTGTTTGGCAACATTCTCCTCACCATCATCTTCTTAGAGATTGGAGTGCCCGATGGGCCAGAGAAGTTTGTATGAGAGTATCCAGAAGAAGATACCCTCACCCATAAAGAGATTTGAGAAATATACTTGCGATACCATGATGACAGCTCACAAAGCACACCTAGAAAAATGGTACAAGCGAATACACGATGAATTCGAGGCAGAGTGGAGGATACCTAAGTAGTTTCCCATGCTTGTAGATGGAGAAGTTGATTTTATGTATATCAACATTTTTGTATTGGCCGGTTCACCTTAACGGATGGGACCAAGAGTCCATGGTGCAAGCTACCATTCTCTTTCACCACGTAATACTTCCAAGCAGGGGTCAACCATTTTAAGGAGGCCAAAAGACTAAGGTTCGACCTTAGTGAAGTAGACCAAGACCACCGTGAACTACGCAGGAAGCTTATATACCCCAAGAAGTGTGTGTATGTGGAGAAATATGTCTCCCATGAGGTACAGATGATGAAACACTTGACGCTGCCAATTTCTGGAAGGACCGCAACAAGGGTATACTTGCACATTAGGCCAAAGTTTGAGAAGGGCACCTACTTGGAGAATGATGTCTCCATTCTAGAAGAACCCACTGGGAGGAAGAATGTCACACCGAGGAAGAGGGAGAGAGAGGAAGTGGATGAGAAGAAAGTACCAAGTGTGCAGACAGAACAATCTGTGGGTGCGCTGCCAGAAGCAAAGCACCAAGCCAAGTACATATGCACACAGGAAGAAGTCCCCAGTTAAGAAAAAGACCCCAGAAGAAGAGGTGCCAGAGCAAGAAGAACCTCCCACACAAGAAGATTCACCAAGGAAGGAGTCACCTACGGTAGAAAAAGAGAAAGAATAGTCTCCTATGCTGGAACCACCAGCTAGGAAGAAACAGAAGGTAGCAGGAGAAGGCTGACTCAGAAGAGACAGAAAGCGTAAAGGCCTATATAGGCAAAAATGATGATGACGAGCATGAAGAAGCTCAAGACCATCCTATTTATGATGTACACGATTCAGAGGATGAGGAAGATGAAAAGAGAAGGATGAAGAGGAAGCAAACGCTCAAGGCAAAGGGGTGAGCGAGGAGGTGAGCACCAAAATCAAAGGACCCCAAGCCTCACCAAGGAGCAAGTAGAAGAAGCCATGGAGAGAGAAGTGGCAGGCATCATTAAGGACTTGGTGGAACAAGAGTTAGAGCACAGCGCAGATGAAGTATTGAAGGAATAAGAAGAGGAGAGCATTCAGAAAGAGTATGGAAGCATGGGTGGAGACCCCAGCTTGGCTGTAAGCTTTCCAAGGGAAGCGCACACAGGTAGAAAGAACGTGGTAGTAGCACAAGGGAAAGGAATGGGTTATGTCCATGATCCAAACAAGGTGCTACACACGTGCTTCTAGAGCACCATGCCAACAGAGTAACTCCTGGCCATGGCTTCATTTGATGAAGAAGGCACATACCCACGAACCAGGAAAATGCTATCTTGGGCATTTGAGTCCCATATCGATGAATATGAGTTTGAAGTAAGCCAAGGGGTGCTAATGAAGATGCTAGAGAAAAATGGGGATAAACCCACTTGTAAATGCTCAACAGTTGTCTAGATGAGCAGGTCTGTAACGCGCTCAACAAGGTTTTAGTTGAGGTTGAGGCAAGACTTTTTGGAAAGAATGACAGGTTAAGATTCCTAGAGGAGGAACTGGAGAAGAAAAAGGAGGAGCTCACTGAGAAGAGCAAGGACCTAAAGCAAGAAGAACTGATCAGTGCTCAGTTAAGGCATGAATTAAAGGAGAAAAAGGAAGGTGCGCGAAGTCTACAAGAAAGGTGAAATGATTACAGATGTTATTGTCTTAAAGAATCCAGACCTAGCACCAACCGAGTAGAAATACGAGTTAACCTTTCAATACTTGGAGGACTTAACTCACATCCTCACCATGGAGAGGTGACCACTCATCTTAGAGTCAGCAGAAGAGGCATTGGCACACCAAGAAAAAGAGAGAAAGCTATGAAGGTTGTGGAGATAATTTCTCGGTACACCAAACTCCTTGCAGAGGTAAAGGTCCCGCACAGATAGCCGAAGTTGCCTATGATAATTGCGCTGATAGAGATAGAGTGGCAAGCATTCTAGTTGCTACACATGAGGTAGACTCAAGGAGTTTCAGGAGAAAAATAAGGGGAATGGGAGAAGAAAGGGATAAAATCCTGGCCGAGGTGGAAAAGAAATCAGAAGCTATCGAGACCTTGCGGGGCTCGATCAAAAACCGGCTGAAGGAGTTATACCCCAGATCACCCATAGGATGGATGCACTGGATGATCTTGGCAAAAAATTGGAAACATTGTTGATACAATGAGTGCTAAGGGTGATGAATTGGGTTTTGAGGAGGTAAGCACCCTAGTAGGTGACCTCTGTCAACAAGCGCAGAACGTGAGGTAGATGCCTAAGAGAAGCTAGAGGCAGATATAAGGAAGGATTTCCCACTCCAACAATAAAAAAATTCTTCCCCATTCCCCCATTCTTTATATTCTTCCATTTCTCATTCTTCATTCCTTCATTCTTTATTCCAACTATTCAGAGTCCTGCCATTCTTTATTCTTTAAGGAAGGTTGTTTCCTGAGGACAGAGAACAGGCATAGTGTGGGGTGATGTTGGGCCTCAGAATATTGGCTAAGTCAAAGGGCACATGGGCGCGCGGGACCAATATGAAGAAGGACATGCGGGGTGAAAGCATGTAGGACATGGGTTTTAGTAGGGTTTAGTAGAACCCACGGCACACGCACAAGGCAAAGCAAAGGGTTTAGGACTTAGCCATATTCGGCATTCCAAGAAGCACATGAGAAAAGTGTGACCCACTAGCATGCATAATGGATAAGGTGCCAGCCTGGCAGCTTGTTGGTCAAGAAAGGAATATTCCATGCGATGGAAGGATCCAGAAAGACATCATTACATAGAGTGGAGAGCTTGGATCAGAGTAAGCTTGCTCCATTGGAGGACCACATGGACACTTGGCAACATATCTACTACTTTAGGAAGGCATGGCGGTGGATGCTAAAGCTATATATAGAGATTCTCAGTAGAAAAAGGGGGAGTGAAGAGACATTGGGGATCACATACTCTAGAGGTGGTCAAGTCAAATAGAGAGAACCATTCTAGAGAGGATGGAAGGGCGAAGCTCTGCAGAACATATAAGAAGGTTCTAGGGGTTGGGGTTCTCATTAAGAGGACCATATGAGTGTTAGCTCACCTAGAGGGATAGGTCTATGACAATTTGTATATGTAATATGGAAGGCATAGCTAGGGTTTCTGATGCATGAGTCCTATCTGCATTATTACTACATGGATCTGTTATGGCCTTGGTGAATGTAATGCGGTTACTAAACTTATCAATATGAATATAAGGTTATGTTCTAAGTATATAATGCTTATGGGCATAAACCCTAGTGCCATTTCTTTTATGCTATGAGATCATATATGTTATCTGTATGATGTTTCTTTTTGTTATCTGAATGGGAATATTGATAAATAACTCATCTTATTCTTTCTGAATGAATGTATGGTCATTTACCCTTATGCATTTAATTTTCTGTCATAGCAATGTATTCTCACAAAACTCACATAAAGGAGGGGTTCGGCACCCACCTGCCTCAGGTGAGCGCCCAACGCCCGCTGGGTGATAGGTCGATGCGCATGGGATTAAATTATTGTTCTAAGGGCATAAAAATCTTCCTTAGCCGAATTTTGACCATTTACGAACATGAACACTTTGTGGCCTTCGAATCTTCCTCATGAAGACACATCAATCTTAATGATATGAAGTAAAATTCTTCAATCTTTGCCCCACTGGGCATGCCAAAATTGTTAGCGCATAGAATTGCACCCTTGTTTGAATCATGGAAAATCAAAAATTCTAGGCCAACATGGGATTGTCTCCAAGTGTGGGACTTGCATCTCGAGACAAACCTCCAAAGAAGATTGGTTCCTCTACCTAATCTAATGCTAACACTACTCCTATAACTAATCTAAAACTAACACATTCAAGAAATTAAGGTTAGAGAGATACATAAAGTAAAACCTAAGCTAAAACAAACGGTGATAGCACTAGAAAGAATGGATGATCATTCTCCACGAGAGGAGAAAAGGAAGACAACGCAGGATGAGAGGGCAGACAGACGTGCCACAAATCAACACTCACTAAACTCCCATCTCACGCAACACACGAAAATGAGACTCTACAAGTGAAATCCACACGCAACGAACCATGAAATGAATGGAGAGATAAGGAAACAATAAAATGTGAGTATAGGGTAGAATGAGCCACAAACACAAGATTGTATTGCTTAAGGTATGCACATGCCATTACATCAATGGCAGAAGGCATTGAACAAGTTAAACAATCCAAATCTGAGGTTTGGAACTCGTCGGAAGTCAACCACCATTTTGGCAGTGTCGTTACAATCAAGAGAGGGTTTGTTTTTCAAAAGAATTGAGTTCCATACTAATATAGATAGAGGAGAAGAGGGAGAGAAGAGGCGTCATTAATTTCTACAAACTGGGAAAGGGAGTGTCTAACATCGATTTTACCGCACGCCATTAGATTCTACAGGTTGAGGGATGGGCATTGTTTATCATTAAATTCAGGTTGGTGAAGTGGTTGGGCGGCAATTCGAACAAAACAGGTGTGGCCTTGAGGTGCTCCACGAAATTCTAAGATGAGACCGCAATCCACAACTTGCAAGACTTGCAAGATTGCAAATTGCGTCTTTTCCTTTGTTCGGTTGCATCCTTGCACGGGTTTTTCAACTTGACATATTCCACGGCCTTTTAAACATATTGCAGCTTTCGAACTTGAGACGTCCCGCGGACTTAGAAACCCGTGAGACCAACTTTTGCATATCATCCGCAGAACTCCCCACACACACTGCCACAGACTTCAACCTATTTCACTTGGTCCCTCGCACATCCTACTCTGTCATACTCGCCCCGAAAGCCGCAAAGGATTTTCTTTCCTTCACTTAATACACTCGTCCCGCAGACTTAGAAATCACCAAAACACTACGTTAGGAAAACCAGCAGAACACTAGGATAATGTATCGAGGCTTACGGACTTTGTCGTTTCTCAACCTACTCCACTTCCTTGCAGATCGGGCAGCGCTTTTATCATGTGTTGAAGCTTTTAATTTTCTTGTCACGCAGGTTAGGAGAACCCATGGAAATGACTTCTTTCATTGAAACAACATATACACCATATCCCCGCGACACATCCTTCTCCACTCCGCAGATGTTGCCCTGCATTCTTGCGCTTTGTGGATTTTGTCCTTAACCAAATGCTGACCCTTTTTTAGCACAAACACTCTGCAGCCTTTGAATCTTCCTCATGAAACCCGCGGTAGGTTACTCTGACATCCATGGAAGACTTAAACCGCATTCCTTCGTTCTATGGATTTGGAAAATCCGCAAAACGCTATATTTTCCGCAGCCAATCTCCATGGCTTTTATACTCAACCGATTTTCGATTTATCATGTCATTCTTTTGTTCCGCGGATTTTGAGAATCCGCATAACACTACATTCCAACACTCCATGACTTTCATGCCAAAAGCCACCTATGTCCAAATTTGAATGAGTTGTGCAAAATTGCATGGGGAGCAATTTGGGACAACATAACCCTTGTTAGAAAAAAAAAAAAAAAGTCAAAAATGCTATGATGGATCCCACAAGACCAGCAACTAGGGATGGGACGATCACAATTGAAGATGCCACTGTAACCATTGATGGACGCGGCGCCTCTACCGCCTCCAATGCAAATACTACCGACACCAACATTACTGCAACCAAAACTGCCACGTAGGTGGATCTAGCTATTGCTCTTGCCATCTGCTCAAATGATCAATAGAAGATCATCAAATGTATTTAAACAGGCTGCGCGAAGGGAGAGACTCCGAAATTATGTCGGCAGAAGACAGCATTGCAAATATTTACTAGGCACACTCAAAGCTCAAATAAATGCAACGCAAACAATGATCCCATCTGCTTTTATTGCATACATTTCACACCCCTGAACCAAAGGTGACAGAGGAATAATGTTACAGCAAAAGGTTTTACGGCGGCCCAGTAAATGTTTCCCGATGGCATGAAGACCGTTTGCCTGCAGTATAAAGCTTGTTTAAAGGCATGAGAAATGTTTTCAAAGATTTTTTTGGACATACATGTCCGTTTAAAAATCCTATCAGCTATTTAATATGGCAACAAAAGATAACACACAAAGTTGAAACACTTCCAGATAGTCTTTGCAAGTTTAAATTTACAGCACTCGGTTCCGACAGTTCTTGGAATAACACAGGTGCCAGAACCGAGAATTGGGAAATGTAATGGTAGCAACTGCACAAGAAACCTACTTAGATATATGTATTTGTGAAAGCATGCCTAGGTGGGTTTGCAAGGAATTAACAATTTTTTAACCCATTCATCACTCAAGCACATTGCCAATGGTTCTAAGTCTAACATGATAACAATCAAATGCGTCAGGTTTCAAAATGTCTCAACAAACTAAAGGGTTAGTCAATTTGCAACTAAAAATGTTGAGAAATCCTGACAGTCTAAAAAAATAGATAAAACACTAAAAAAATCACTGGAAACAAGTAACAGGGCTCAGTGCAAGAAATATTGAACATGAGCCTCAGAGCATGTTTCTTACAACTAGAAATATACCATGCCATTTTTCATTAGGGTTGTTATAAAGAAAACCACTAGTGCAAGAAATATTGAACATGAGCCTCAGAGCATGTTTCTTACAACTAGAAACTGTGATACCAAGAAACGCGGGACACGATCCCGTTTCGGGGAAGAAGCGTTTCGGAAAACGTTTCGCGCGGCCAATATGGGTGGGAAATGCGAAAAACGTTTCTGAAAACCCCTGTGCTGTTTCCGGAAACGACATAGGCGTTTCCGGAAACGTTTTTTGCGTTTCCGGCGCCTGTCAAGTCAAAAAAACGGAAATACATTTTAAAAAGTAAAAAATCTTTGCATTAAATGCGGCGAAACCTTAATACGGCTGCATACCTTGCTAAACACACTTCCTAAAGCTATATAATGACCTCTTGGGTCCATTCTAAATCACACTTTCATTTTTCTCTTGCAAAATACAGTTTTCATTAAACTAGCATTTAGCATTGTGAAGAGCAAAGAGACATCAAGGAGCAGCTTGAAGGAAGAGTTTAGGATGTGTTGTTAAGAGCTAAAGGCTTCAAGGAGAAATTTCGAATCAGATTTGGAAGGTGGGATTGACTTCATGGAGGAAAAACCAGGGATTTTTCAAGTTTTTTTTTTTATTTGGCTAAAGAAAATGTTAATGTGATCAATGATCACGAATGATGTGTGCAATGCACACATCATTCGTGATCATTGATCTTGATGTCAATATGTAGGTTGAATTTAGTAATTTTAAAACTCTATGCTTAAAAAAATAAAAAAATGTAACATTTTCTTTGTGTTTTAAAATAAAAAACATATATTCTTTTTTTAAATTATAAATATCATCCAAATTCTGTGTATGCTCTCACCTCGCACCTATACGGTGACCTTGGTGATCAAAAGCGGAATAGGATGTGTAGTGTTTTTAAATTTAATTCTTTTTTGTTTTTTTTTAAAAAATTATTTTATTTTTTTAAATTAAAAAATCCGAACTTTGTGTATGCTCTCACCTCACGCCTGAACGGTGACCTTGGTGATCAAACGCAGAATAGGATGTGTAGGGTTTTCAAATTTAATTCTTTTTTGTTTTTTTTTTTAAGTTTATTTTGTTTTTTTAAATTAAAAAATCTGAACTGTGTATGCTCTCACCTCGCACCTGAACGGTGACCTTGGTGATCAAAAGCAAAATAGGATGTGTAGGGTTTTTAAATTTTATTTTTTTTTGTTTTTTTTTTAAGTTTATTTTGTTTTTTTAAATTAAAAAATCCGAACTCTGTGTATGCTCTCACCTTGCGCCTGAACGGTGAACTTGGTGATCAAAAACAGAATAGGATATGTAGGATGTGGTTTTATTTAATAATTTATTGTTATCTAAGTTTATGTTTTTATTTTTCAATGAATGTTTGATTCAATGGCATCTAGTTCAACTTCAGTGGGAGGGCATGGGGAAGGGGAAGAAAGCCAAAGTGGGGGTGTGGATCCTAGAGCTCCTCTTTGGAGACATGTGCAAATTGTGGAGAACCTTGTTGGTGGTGGCTCTCGAGTTTGGGTATGCAATCATTGCAATATACAATACAAATCCTCTTATACCCGACTCAAATCTCATTTAATGGGGAAATCAGGAACGAGGATTAGAAAATGTGGCAAGGTTGAACATAGACATATATTGGCATATATGAAAGAGCAAGAGAACGCTGATATGGAAGCTTCAAGAGCTAGATTTAAAACAGCTCCTTTGCAAAATAGGGGTTCACAAAAACCACCCAACCCATCAAACCATCTTTTTATCCAAGTTGCAGTTGAAACTCCAACAGAGAGAGTATTTGTCACGAAAGAGAATTTCCAAAGGCCCATTAGAGCAAGCATTTGCAAATGAGAAAAGGGATGTCGCTGATGAGTTGGTTGCTCGATGCATTTATACATGTGGGCTGCCCTTCAATGTGTTGCGCTCACCTTATTGGCAACAAATGGTGAGAGGTATTAATGATGCACCAAAAGGGTATAAAAGCCCTAGTTATGAGAAGGTCAGAACCACATTGTTGGCGAAAGAAGTGGCCCATGTACATACTTCTTTGCAGCCAATTAGGGACTCATGGAAGGACTCAGGAGTATCTATCATTTCAGATGGATGGAAAGATGCTCGAAATAGACCCTTAATCAACATTGTTGCAGTGTGCCCTAAAGGGGCAATGTTCTTAAGGGTTGTTGATTGTGAGGGTGAAGTGAAAGATGCTCAATTTATTGCTAATATTTTGATTGAGACTATTGAGTCAGTGGGCCCTGCAAGCGTTGTCCAAGTCATGATGGCATTGACTCTATGCTTGAAAAAATTAGAGACATCATACAACAAAAAGAGCAGGACCCTGAAGAAAAATTCTACAGTGAAGTTAAGATGGAATAAAATGACCACCCCATTGCATCTCCTAGCCTATGCCCTGAATCCCAAATTTTATAACAGTGAAATACTTGCACTACCTGATAGGCAAAAACCATATGATGACCATAAAGTTGCAAGTGGAGCTAAGGCAGCATTCCAGAGGCTTTTTCCTGATCCAGATGTAACTAGTACAGTCCGCTGTGAAATGACACTCTTTGTCTCTTCATCTAATAGTAGCATGGGTGAAATAGATGCAGCGCTTGACAAGTACAAGATGACCCCATGCATGTGTTGGTGTGCACATGGCCATGATGCCAAGTGGCTGCGACCTGTTGCCATTAAAATCCTTTCACAGGTATCAAATATTAAAATGAAATCAAAAATTTGTTTATTAATTAAAAATGTATGTTCTTACTTCTTAGTAAATTAATATCATAGTATTACTAATTGAAAATTTCTAACTTCTTTTTTGTAACAGGTGGCTAGCAATTCTTCAGCAGAACGGAATTGGAGTACATATTCCTTCATCCACTCAGCCAAACGAAACAAGTTAGCATCCAAGAAGGCCGAGGATTTAGTGTATGTGCATTTCAATTTGCGCATTCTACCCGATTTTTTGCAGAAGGGAGGGAGAGTGGAGCTAATGGGAGTGGAAATGTCGGTGCTAGTGGTGTTCATGGAGATGATTATGACTATTGAGGAAATCTAGATGATATATTCTAGAATCTAGATTATTATTATGTATATGTGAATCATTGAAATTGTAACCATGTTGAATGATGACTCTTTAGAACTTAAAAGTTCAAATTTCAATGAATTCAAAATATTTTGAGTGCTTTATCAATTATCTCTTATGGTCTACAATTATAAAATGAGTACTATGCATATATATATTTTATTATTATTTTTTAATAATATATTGTACGGACGTTTCCATCGACGTTTCGTATCCAAGGTTTTTTGAAAATTGTCGTTTCCACGTTTCGTACCCGTTTCCGTTTCCGTTTCCGTTTCCGTTTCAACATAGACTAGAAACATACCATGCCATTTTTCATTAGGGCTGTTATAAAGAAAACCACTTAAGCTGATTTATAGTGACGAGTTACGTAGAATATTTAGCTTGTTTGGTCCTCTTAGGGAGAAGATGCAGTATTACCCCACCCATATCTGTTTTGCACAATTACAGAATCCATGGCAATTCTACCTCTCTTTTCAGAGTCATTTGGCAATTGATTTCATGCTCTAAAAACTTTTCCCCTTACCATCAAATATTTTGAACCAGGATATAATCTTTTTAAAAAATAAGGCACTTCTATCTGTTTGACAATAACCACAGTTTAGGATAAACAACCTACCTGATGCAGACAACAGGTATCAACAAGACGGAGAATATTTCATGTCAATTAGGAAAAGTCAATTGAGAAACTTGAGATTTGGTAGTCTATGTACAACCGTATCATATTTCATGTCAATCCATTCCTAAGAGAGTTTATCACAGGGAGTAAACTAATGTTCTTTTGTTTTACAGCATGCTAATTGTATGGGATTTTCAGTTTGCAATCAATGTTACCCTCTTAGCATTCTAAACATTTTACTCCCAACATTGGAAATAAAAACTTGAACCTAGTAAATAGAATATGAGTGAACATATTTTACTGTTTGAAAATAAAAGCTGGGACAATACTGCATTATACTTAATCTGCTTCCATTTCCACTTCATTACAATTTTGTAGCAAGGACCTGTTCCAGATACACAATGGTAGAAGCATATCCTGAGAGTTTGTATGAATTAAAAATCAAACAGCTATAATGCAGATAAAATGAATGCATAAATTGTATTTATATTAAAAGTGGCTTGACATTTATTGATCCAATGCCAAAAGCCTCTACTGTGCATCAACATATACAGACAAAACCATACAACTCTGAAGTATTAGTTTAGTTACATGGTTATTCACCACTAGCCTGATGATCTCGGTCTGCCTTCTTCTTCATTGTCCTATAGTAGATCTCATAGCAGCATCCTGAAGAAAACGTTCGAGTACAGAAATTTATTAGCTACGGAAACTCGTCTTAAATTTCTGAATTTGAAAGGCAAACATCATTACTCTCTTCGGGAAATTGCTTATTTAATTTGCAGTAAGAAACAAGAACACACTTAATTTTTTTATCAGAAACCCACCAAGAAATATGATTAGACTTTCATTGATTGCTAACAGATTTTATTTAGAATTGGAACGTCCCCATAGAGGATGCTAACAATAATAAATATCAATCTATTGGAACGGCACTTGATTATTTATCAAACACCCACCAAAAAATATGGTTAGACTTTCATTAATTGATCACAGATTTTCTTTGGAATTGGAACATCCCCATAGAGGATGCTAACATTAATAAATATCAGTCTATTGGACCTGCACTTGATTTTTTTTTCCAAACACCTACAAACAAATATGATTAGACTTTCATTGTTAGATCACAGATTTTCTTTGAGTTTGGAATTGTAGCGTCCCCATAGAAGATGCAGGTCAAGGTCTATGTGACCTAAACAACCTTGGTAATTGTGCTGAACAACTAAACTAATGAAGTTGCACAAGTACAATGTACAGTGTATAGAGACAGATACGAGCAGAGAAGATAAAAGGTGATGCGTAATATGATCAGGATGGATTGAATTGTGTTCCCCTATCATTGGTGTAAGAACAAAAGATTATTCAGAGGCAAATATACTGAAAATATTAAATAACAATCACCTGACCATAGTTAAGAATTTACAGCTACATTCTACAATAATTGTGACTTCAAAAGTTCAAACCTATCTTGCAAAAACGGGAAATAACTCTGAAAAAAGCTTCAAACCGAGAAACGGGAGTTTCAAGGTTTTGTGGAAAGGAAATGTTTTAGGTTTTTTTAATACATATGCAAAAATCATTAAATCATCTTCCTTGAAAAAGAAATGCAAATCTGCAAGCACAAATATCATATTCAGATTCCTCGTTGAGAAATAATAAACAACAATGAAGGTCTACATGATAACAACCTTTATTTTTTGCATACTTTCAGTTTCACTAGCTGCCATCCATTAGTCGGAATAAAAAATATGCCAATTACTCTAAACCGAAAACCAAAAAAAGTTCAAACCGAGAAATGGGAGTATCAAGGTTTTATGGATAGGAGGTGTTTTAGGTTTTCTTATACGTATGCAAGGATCGTTAAATTTTAACTATCATCATCTTAGAAAAAGAAATACAAATCTTCAAGCACAAATGTTTATCATATTCAGATTTCTCGTTGAGAAATAATAAACAACAATGAGGGTCCACATGATAACACACTTAATTGCTGCACACTTTCAGTTTAACTGGCTCACATCTGTCAGTCGGAATAAAAAATATGCCAATTTCTCTAAACCAACCAGCCAATCACTTGCAGTCCATGAGAACTCTTTCTGAACATATCCAAGCAGGAGAATCCCCATTTGAAGTAATGGGATTGGAAATACTTGCTATACCAAACCTATATAGCTGTTATAAGTTCTAACTTAATATACCAGGGTTGATGTTTGCTTGGTGTAGGATTTAACAAATTGTGCCCTGACACGCCAGTGAGTTTATCTTAAACAAAATTGAAAATCAGAATGTTAAATTTCAGGGAAGAGTGAAGGCAGTTACCCAATTCGAAAATCTGGATTCACACAGGAGAAAAATGCCGAAAAAAATACAGAATTCCAGAAAAAATGGAGAGTCCGGCTCAGAAAAAGTAATGTGTATGTGTGTGAGAGAATATTATTTATGTAAAATTAGTTGGCAGGCTCCGTAGAACAAGATGACTGGTATGTGAATCTACAAAGATATGAAAATTTATTTTTCAAAAAAGAAAACAATTGAAAATAAATGTTTGGATAGGATTGGACCAATTTGATACCTCTGGAAACAGAAACTGGATTCAACAAGATCTGGGCCATATACAGCAGGATTTGGTAAAATATGGTCATAGATATAGGCCTCTATGGACGTGCGGTTTAGCAGTGGACAACAGAGGCATCATAAGCAGTACATAACTATTATCATCTGCAAATGTATAGTTGACCTAATTTGACTTTAACATATTCAACTGCAGAAATTTTTAATTTTATTGAAGCAAACAAACTGTTTATAATCATTGGGGTAGAAGGAGAATCTCATATAAGGTTGTCAGAAGCAATTAGACAAGAAGCCAATTTCTGAAAGACAATTGAAAAGGCTCTGAACCCATTTGGGAATGAACTAGAGATCCCTCAACTGCATGAATCGAATGACCTGGAGATCCCTAAACAACATAAAAGAACCCAAGATATATGTCTTACATACCCTACAGACAAAGGGAGGCCATGAGAAAATTAAATAAAAACCTATATTAAAGGAAATCTCTCAACAAGCTGCACACAAGTCCCATGAAACAAAATGTTATATTCATTGGGATAGAAGGAGCATATCATATAAGGCTGTCAGAAGCAATTAGAAGATACAAAAAGTCAATTTCTGAAAGAGAATTGAAAAGGCTCTCAACGCATTTGGGAATGACCTAGAGACCCTTACCTGCATAAATGGAATAACCTGGAGATCCCTTAACTACATAAATCTCCAAGAGATAAATAGAAAACGGCAGAAAACAACCCAAGATATATCTCTTGCATACTCTACAGACAGAGAGAGGACATGAGAAAATTAAATGAAACCCTATATAACAGAAATCTCGCAACAACCTGCTCTAAGGCAGGACACAAGTCCCTGGGTACTCACATGCCCACATAAAGCTTACCCTACGAATTCTCATGCTCATAGATCTCTGGGTAAAGGAGAAGGAAGTATTTAAAGAAAAACCCTACGTTGAGGAAAAATAACACCATTGGCCAGACGATGTCACACTCACTCCTAAATTGGCTGGAATACGGTCTCCATTCCTCTTGGTTTGCTTACACGGCATGACCTTTCAATTATTTCCTAATGAACAAAATAGTAACAATAATAGATGGTTTCTAACTTAGGCTAAAATCCTAACCCTGAGTAATGTTATATCTAAGGTACGAACAAGAATTTTCACCAACACCCCCTTTAAGTGTAACTTAGGAGATGTTCACAAAAACGAGATCGAACCCTCTGAAGATGGATCCTGACACTAGACCTGATGTGGTACCCATATACAATATCCAAATGTCGAGAACTGATTTAAGTTGTGTCTTTATGGACACCAATTCATCTTATCGGAATACATGGGTGCCAAGCCTCTTGTTTCAACCCTAAAGTAATTAAATAAGATGTTTTACCTAATTAATATAAATAGGACTCAAAAATGTTACAAAAAAAAAGGTAATTCAGATTACATACATTACATTTACAAAATGGAAGCTAAAGCATCGCAAGCACGATAAATCAATAAAGCAAATAAGAGTGCAATTAGGGTTTGAGAGATGACTTAGCTGGTTCAAGTTAACCTGTGCATGTGTCAATGACAAATCTGGAATATATGTAGAGCCTGGAATGTTTCCAATGATTCATGACCTGCCCGGAACGCAAAGAGACTAGACTATATAGGTATGTACGAGACCATACTCCACTATGGCCCTGATTTGTACAGTTTCAGACATATGACTGGTATGATTTTGGGTTTTTCTATATTGCTTCATTTTTGCATGTGTCGCACTTTGATATCTTCAGTCTCACTGTAACACTTGCATTTGTGCTTATAACTGGGAAAAACCCTAGCTTCCGGCAAAGAATCTCACGCACACATAAAATAATAAAAACAAAATATCAAATGCTTGAGTTGGACTGACTTCAGCATTCATCCCATTTGTAATTCACCGAACGCTACACTACATTTCAAACTGCATTGTGTATGCAACTAAAACCCTTGATCTAGCTTTGCCCGCATGCTTCCACACCGATAGCGAGCTAACTACTTTGCCTCAATTGAAACCCTTATATGCAGATGAAAAATCAAAACTTTTTCCCCCTTGTGTATTCCTAGCTCATAGATGGTAGATAGGTGTTTGTTAGATGATAAATGCTTCTTGTATATATAGCAGTCTTTTACTTTGAAATTTGAACCTAATGCCACGCAAGGCCAACCCAAGACATAAGGAGCAAAAGTAGATAGAGTAGCAAATGGGCCCAGCAGGTAAAAAAAACCTAAAACTAAAGGGGGACAAGACTGTGTGGCTTGGGACCATACTGTCCAATGATCTAGGCCAAGTTGCAGGGTTCCATACCAAAGTCAACCAGAAATCAAATAGTCAATTACAAAAGCCAAAGCTCTCTATGACATGAAATAAAAGCACATGAAAGAAAACAGTTCAAAATCCATAAAATGATCAAGTAATATGAAAGCAAAACAAGGACTTGCGCCACTAAGTTCTAGTTTTATCATTCAAGACCCATGTATATAGTTTGCTAAAAGCATGATGCAATAATGATTTTGTGCCAATTTTGGTGTGTACACCTCTGTAACCACTAACCACCAAGTCGAAAGGAAATGGTGCTAAATACAAGGATCACTCTGAATGTGCAGAATATCAAACAAGGTCACAAATGATGGGGTTGTCAGTATTGCTCCGAGAGAGTAGTCAACTTGTTGCAAGAAAAGAAGCGTGCAATCAAAGGTTTCAAGAAGGATCTCTGAAAATGACAACCCATCGTTGAAGGCTGCCAACAAGGCATGGATGGGTTGATCCATCATTGAAGATTGCTAAAAAAGAAATGACGTATAAAGATGAGTTGTTCCGTCGTTGAAAAAACATCGAACAAAGGAAGCAGTACATAATACTTGATAACCCCCTGTGATGCTAAGTTGAGGTGATACCTAAAAGAAATACACGAGTGATGGTGAAGGAATCTAGCTCTCAGGCAAAATTAAAAACTTCAACAAAGGTGTTGGTTACATACTAGAAGTCTCTCCACACTAAAAGAGAGACATACCTAGTAGCATCCATCAAACAAAACCACGGCTCGCTCGTAAAATGTGCATGGATGGACTCAAAACATCACTAAAAATGACAGAAATGCATAATCGGTGCTAAGGAGATTGCATTGTGTGGTTCATTTGCAATAAAGTAGCTCCAGTAGTATATTAGGTGTTTACATATATCCTCAAGCAAAGAGAAACGATTAAAAAATAAAAAAGCAATGTAAATGAGAAACCATGGGTGTGCACAAAGTTGTGCATATACAAGAATAAGGCTCACTCATTAAATGTGCCTAGATGGAAACATCACTAAAAATGGGCACAAATGCATAATTGTTGCTAGGAGATTGCAATTTGTGGTTCATTTGCAACAAAGTAGATCCATGTAGTATATTAGGTATTCAAATATATCCTCAAGTAATGTGAAACAGTTTTAAAAGAACAGTGTAACCAAGAAACCATGGGTGTGCCCAAAGCTATGCATATACAAGAATAAGGCGCCAAAAGGCCTCACCAAGATGCCCCAACAAGACACTCGGCACAAACCTCAAGAGTGTCACCAAAAATGTCCTCACAAGTGTCCCAAGAGATGTCGTACAAACAACAAGAATGTCAAAAAAATCCCCACGGCATGAAATAGGTTTGTTGAATACAAAAGAACCCCAAAAATTTTGGGACACAAACCAATGTGCAAAATGAAATGTTCCCCAGAAATATAGAACTACATAATTGAGTTTGCTTATAACAGTTCACCCTCAAAAACTACTAATAACAATGTAGTGCACAAAAAAATTGTTCAAATATGAAATTTGCATGAAAAATGGAAAACAAAAATTATCTATTTCTCTAAATCGTAACTAAATATCTGGATTATGCTCAAAAAATTATGAACTTTAAAAAAAAATGGCATCTTGCTTTGAGCTACTATTCAAAAGGTATGGCTTGTCGAAGCTCTAGCTCAAACAACGGTTGAAAGCCTACGTAGGAAAAAATCTTTTTAGATGGAGTTCCCTCCTAACACATTGGACCCACCCTATGGTCTTCCCCCAGCTAAAAGGACATTTTTGCCATAACATTTATGGACCCTCGGGTAGAATCTCAAAGTGTCTAGGTAGGGCTCATGTGTAAAAAAGGCACAAGGCCTTCAGTAAACGGAGGGAACCTCGGGCAAGCCCAGGCTAGGGATGGGGTACCAAGTACAAAATGCTCAGGGCTGGAAAAACAAGTTGTGGTTTCCATTAAGCAGAGCTCAAGTGGAAATGGGTTGCAACAAGGTGTCAATGATGTTGGTGCACAAGTCACCTTTATTTTTTTAAGCTTACTTTATCATTTTCTTTACAGAATACATCTTAAGGGGGATGTTAGTGTATTTAATTAAAGATACACTATTGTATGTAATTAAAATGCAGTTACAATATTAATTATATTTAATATGTGGATAATTCACCCAGTGGTACACACTTGTCCACATCTATTACTAGAAAAGAGTATCAACCAAGTTATTTACTTGATTGACTTCATTATAAATGAAAAAGCAAACTTGCCTTACAAGTAACTACTCTCCAATCCTAATAATAGCCTTTACTTGTTTTTATAAAAGCGTGGAAACCTAGTGTTAGTGATCGTAGTGTGGAAGAAAGGTTCATTGTAATATTTTTGTGAGGAAGGCGGCCATTGGCCCTTTTTCACATTTGTGTTTAATATTACGGTAGTTATTCTACCTTGACATACCTATGTTTATATTCCTTTTATGTTTCACAGGTATACGATTGCATGTGGGTCTTTGTCTTCAAGTTATTGCAGCAACCTTGGAGCCCATTTCAAATTTCTACAGCGAAGAGGAAGCAACTGGCCAGTTGGATGTTCAGTGCAAGGAGAATGAAGTGAGTGCCGCAAGCATGATTGTCATGGGGCACATGGGGTGGGAGGAGACTTCATGGAGCTTGGCGGAATTAATTGGGCCCAAGTGGGGTATTTGAATTTTTTTAGATTTATCTATAGCAGAAGGGCCTAGATTTTTTTTTAATTTAAAAAAAAACAAAGCAATGTGAACAAATTTTTCTAAAACTGAAATTTTGCCCAAAAAAACCATCTTTTACCAAATCTTCTCCTGAAAGACATGGAACTCTCTTGTACATATCAGTTTGCATGATTTTTGAAAAATCATAGAAAAATCTTAAAATCCACAAAAATATATGTAAATTGCTGAAAATTACAGAGCAACAAAAATATTTTCAAAAATCTGAAGAAGGTTGTAAATCTCGCCACCGCCCAAAATTGATAAACATCCCTAAAATGCCCACGAAACCCCTTAAAAACTCCTAGAATTGAAAACCCACAATTATTTCAACAAAATCCGCATGATATTTTTTGAAAACAATCGACAATAACTCACAAATAGAATGACCCGGATCTTCTACTAAAAGACAATAGGAATCCCCAATCATAGTTCAAAATTTCGTACTCAGACATTACTCGATAGCCCAACTTAACCTCAAGACTAGGGAGTTTCTTGGCAATTACTAGGCAACTTTATCACTACTTTAATAAATATATAAGTTCATAAAATAAACGTGAATAACATGTGAAACACTACTAATTGACATGAGAAATGAATGTAGAGAATGTATAAGTATATTTTCTATTAATTTTTTACCAAAAAGAGTACTAAATAAAATTTTAGACCATATATTGACATAGTCATCAATGCACCAAAATATAATACCATGAAATATGCAATCATCTTCAGTGCCTAGTATAACTTTTTTGCCCTCTAGAAGTAGAAGGTAAAGATTCCTCCTCTACAACCATATCTTTTGAAAAGACATCTACATCCTCACCAGCCCCTCCTGCTTCCCATGCCTTTGATGCCATCACTTCCTTTGTTTTCTTCTCTAGCTTTGCAATGTCCTCCTCAATAAGCATGAGCTCCTCATCGTCGAACCTAGTTAGCATAAGGATCGATATCATCCAAGTCAACTGCCTTATATCTCTTTGCCACTTCCACTTGTCACGCGCAAGATGGAGATTGTATTGCACAAAAACAAGGTCGTTGAGGCAATGTGTTGTCAACCTATTGCACTTCTTTAAGTGAACTTCAAACATATTCCAATTTCATTCACACCAAGAAACACTACATGGGTGGCACAAAATGCAAATAGATAGCTTCTAAAGATTTAATGTTTCCGCACCATAATTTTCCCACCACAAATCCACAAATAGGACATTTAAAAATTTGTAATTCAGTTAGGCTTAAGGCAGGCGGGTTCTAGGGTTTCTGGAGTTCTCTGCAGGCCCCAGTCTACGGATGGTTGCCCCACGCCAGAAGGGGCAATTCCCAATGGTTCAAACCTCGAATCTTCCCCAATGCACAGTGTCCTTGGGTGTAGAGAATGGCGTTGTTGCTCAGATCAATCTGTATTCCCGTAGAGCGGTTGTGGCAAAGTTCGTTGGTAGAAAGTTCTCAATTGACAACATCGTTTGGTGGTGCGAGGAGCAGTGGGGGAACAGGCTTCGTATCCGTTTTATAGCTAAAGGTTTCTTCCTGATCGTGTTCCGCAGTGACGTGCAGAAAGAGGAAACCTTGCTCAGAAGGAAGAAGTATTTTGTGGAAGACGAGTTGATTCTGAGAGAGTGGATGCCAAACTTTGATTCTAGCGAAGTCAAAAGGGAAGAAATCCAAATCTAGGTTCGTCTTTACGTGCTTCCTATCGAATATTGGAATCCATTCATCCTGGCTAAAATTTGCGGCTCTCTAGGGAGGATAGTGAGGATAGATCCTACAACCTTGGACGGCGATCTTGCTGCATATTGCCAGGATTTGCATTTCTGTGAGCATTATGGTTCCGCTCCCTAAATCTATTACCATTCAAACCCCCTCCGGCAAATGGGTTCAGCAAGTAGAGTATGAAAGATTGTTTTTCAAATGCTTCAAGTGCCATTAGTTAGAGCATCTGAGGCACAATTGCAAATCACATATCGGACCCCACGAGATGGGGCAAACGTCCTCGTCTCCTGAGGGTGGCTCGAATGATGTGAATGTTAGAAATCCCTCCGTCTCACATTCTGGCTCAAATAAGTTTGGACCTTGCACGAATGACAAGCGTGTCTTGTCTCCTGAAGAGCTTCTGAAGGAAACTTTGCAAATAGCAAAGGAATCTGGTCATCTTTGCTCTCTCATTAAGGAAGGCATTAATGTCGGTGATGGAGATTCTTTGGAAAATTTGGACAGATGGTGTGCGAAGAATGATCAGTTAGTGGGTTTTCTTCTGGAACGAGAGGAGGAAGAAGGTGAACTGGAAAACTCTGTTGTTGGTCTAGATTGTGAAGGGCAATAGACTCTTGCGGAATCTCATCAGCTTGGCCCTCCAAACTGTGGGAAGGAATTTGGCCGGAGGCGATCGAACTTAGCGAGGACCTGGAGAGAAGTTGCAGAAGGAAAACAGAAGGATCTTGGCTTCTTCTATAGACAAATAAGTAGGGTGGGCCCGTCCCCCCTGAAGAAGGTATGAAACTCCTATCTTGGAACATCAGGGGCATGAATGCCCCTAATAAACAGCACCTTGCTTGGAGGTTGGCCGTTGAGCAAGGTGTTGATATTTGTTGTTTTCAAGAAACTAAGACGTTAGGATTTGACGTCCTTCCTAAAGCCGGTATTTTCAGCTGGCTGGTGTTCAACGGCAAAGTGGCCACCCAGGAGCATAGAAAGAGGTGGGGTATTTCACGTCCTTCAAGGTGTGTTTTGTGTTACGAAGCGGAAGAAGACTTGGATCACCTCTTTCTCCATTGCCCTTTCGCCCTCTATTATTGGACCTGGCTATGTAGTTGTCTGGGTCTTGTTTGAGTTCATGACAACTCAATCAGGGATACCCTAGTCAGTTGGCCGAAACTTGGTCAAAAGGACTCTTTAAGCTCCATATGGGTGTGTGCTCCGATTCTGCTCATTTGGCACATTTGGTAGGAGCGCAACCTTTGCATCTTTTGCGAGGAATATTCTGAGGTTTCTTCAGTCTTGGTTAAATTGGAATTATCCATCTTAGAGAACATGAGCACAAAGTGTAAGAATGTTTCTCATTTTTCGTCCCTAGATGCTAAACTCAGGAAGTCTTGGCCGTTCATCAAGCTTCCCAGCCCTTGTTCGATCATCCAGTAAAGTTGTGATTGGGTTGAAAAAATTTTGTTGAGAAGATAAGCGAGATGGAAACCACCCCCCCTGCATTTTGCAAATTGAACTTCGACGCGGCTGCGAAAGGCCACCCCGGTGCATCGAGGGCATGGTGTTTAATTAGGGATGAATTTGGAGATTTGGTGATTGTTGGTTCCTTTCCTTTAAAGGATGGGTCGCGTAGTGAGTCAGAAGCTCAGGCCCTTCTTGAAGGGGTCAAACGTGTGATTAACGTTGGATGTATGGTGTTAGCAATTGAAGGTGATTCGCGGGTGATTATAAGTGGGGTGCGGAGAGGTAAAGCCTTGGCTTGGAATTTGAAGTTTTATTTCCAAAATATCTTATTTTGGCTTAGCAAAATTCCTTCCTGGAGCATCTCCCACATGTATATGGAGGCAAATTTGGCGACGGACTTCTTAGCTAATCAAGGAATTAATAGATGTGAAACGCCATTATTTCCAGGCGTGTTGATGCGTGGGAAGGATTGGTAGTTATTCTTTTAAATGACGGTGGAGGCATTTAATTGCTTTCATTCCGCCTCCCTTCTTCTGTTTGAGCCAGTTCACGTGTTATGGGGGTTAGATTCGAGTTTGTTCAATGGATTCTCCTCCCCTTTCGTGTTTGTTTCTCCATTGTGATCGTAGGGAGATGGCCTTTGTCGGCGGTATCTCTAGTGCCAGCCTCAATTCTATTTTCTGGGTGGACTGCGAAGCGGGGGGCGATGCCATTAAAAGAATCATTGGTGAGGAGTGTTTAGGCGCTTAGGTTCAGTCAAGGGTGAACAGTGAGGTTTCTTCTTCGTTTATCACTCGCCTTTTGCTAGTTTAGGGCAATAATGAGGATTCGTTGCTTATTGCTAAGCGTTTCATCAAGCCACAATTCCAGGTTTGGTTGGAAGAGGCGTTGACGGGTGTGAATTTTGTTCCTCTTGTTCAGGTTGTCGAGTCAGATGGTCTCTCATTAGAGGAGGCTCGTCGGGTTATTACTACACTTTCGGTAAGGAATGCCAAACATTTGAAATTTGTCTCTGAGGTGCACGGAGTTGTGTTGCCAGGATTTTGACAAAGTTTAGTTTCAAAAAGTTGGATGTTCCAGACTTAGCGGCTCCTATGCTGGTGGGTGCGGAGGTGACTGGTCTTTTCAGGTAACGAGTCGGCTTCACTTACAACTATTTGCTTTATTGAGCTCGGGAAGGTGTGGCAACTGGTGGGCTTCGGCGGTCGGCTCGCTCAGGTTCCAAGCTTCGGGTCTCAACCTCCCTCGAGGCTCGTTAGCTTTATCTGTTGGTCTTTTTGCTAGTGGTTTGCTTTGTCGGTTCCCTGTTGTGCAAGTTTCTTTTTTGGTTCTCTACTTGCTTGCAGATCTTTGGTTTCCTGCTTGCATGCAGGTCGTGCGCTTTGCGCTTTTTTGACCTTTGTTGCTAGCTGGTCTTGTTCTCCTTTGGTTGTATGGGTTCATAGCTCCCTGTAAAAGTGTTTAACGATCAAAAAAAATCAATTAGGCTTAAATAAACGAAAGAATTCCAATATCTATGCATAACGAGACAAAAAAACAAATTACTCAATTTGTTTTTACCTAATTAACCAGTGTTTCTTCTTTTCATGCATAAAGCCGAAGAAAAGAGCCTCCCCTCTGCAATCTTGTAAATTTGCATCCTATCAACAACTGCATTTCTAGTTTCTTTGTCAAGGATCATCCTCTCTATGGATTGGATGTATTAAAGTCATCCATAACCTCCTCATCGACCTTAAAATATTTGGAATAGAAAAAGTTGGGGTTCAAGTAGTAAACCATTGCATGCATATGTCATTGGAGCTACTTGTTCCATCTATGATCAATTATGCACCAAATGGGTTCATATTTTCTTTGATTTTGTCCATAATTTGTTGCCATGGTTTCCTTGGCCATATCCATGGCCTCATACAAATAATCCCTTGAGATTTTCTTCCCATCCACCAATCATAGAACTCTTAACCAATGGCTCTAACACCTAAAACAAAGGAATGCACAATTTTAAAATCCAAAATTAACATATTTAAATTTGTGAATCAAAAAATTATAACAAATAAGTGATAAAGAGATAAAAGGTTTTAAGTTTACGGTTACCTTAAGGATTTCCTCACCACACTTCACACATCAAAACAATTTTTACAACACTTCCCCCTCCGGTCTTCCTAGCACAGAAAGACTCCAACCACCATGTGCTCACAAACATCTGCTTAAGAGATGTTAGTGAAGTTGTAATTATCTGCGATGCGATAAAGGTTGTGGCAAATCATGTGACTCTCACTCACACAAGTTTTTTTCTATCAATGTGCTCCTTCAAACTCAGCACCCGAGGGTGATGTACATGAACTTTGTGATATTTCATGCCTTTTCTACCACATTCTTCACCCATGTCATCTTTCTTATATCCTCAAGTAGGAGATCAATGCAATGGGATGCACAAGAAGTCCAAAAAAGGTTAGGGTGTCTCTCTTTAAGAAGTCCAACAAATCCCCCAGAAAGCTCATCAAATTGAAAATCTGTATTTTTTCAAAATACCCAAATGAAATTTTTTGAAAACAAATGAAGGTAACATAGATTTCTAATAATTATAGAGTACCCCAGAAAATATTTTCAAAATTCAGAAAATGTTGTAATCCCCCCAAAAATTGATTTAAAACACTAGAATGCTCACAAAGCCCCTACAAAGCTCCTAAAATTGAAAACCTGCATTTTTTTCATAATACACTCCTGAACTTTCTTGAAAACGAATGAAGGTAACTCACATATAGAATGACCCATGTGACCCTCAAAAATCTCAAGATTGCATTTTTCAGAGTAAGATGGATACAGATGTTGTATTGGATACGACTAATTTCAAAGACCATCTGATATAGATACAGTTGGATACGGTAAGATAAGGCATATACATATACATTATATATATTATATATAAAATATTACAATCATCTCACACACCTCCATTTATGACTCTTATAATGAACACTATATTATGTGACGGAAAATACTTTTCCCAAAAACTATAACTATAATCAAACCTCCATCATACGTGTAGATTGAAGTTACAAGCAAATTTAACTCCCATCCCGCAGGCCAGGTAAATGTAGGATATTCAAGTCATTAAAAATTGTTGTAGCCAGATTGGCGTACCAAACTATTGTATAAATTGTAATATGATGTTTGATTTGTTTCATAGCAAATGTTGGCCAAATAAAGACCAATCAAAGTTAATCATTAGCAGGTTGAGCAATTGCCAATGTGAAACATTTGAAGTAATTGATGTAAATTTATCTTTAATAAACCCTTAAGTTATATGTAGAGATGTCTGTATTTGTATACTAGAGATGCCGTTGAATACAAACTGAAAATTATAGTAGGTTAAAACAAGAGCCAATGTGAAACTTTAAAGGAAGAAATTTTCACAGAACAAAGACAAACCCCATAAATACAAACAAAATTAAATGCAGAATTCTGAACATTACAGGAAGTACATACTGAAAACATAGGAGTTTTGAAATTCCACTGATAATGTTCGTATATCTATAATAAAACTGTCATTAGAAAATGCTAAAATAAATATTTTATTGAGAAGCTCCTAAAATTTTAGAACCTGGCATTTTGTTTCAGGTGAAATAAATGTAAACGAATTTAAATTTTGGAAACAAGTTTACGGTAAACTCGCACAAATAGAATTAGCCGTTGTTTGTCCCTGAACAATAAACGTCAAAACTGTATTTCGTCAGAGTTGTTTGGATACAGATGCAATATTGGATACAACTAACTTCTAAGACCCATTGATATGAATACAGTTGGATATGGCAAATATGTGTGTATGTGTGTGTCAGTGTGTGTGTATTTAAAACTGATTATAATTATCTAGATTATAAATTGAAAAATGTATATTTAAGACAATTATCAAGTTTATACTATAAACAAATTCATATATTAGATTAAAATTACAAACAAATTGCACACTCCCAGTCCATAAGGTCTTCTTGTAGGAAGTTGGGTATCATTTTGAATTTGCTAGGTGTGCCTTGATGCACTTCCCAAAGGAATTTTGATGAGAATGAGTTTGGAAAAGAAGCAGAGTGGGCCAAAGGAAACAAAACAAATAAAATCATGGCAAGTTGAGCAAATCCAAAGTGAAATTCTGGAGTAATAGAGCTAATCAACACTCATTCACCTCCAATCTTCAATTGTTGCTGCTAAAATGTTCTAGATTTTCATAGCATGCAATTGTTCTCATCATTCATCTTTCTTCGTAGCCTTCTGAAGGGCTTCTCTTTCAGTTCCTTAAATGTCAAATGTGAGATAATGGCTGAGGGATTTATTTATAGTTGCAAAACCATATCCAATTGTAAGGGATAAACGTCATTGACCCTTTGGTCTGCAAAATGGATACTCTCAGTTACAATCCTATAGGTATTTTTTCTCTACCTATGTGGTGACCCGTATGTGTATCTATGAATGTGTATATATTTGCCCTAGAGTTTAGGGGTTTCCATATCATGCAACCTAGAGATTTTTTGACAAAATCCATGAATATATTTTGTATGATTCCACAATTCTTTGTAATGATACAATTTCACCAAAAAACAAGTGGTCCTGAAGATATAGGGTATCTTATTAGTAGAGAACCTTGAATAGCCACTTTTTGTAACAAGAATGAAGAAATGAACTGAACAAAAAAAAATCTAGAAGAAAAATAGGATGGTCACCAAAAAAGTTAGTCTTTCTCCTCTAGAAATTGATGAGAAATTCATTATGAAGCATGATCTAATGTTCTGAACTCATTATTGAAGTATTCTCTGATTTATTCATGTGCATTTACGACATTGGATTTTATCTTCCGGATTCCTTGAATTATGTCATAAGATCAAGTAGTTATTAAGAAACAATTGTGATCTAGTTCTTGTAATTTCTAGCACATAGTGAATTAAATGAATTGAATATTAATTAATCTACTACTACAATTTGTTGCTAAGTCATGCATACAAGTGTCCTAGGTGACTCTCTGGCACAACAAGGCTTACCACTGTCAGGACTCTCAAAATTTTTATATGGCTACTGGGATCCAAAGAGATTCCAGGTAAAGGAGAAGGAAGTATTTATAGTAGAGTTGCATGGATACGAATACCATATCAAATACAGAGACGGATAATATTTATGGCCACCTGATATGGATACAGTACAATACAGCATATATATACTACTAGAATGATCAAAATTATAAATTAAAAAAAATGTTTATAATAATTATCAATTTAAAATTAGATTAAAATTACACACAAATTACAATCTCCCAACCTACGAGAAAGGTAGGAAGTTGGATATTCCATAGATTGAAAAAAATGGCAGGCTGTGTAGGCCAAAGAAAAATAGACAAAATGAAAGAAAAGAAGCGAGGTAGGCCAAAGGAAACAGATCATAACAAGTTGAGTAAAGCTAATGTAATATTTTGAAGGAAAAGAGTAAATCAACACTCATTCAACTCCTCAATCCTCAGTTGTTACTGGTAAAATGCAATTTAGAAAGGTCATCTGCAATTTTTTATTGCCTTTTTAATCTTTTGGAGTGTTTTTTCAGGTCAATATTTTTTTTAAACATTTAAATTAGATATAGCTACAATTGGCTGGCATGTTAGATTACGGTACTTCAGAATGCGTCCTCTAGCAAGGTGCGTGTGTGGAACCAAGCACACTTCAGTAGAATGTACAGTCATAGAAAACAGCAGTCATAATCTTCACCGTCCTAGTCTTGACAATCCTATCAGATTTAGTAGTTAGGAAAGGTTTTAAAGAATCTTCTCCTTTCCAAAGAGATTAGAAAAGCAGAGAGCTTTATTTAGTAGTTTGGAACTTGATTGGCTGAAGCCATTTCAGGGCACAGATCCTTCGGATAAATTAGAGCTAAGCTTGATTTAATTCTGTGATGAAGTTTTAGGATCCATTCTATTTTTAGGGTCTCTGTATTCAACCTAGAGAAACCATCAGTGGAGGTAGAATGGTTTTATTTATTCAATTTTTCTAGAAAATGTAGCTCCACAATCGTAATTTTTGAAATCAGATTAGATCCACATACAGTGCTCGTGATTATGATAGTAGCCCTGTGTATCTTCAGGAAATTATGTTTCTCTAGAGCCAAATAGTAGAATAGATTGTGTGGTTCTAGCATTTAAAGTTTGGCAGTTTTGATTGGCTTTCAGTTTTGAGCTATCTAGTTGAGGATTGTTTAAAATCAAAATCTGCGTACCATGGTGTAGAGAAATTATCAACATGGTATCAAACCACATCTTCTAAAATCTTCTAGATTCTGTGTATGGATAGGCTAGTTGATAGGAGTAGAGAGCTATCAGAGGATTTCAATAGGCAGTATGTCCAAACTTTAGTGATTGCAGTAGAATTGCGTCAGTAATCGGAATGTGGACCTATGAAGGGTTGTTGGGTGTGAAACCCTAGTTGATCCGATGATCGTAGATTGAAGCTTGTTCAAACAGTTGCAGCAATGGCAACTCCCAATATGCAAAACAGTCACTTGTTGGGGAGATTCTCTCACTCTGTACTATGGAAGTTAAGACTGCAAAATATTTTTGAGAAAATAGAATTATGGTACCTTGCGGAGAAGGACTATGCCTCCCACAAATTGCCTACCAAGATTTGGCAATAGATACAACAAGAACGTAGTAAAGACAAAGCGAATCTTGTTGGACTCAGTGAAGGACCATCTGATCCCTCATATCGTCACCAAAAAGACTACCAAGGTGATGTATGATGTCTTGGGAACCTTGTACCAGAGTGTGAATGTATCCAGGGTGATGTTTTTGAGGAATAAGCTCAACCCTACTTGCATGAGCAAGACAACTACATTGGCAAATTATTTGATGAAGCTACAAAAAATTAGAGATCAGATTCATGCAACTGGTGATGAAGTCAAAGATAATGAGCTAGTACAATTTTTCTCTAAATGGCTTCACTCCACCAACAACTTTGTTCAAGTTATCTGTGGTTGGAAGAAGTTATTCCAATTCATAGTTTGTGGATGCTTTCATTGGAGAAAGTAGAGAGACTATGCAATAGTCAAACAATTTTAAGAATGATGTGCTAGACCAGGCACTCATTGAAATGGTTATCCAAGGGTGGAAGAAAGAAGATCGAAGAATCACCACAGTGGAGAAGGAATCATATCAAGTGCTTCAGAAAACAAAACAAAAGCCATTGTGATGTCTTAGTGTCCAAAGAAAAAGAAAGGGAAGGGCAAGCAGAAGCAGCACCAACAGAAATGGTACTAATGTAAGAAAATGCGTATGCCCTTAGTCTTATGGCTTATATTGAATATGCAGGGAGGACTTGTGGCTTACATAATCCCTTTTCTTGTCATATGTCATTCAATTATGCTTTCATATGTTTAGTAGGTCGGCCTAGGTGTTGGCCATAATATAGGAAGGGTATATATAGGAGGTAGTAAGGAGTAGTTAAGCATCATATTGAGCACTTGAGTCTTATTGTATGGTTTGGAGGTTGCCCCCTCGAAGTGGCTAAGTCATTATACTTGCATATTGTGATCATTTCTCTATATTTTGGTGTTCTTTGGAGTAACATTGCTGCTGATATTCAGATCTATCTAAGTAATTTCATTACAAGTGGTATCAGAGCTTCGATCTGGCCAAATTTGGGTCAAAACCCTAATTTTGAAGATTCGGCTATATATCCAAAACCGTGGTGAATTTTTCTACAATTTTTTAACTGAAGTGGCAAAATCAGTCAAGTAAGTTTCTCCCAAAGTTTCAAGATCTGTTGACTTATTTTGCAGAAGTTATAGCCATTTTAGTGTTTCTCATAAATTCGCTCCATAGGCTGCTATTTTTGGAATTTTTCTAAGTTTCTTATATTTTCGGAAAGATTACCAAAAATTAGCTAGGGTTTGTTATCTGTGTTTCTCTCCATTCAGCCAATAACCATACGAAACCCTAAACCTAAATTCCTACCCTAACTCGTGTATCCCAAGACCCAAACCCTACAACATGACAGGGAGATCAACTAGAGGCCAAGGGAAGGGTCAAGCCACTCCAGGAATGACTCCAAATAAGGAAGATATGGATTTGGAATCTTCAGGTTCTGGAGCATCAGAGGTATTCACCCAACTTCAGGAAAGGGTTAATAATATGGTAAAGATGACCTCCAATATGATCTTCATAAACTGGAAGGTAAAATTGAAGATAACCTCAACCAAGGTATTCAAGAAGTGAAGGGTGAAATGCAGATGGGGTTTGAATCAATAAGGAAGGAGATGATGCTCACTCTTTCAAGCATGAAGATTGGCATGAATTCCCATTCAAGTCACATGGGTTCCTCAAGCAATGCATACCAAGATCCAAATCACACCAACCAAGGAGGATCTTTTGCACAAACCAGTGGATCTTCTAGCCAATGGCGTAACATTATTCCAAAAGTGAAAATGCGCAAGTTCAATGGGAATGATCCAATCACTTGGATCAACCAAATGGAGAATTGTTTTGATTTGATTTGCATCAAGTCCCAAGTGGACAGAAGGTGGTAATGGCATCCTTGTATCTGGAACCAGAACAATTCATTTGGTATAGATGGATGTGTGAGCAAAAGAAAAAGAAGGTCTCTCTGTTACCTAGTCTATGTTCACTGATGAGCTCCAAACACACTATAGTAATAGTGTTACAGAGAACTATTTTAGCCAGATAGCCAAGCTATGACAAATAAGTTCAGTCAAGGATTATATCTAGTAGTTCCAAAATCTATCCTTACGAGTGAATGACATCTAAGAATATCATCTAAATGATATCTTCTTGGGTGGACTCAAGGATAACATCCAACTTGATGTTCGCCTTCTTAATCAAGGTTCCATATCATATTCTGTGATGATTGCTCGTTGTTTGGAGGAAAGATATATGGTAAAACAAAGGGGTCTCACTAATCACAAATAAGGCATGAATCTAGCACCATCATTCCCCCAACCAACGATTGACTCCTCAACAAATTGAAGAGAAACGAGAAAAGGTTTATGTTTCAATTGTGATAGAACAAATGGAGCAAAGGACATAAATGTGTAAAGAAGAAATTGTTTTACATTGAAGGGATTGGTGATGAGGAAGAAGATGAGGAAACATCAAGTGATGAAGTGGAAAAACCAGAGGAAGAATCGTGAAGAATCCCAGCCACTATCTCATGTCATGCTCTATCTGGTATTAGCACTCCCAAACCCTTCAGGTGGTGGGTTACCTTAAGAAAAAAAGGTGACAATATTGATTGACTTTGGGAGTACACATAATTTCATCAATATAAGTTGGCAACAAGGCTAAATTGTTTCATCTACCCAGCACCTGAATTTCAAGTAATGATTGTAAATGGTGGCAAAGTTAATGTTCAGGAAATGCCATAAAATTAAACTTATGATGGGTGACTACAAAATGGAGTCCCCTATGTTTGTCTATTCCCATGGGCGGAGCTGATATTGTCTTAGGTGTTCAGTGGCTCACAACTTTGGGCACCATAGAGCTGAATTTCCAGGAATTGTTCATGTTTTCATTCTGAAGGAAGACAATTTGAACTTCGAGGACTACAAGGCAAAATCTCCACAATTGGTTAGTTCTCACCAAATGTAGAAGATTCTTAAAAAGGGGTAGAAGGATTTGTAGCACAATTATTCTCCATGGAAGTTCAACCACCAAATATAGTTAGCACATCCTGATCTTCAGAAGGTTATTAATAAACACTAGTTGTCTTTGAGGATCCCAAAGGATTTCCTCCCAAAAGAGATTATGATAATGTCATTCAGTTAGTTCCAGGAAGCCAACCCCCAACATCAGGCCTTATAGATACCCATATGTGAAAAAGAGTGAGATTGAGAAGATGGTAGAGGAAATGTTGGAAACGGGTATTATTCGTCATACTCAAAGTGCTTATTCGGCTCCAGTGGTGATGGTGCATAGGAAGGATATTAGGTGGCATATGTGTCCAGACTACAAAGAACTTAACAAGTACATTATCAAAGATAAGTTTCCTATTTCTATCATTTATGATATGTTAAATGAGTTACATTGTGCAATTTATTTTACAAAACTAGATCTTTCTTCACGGTATCACCAAATAGAGTAAATGAAGAGGATATTCATAAGACAACCTTCAGAACTCATCAAATCCATTATGAATTTCTAGTGATGCCTTTTGGCCTTACTAATGCACCATCCACATTTTAGCGTTTGATGAATTCTGTATTTCGACCATTCCTATGGAAGTTTGTCTTGGTATTTTTGATGATATCCTAATCTACAACAAATCATGGGAGGAACACTTATATCATGTAAATATAGTCTTGAAAGCTCTAGATAAACATCAATTGTATGAAAAGCCTTTGAAGTGTTCTTTTGGGGTAAAGGAAGTGGAATACTTAGGCCATATCGTCTCTCATGAAGGTGTCAAGGTGGATTCTCGCAAGATCAAGGCCATGGTGGAATGGGAAGTCCCAAAACCCTCAAGAATTTACAAGGTTTCTTATGGCTCACAGGGTACTATTGCAAATTTGTAAAGAATTATGGCAATATAAATCAGCACCACTCACAACTCACAATCGATGGTCTAAATGGAAAGATAGATGGAAGAGGAGCATGCCAATTGATTTGACTAAAATTTGCCCCAGATATTGAAGCCCTAGTTGTACTTGTTGTTCTGGATGTAGAATTAAGCCTGAAAAGCGTGCCCTAGCTGCATTGGATGAACAAATGTACCTTGAATGACCACTATAACCCCTCGATGGAATTGCCAAACTCAGATGTGAGGGATTCTGTCCTCAAATTTGTATGCAAATGAGGGATTTCGTCCTCTATTGCTGATGTAGAAGGAGAAGCTACTTGCAGACAAAGAAGTAGTAGATAAATTTCCAAGATGAATGTAATAATAAACCCTAAATCTGTATTTATAACTTACAAAGCCTTCTCCAAAGTTGACGCCCCCTCCTAAAAATAGGAATAAACAATATAAAATTGTTTTATCCTCTCTCCCATGTTGGCCCCCATCCTAAAAATAGGAATAAACAATATAAAATTGTTTTATCTCTCTCCATCCTATAAAATAGGATCTTGATGCTAATGCATTATTCTATCTTTGGCGCCCCATAATAGAATGTTTTATTTAATTATTATTCTATCTTTAGCACCTCGTAATAGAAGTTTCATTCTATTATTATTTTATTCTATTTCTTTTTTTTTTAATTATTATAAATTTAAGTGTCATTTTTCCAATTAAAATAGTTTAAGTACCCTTAGACCACTTAAATTAATTTATTTCCCTCTTTAATTTCCCCTTAGCCTACAGAAAATAATAAGAATAGGCTTCAGGTATCCAAAATTAATTAATTCTTAAAAAAGGGGACATTACAGTCCGCCCTTCCCAGAATTGTTTGCCCTCAAGCAATTGCAAGTCCCTTCTGCAAATACCAGGATCCCAAACTCTCATGTTCACACAATTTGGAACTTGTATGAACAAATCTATGTGCCCTTTGCCACTCAAAGTGTTCTTCACTCTATCACCATTTCCACTATGTTGTCCATGATGACCACACATCTGAAATGACTTAGTAGGAAGCAACAAATCCACAACACTTTCATACCTTTGGCTGTCCTCAACTTGTTCACCTTCCTTTGCCGAATGAAGCTTGGTTGAGATATCTTCAGCATCCCCAACCTTGTGACTCAAAACTTCTGGGTTAGGATCAACATTCTTCTTCACCTTGAACTCTTCACATTCAACAAGTGAATCTTGTTGACACATGCAAACATTAGAAGTCAATAAAACATCTTCATGATTCTTGCTAAAGTCATGAACACAGTCAATTTGTTTCCCATAGGTTTTGAAAATTCCAGCAAATTGAAAATCAACATTAGCAACCGATAAAGCCCTTTTTTCATGTTCATGCCCCTCAACATGGTCTTCTTGGAACTCCACCCCAAAACCTTCTTGCAGATCTGATTTTTCTTTCTTTGGTTCATGCCCCACGATTTCTTCCTCTCTCCTCATCACTAAGGGAGAACTCTTATTAGATCCATCAAAAGTAGGGAGTGACAACTTCCCTAAAGCCTGTTGCAGGTCTCTCTGATTAGTTTGTGGCCTAGGTTCAACTCTTGGTCCACCCCTGCTTTCCTTCAGATTAATAAAATTGGTGAGGGATATGGCATCTCTAATCTCACCGGGAAGTACCATGTACTCCTCATAGCTAGCAGCAATATCATCTGCTATGGTAGGCTAAATTTCTGCCTCCCGAATTGCTTCCTCTACATAGGAAGTTAGACTAGAAGGGCCTAACAGTAGAACCAATGGTTGTCCTCTGAGAGGGTTGGTTATGGTTCACTCTTGAAGAGCTTCCCTCACCGTTTGGAGCCCTTTGCACATTCGTGCCCTGCATAACTTGGATTAATTGACCCATCATATTAGCTAACTTGTCTTGTCCCTAAACAAGCCTGTCAAAGTGTGTCTCCGTTGGGATCTTGTTACCCATGACTTATGGCTGTTTTGGAGCTTTCTTTTTCTCCCTTTGGAGGTACTTGACTTCTTTGTCACTACCCTGCATGAAATTCAATGCTGCAATTTTTTTTCCTTTTTTTTAATTACCTTCCACAAGCTGGGAGGAAATTCACTCTGATACCACTGTAATATCCCTAAAAATACTTTAAATAAATTTGGATATTTTTGTCAAAACCCTAGGACATTAGTATAAAAATTTGTCTTTTATGACAGCAATGACAATCAGATTTTTAAATTAAAAAACAGCGAGCCTCAAGGTGCCAAAACAAACTTTTATTTATTGATTTCAATCAGCTACAATAAAAGAAATACCAGTGTTTGAATACAATTATTTTCTCACAATCAATGGTCTAAATGGAAAGATTGAAGAGAAGAGCATGCAAATCTGCCCCAGATATTGAAGCCCTAGTTGTACTTGTTCTGGATGTAGAATTAAGCCTGAAAAGTGTGCCCTAGCTGCACTGGATGAACACATGTACCTTGAATGACCACTGCAACCCCTGGATGGAATTGCCAAGCTCAGATGTGAGGGATTCCATCCTCAAATTTGTATGCAAATGAGGGATTTTTTCCTCTATTGTTGATGCAGAAGCAAAAGCTACTTGCAAACAAAGAAGTAGTTGATAAATTTCCAAGATGTATGTAATAATAAACCCCAAATTTGTCTTTATAACTTTCAAGGCCTTCTCCAAAGTTGCCCCCCCTCCTAAAAATAGGAATAGACAATATAAAATTGTTTTATTCTCTCTCCCATGTTGGCACCCCATCCTAAAAACAGGAATAAACAATATAAAATTGTTTTATCCTCTCTCCATCCTAAAAATAGGATCTTGATGCTCATGCAGCCCATTCTATCTTTGGCATCCCCATAATAGAATGTTTTATTTAATTATTATTCTATCTTTAGCACCCCATAATAGAAGTTCATCATTCTATTATTATTTTATTTTATTTCTGCTTTTTTGGATTAATAATATAATTTAAGTGTCATTTTTCCAATTAAAATATAAAAGTACCCTTGGACCACTTAAATTAATTTATTTCCCTCTTTAATTCAATACATTTGTGGACCTATGTCATCAGCAGCATTGTCAGGTAACTTTTACTACTTTAACTTTTCTCGATGATTCTTCCCATAAAGACCTAAATTTAGTTTATGAAGAGCAAGGATGAGGTCTTCAGCAGGTTTAAAGAGTCCAAAGCCCTTATTGAGAGCCAAACATGCAAAAAGATCAAGATAGTGAGGCCAGATAATGGAGGGGAGTATGCCTTGAATGAATAATTTCTTTTGCAAAGAAGTGGCGATCAAGAGAGAGTTTACAATACCGTACAACCCACAGGTTGCAGAGAGAAAAAAACAAGTCCATAATAAAGACTGCTAAGTCTATGGTTCGTGACTTAGATTTAAATATGTTTCTTTGGACAAAAGCTTGTAATGTTACATATGTCTCTTTGGGCAAAAGCTTGTGATGTCGCAATCTACATACTAAACAAGTACCCTCAGAGAGTGTTATAGGACAAGACTTCTAAGGAAGCTTGTGCATAGCAGAAACCGAATGTTTCTCATTTCATCGTATTTGGGAGTCTAGTATTCATTCATGTTCCAAAGGAGAAGAGAGCCAAGCTTGAAGCCTCCAGTTTGAAGGGTATTATAGTTGGCTACAACAAGAGCTCTAAGGCTTACATGATCTATGTTCCATCACAAAGGAGGATAGTAGCGAGTTGAGATGGGAACATGGATGAGGATGCTTGGTCTTCCGGGTCCAAGGAGCTTCCTGGAGTAGTCGAGAAGTAAAAAACACTTGCTGCCCAAAGTGTTGATCCACGGGTTTCAAGGAATATAGGTTCAACTCAGGTACGTTCCAATACATGTATAAAGACAACTTTACCCCCCAAGACAGCTAGGAAGTCTAAATGGCTTCAATAGACATTACAGAAGGCAAAGGTGTAAGTTATGTTCCAAAGACTTATTTTCAAGTAAGTCATCCTCCTAAGAAGTTTTCTAGTTATGTTGCATTGATGTCTTCCATCACTGATGCAAGGCCTTCCAATTATGAAGCAGCAGGTCAACAAGTATGGCAGGGTTCCATGTTGGAGTACAAATCCATCATGAAGAATGATGTGGGAGATAGTGTTGAGACCAGCAGGGAAAACAGTGGTGGATCCCACGTGGTTGTAGAAGTTGAAGCATGCAGTGGATGGCAACATAGAGAAGTACAAGGCCTGGTTTGTAGCTAGAGGATTCTCTTAGAGAAAAGGAGTCGACTATGAACAAATCTTTACTCTGATTGCCAGGTATACTTTTAACAAGCCCATTATGTCTTTAGCAGCTATTTTTAGTTGGCAATTACATCAGATGGATGTTAAGCTAGTTTTTTTGAATGGCCTAATTGAGGAAGAAGTGTACATTAATCTAGAAGAGGATTTGAGATGCATGGGTGAGAGACCTATGTGTGCAGGTTGAAGAAAGCTCTTTACAGGCTGAAGCAAGCACCCCATGCTTGGTACTCCAGGATTGATGAGTACCTATTAGGTTTGGGCTTCACCAAAACAGCTACAGATCCCAATCTATATTATTTATTTGATGGATCTGATTTGTTGGTTTTAGTCTTGTATGTAGATGACTTGATACTTTTAGAGAGTTCAAAGAAGCTCCTTGCAGGGTGCAAGGAAGAGTTGGCCAGAGAATTTGACATGAAGGATATTGAACTAATGCACTACTTCTTGGTCTAGAGGTATGGCATAAGGACAAGTGAGGTTTTCTTTGGGCAGCGAAAATACACAGTTGATATTCTGAAGAGGTTCCCAATAATGGATTGCATGATGGATTGCAAACCCATCACCACTCCTATGATACTGGATCTGAAGTTACATGTTGACTTGGATTCAGATTTGGTAGATCCTTCAATGTACAAGCAATTGATTGGGTCCTTGATGTATCTGGTTAATACCAGACCAAATATATGTTTTGCAATGAACACTTTGAGCCAGTTCATGGTTGAGCCAAGGCAGATTCACTGGGTTGCTGCAAAGCATGTGCTCAATACTTGAAGGGCATAGTACATTTTGATCTAAGATATACAAGGGATGATAAGTTGATGTTGCATGAATGAGTTTACTGATTGGAGGAGATGGAAGTGACAAGAAAGAGTACTTCATGATTTTGCTTTGATTTGGGTCTGGGAGTCATATCTTGGTTCAGCAGGATGCAGACTTCATCGGCATTGAGTTCAACAGCGGCTAAATACATGGCAGCTAGCATTGCAAGCTGTGAAGCCATTGGCTTTGCAAGTTGACTGCATAACATGTAAGAAAATGGAGCCTACAGTCATTTACTGTGACAATCAGAGTTGTATCAAACTCTCTAAGAATCCAGTATTTCATGATTGCTCCAAGCACATTGACCCCAGGCATCACTTTCTTAGAGACAGATTCAAGAAGGGAGCAGTTGCTCTAGACTATGTTCTGTCAAATCAGCAAGTTGCAAGCATTCTAATAAAGCCTCTAGCTGAGGGGAAGTTCCATGGTCTGGGAGAGACTGGGATTGGTGAACACATTCCTCAGTAAGAGTGCACTAGATTATGTACTTCATAATGTGTCCTCCAGCAAGGCAAATGTGTGGAACCTCGGCGCACTTCAGCAGAGCATACAGTCATGGAGAAGAGCAGTCATAATCTTGGCAGTCCAATATCTTAGAAGTTTTTTATCCAGTAGTTTTAATGTTTTACTTTCTAGTTTTAGAAAAACAATTCTTTATTTAGCAATTTGCTTTTGTAAAGTTTGACTTTGTCTACCTAAGGGAGATCCCCTGAGTTAGATCGAGGGTTAATTGTTTTGGGATGAATCTAGTTTTAGGATCCGGGCTATTCTTAGGGTCTCTTCTTCAGGTATAAAAAAAAGCCTAGGGGAGGTGTATTATTATTCATTTTCTTTAAATGTGTGTTTATTAGGGTTCCAAAGTTTTGTAGCTTCATTTTATGATTAATAAAACAGTAAAAATTTTGGAGCAGATTTGAGTATTTTTCAGCTAGTTTTGTTTCTCTATGTTGTATGGATGCTTCTAGATTTTAGCGGTAGTTTTGATTGGCCTTAAGCTTTGAGCTATTCAGTTGAGGATTCTTTAAGAACTAGATCTGATAAATTATGATACAGGAATTTAGTTGAAATATGTGCTGTGAAAAATATGCCATTTTCTTATCCATATTTCTGTAGACTGTAATATACAAATGTAGATGTTGGCTTATGTCATTTCCATGCACTACCCGTGTCATATGCAATAAAAGATATATTGGGGCATATAATAGACTTCTTTCAGTGAAGAAATCTATCCAAAAACATGTCTTCCAGACACTTATTTAAGGAGCACAGTTAAGGACACATGGTGTGTGAGGAAATAGCTTAAAATGTATGACAAATCCCTGAACTTCTCATAAAGGCCAGTTAAATAGAATATGTAAACTTTTCATGGGATTGAACAATCCTAAAACAAAGAAAAATCTAACAAAGTAAAAAGGACACCTTAACAGAAGCCATCTGGGAGCTGAGTTGTGAGCATGTTGTTGCACAAAAAAGAGACCTGTTGATGGTTCATTTTAAAACAAGGTGTTGTAAAATAAAATACGGCACATGGGGGATCGCTTTAGTCAAATGCCTTCATTCACTGATTACCAATGGCACCACATGAAAAAAGAGTAATTACTGACTTTGACAAGCGATCTCAAATGCTCTCTTTGCAGTTTATGGAACAAAATCAGATGTTTAATTGGTTAAATGTATAAAAGTGACCTTATAGGAGTATTTGTCTTATCAAGTTGTAGCTGACGATTTCACTGAAATGTAAGGGGAAGAGCTAACATGACTATGGTGTTAAATACAAAATGAACTCACAGCTAGCTAAGACACTATCTTTCATACACCGACATTTTTTATAGCAAAACAAATTGTAAAATAACTCATGAAATTGGCATCCAAGGATTGAGCCAAAAAAGTCATACAGTATTTGCTAGAAATGCAGTAGAGAATTGAGGTATATTTCAAATGGTCCTTCACAATCCTCTCCCATTACATCTAGGAAAGGAAAGCTATTTGTATGCTATACTGCAGAGAGAAAAGCAAGTATGAAAATCTATAGACCTCAGGAATCATTCAACATACACATTCAAGAAGACATTAAAGGGAATAATCGCATGAAATATCAAATTTTTTATTACAAACTCTCAAGTGCTATCACCAACTCAGTCCCTATTAATGGGAAGAGAAGTTGCAAAGTTGTTCTATTTTGGTCATTCAAAATATTCATAAGATGTTGGATGGGTACAAACATGAGGGTTATAACCTCCACCAATTGACCCCACAAAATGAATTTCAAACTTCAACTCTAATTAACGATACTTTCAGAGGCCCTTTATTTTCCAGTGTCTAATTCAGATATTGAACTATTAAACTAACTCTATAACCATAAATACCAATCAGATTGCTTGAAATACATCTGCACCCAATTAAGCCCAAATATGGTCTACCAGGATTGTAGGCTCTTGGAATAGGAGCAAATTCAAGAGCTGATTCTAACTGAGGACCACTTGTGACATGCTTTATCAGCTAAATATCTATTGTAAACAACAAACTGGCACATACAGATTGTTATGGCCTTCCAATGATGTTCTTTTCCAGCTTCACATTGCCATTTGTTCCACCACTGATTAAAATCGCTTTTGTACTCTGAGCTTTTTGAGTTGATGTCATCGAGGGGCTGTAAACTATGACATGGAACTAGAGAAAATGTCACATTTGAGAATTATCTATTCTGCTAAAGTTGCAACCACTTTTACAAAATACCAACCCCTAGACTACATGTCATTTAAGAAAGACTGCAGCTGGAGAAAACCCTCGAAAGTAAAAATACCCCACTGAACTCACTAGTGAATCATAACCCTTAAGATAATTATTTTAATCTTTGACTTTTAATAGCCAACTTATTTTACTTTCTTCTCTCCTGACAAAGGTACTCTAAAGATTCTATAGCAACAACTGAATCCGCAGATGAACATTTTTCCTACATGTTTCTCTTTGGCATAATCAAAAATGCCATACAAGTAGATTCTTGAATATCTAGCTGTTGAGATGACCTCAAAGGTAGTATGAAACTCAGCTGAAGACCCCAGTGAAAAGGTACCTTTTAGATTTATTTAAACAAAATGACGATTTTTATTAGCATGGATACGTTTACTTTCTCCCCTCCTAATATACAACTAGGTACTCTATAAGATACTATAACTATTACTGAATACGATCACGTTAAAATTCCTGCTACAGTACTCTTTGGTACTGTTTCTACAGGATACGTAATAAATTATGTCTAGTTGTAAGGTTGGAGAGCCTCCGATATCAATGGCACTATTCGATTCTATAAAGTTTGTACAAGGTAGCAATTTGGAAATTGGTTTCCTATTGATTGACATTTGAAGTATTTTATATAGAGAACATAATCTTGAAATGTAAAATACTTAACTAATTGTATGCTTGCAAAGGATTCTGTATTCATCTATTCCAACATAAATTTAAAATGCTAAGTTTTGTATGATTCATCATTTATGTTAACATGATACCTCCTGATATCATATGTATGGCAGCCACATGATCAATAAAAATGCAAAGTCCTAAGTATATTGAATGTTTTGAACATTGATTCAAGTTTCCATTACGGCATTTCAGTAAATTTATGGACTAAAAAATGAGTAAAATGAGTAGATGTACAAAATATATATATATATATATATATATATATATATATTTTTATTTGATTTTTTAATATATATGTACGGACGTATCCAAGACGTATCGTATCCAAGGGTTTTTTTAAATTGACACATCCACATATCATATCCGTATCCAAACCGATACTTCACAATAACCCATGTATCGATTGCTGTAGAAGAAGAAATGAATAGGCTTGTATTAATATTAGCCATTAAAGGGGATAGCTTACCAGTTTTAACTTCTTGAAAACTAGAGAGGAAAGTCGCACTTCACAGGGTCATAGTCTCCTTGAACCTTGATTGAAAGATGGTAACTGTAATATACGTTGCAGCAAACCAGCCTAAAGATACTAACTAAGTTGAATGCCCTTGAAGTTTTTTTTTTAGGCAAGGATTTAGGTTCATCTAACTTAAATTAGTTTAAGGCCATATATATCCATATATAAATATATATATATATATATATCCTCTATGAAAGATGTGAGATGCACAAACGTAGCAGCAATACCACACCAAAGATAGAACTGAGTTGTTTGGAAATTTTTAGAATTTGCCACAGGATTAGGACATCCAGCATCAACAGTTCCCCTTCATCTTAAATCAAGTGAGTTACCATATGCATTATACAAGTCCTTGAGGGTTCAGCATCTTCAAGCTACAGGAGAGGAGTATATCTACCATCCAATTTTTGTCAACCCGTTCTACAGACTCCTAGAAGTGGTCAAAGCTCAAGGAGTACTAAATACAAATGGTCCAGATCTAAATAGGAGTACTCATTGTGGAAATGGCATTAAGCCGTCCAGGTCAAAATACCATCCAGGAGTAGAGAAACTCAACTTGTCAGTTCGATTTTTGCCCCCCCATTAACACACATACACCAGGCAAATATATATAGCTCCATCTATCTGATGCAAAGAGATGCGTATGAACCTAGTAGCAAACCAGACCAAAGATAGTCTCTGAATTGTATAAGTTTTCTTTTTAATTAACTAAATGGTTGCAGTCCCCGCTTACATACCAGTGTGTTCTGCTATAGAATCCACATATATATATATATATATATATATATATATATATATATATAGGTAACTGAAAATCTTGATGAACGTACTATCAGAAAAAACTTAATACCCAGTCGCAGAAAGTATTTGATAAAGTTTTGGTTTACCTTTTTATTTGAAGCATCAGCATTAGTCGTTTATAAGCTTTAAGATTATTTTTCATTGAGGTTGAAGTGTTTATTCGTGGTACTTTATGAGGATAAATTTGTTTGATGCTTGGGCAATCTACATCTCTGCATTTTAGGTATCTCATTAAAAAACATCACCTTGAAGGTTATTTTTCTAAGCCAGACGGTCTATGTTACAAACCTGCTCAGAATTTTGACTTGAAAGAAAAGTAAGCATGCTCAATTGAAAGATTGGAGTAGCATTTCCTCCTATTGTTATAAGATTTCAGTTAAGCAATGTCTAGACTTATCATGTTCAATTAAAACTGTGAATATAGATTTACAAGTTAAAAACGCATGAATGCATACTTATGTTCCACATCTTACAGAAACATAAGCATTGAAAAAATTAAGCCTTGTTCAAGACCATAACTTTTTATCCACACTTTCAGCATAGAATTCAAGTTCCATGACCCCATCTACTTTTGTAAAAACATGGAAGCATCTATAGCAAAGTAGCATTCTATGAGACATTTACAATAAGATTCTGAGATCAATATGTTACTTACCAAACATAAACAATCAATTCAGAATGCATACAAAATGGATAAAATCTCAATAATGACATACATATCTAATGAAAGAAGCATTGTCAAGACTGGACAATAAAATGGTTGGCAGCTTACTACCTAAGAGCGAAACTGAACCCAATTAATATGAGGTTATATCAACAATTGCTAACACGCAAGGAGCTGGAAGATGCCTTTGCGCTATCTATGTTGACTGCATCCAAAATCTGAATTCTTCTATATCAAAATTTTCAAACTGAGACTTGAAGGAAAAGAGGAAATCCTCATCATCATTGATCAAACTGTTCGGGGACATCAGGTATGTTGACTGTCATTTTACCAGAACATGGCTGGATCAATGATACATACGAGCACTGCATCTTCAAGCGACATGCAAAAAGAAGCAGCAGCTTGAAGATGAGCCAAATCAGCCTGTAATGTTGTAGCTAATTCAGCTAACTGTTGCATGCCTCACTCGAAAGCCACAAAAACAGCATACACATAACCTGGAGCATAAATCTCCACATATCAGCAATGTTAACTGCATGGTAAAAACATTAAAAAGATCAGTATGTCCATTCTTATCCAAAATTAGGAACTGTGATTCATTAAATTCAATGTGCAAAGCACATCTGGTCAATGTGAACAGAAGAATCATAACTGATGATTAGAAATACTCCATACAATAATGCCATAAAATGAAGTTCAACATAACAAAGAAACAGAAGCAATCCACAACTCACTCTTCTGTAGGATCCTTCGTGATGACTGTTCCCTGTTGGAGACAAATCCTTCAAGCTTGGAAACTGAATTATAAGCCAAATTATGAACTTTGAAATGAGTTGAAGGAATATATATCTTTTCAAACAATGATTAAATCAAACAGAGCATATGAGAACATTTTCACACTGGGATGTTACAAGACACTGTAGCACACAAAATCAAATGGGTTTCATTTGCTACATGAGTAAATGTCTGTCAGCATTGGAAAAATGCTCATCAAGCTTGAGTAACTGAAATCATTAAGGAAAATCATTAAACATCAAATTAAGACATCAAACTTGTATCATCTTACAATTTCAAAAACTCGATGTGAATATAGGAGAATTTTTAATGCTAAAGCTTAGATCACAAGCAAATCTCATCTTCCAAAAAGAGTGTAGTTGATTTTCATTTTCACTTCTATGACCATTTCCCTAAACACCTCATATTGGTGATATTGACTCCAAGTTGCTAAAGGTAATTGCATGTTCCTAGAATATCTCTTGTTACAACCCCTGCTGAAAGGTACTCTACAAGAACAGGCATTGGACCACTAGACTACCTAGAGTGAAGGAAGTTGAGTTCCCATGAAGATGCAATTGTAACAACTGCTGCTATAATGAGATCATGAGCTGCCTGATCAACCTATAAAGCATTGTGGCATACAAAGGACTTCAACATTTATTCTTCATTCGTAAACACTCTTTTATTTCACCAAGGGAGCTATCAGACCTCTTTGTCTGCTTAGCCAATGAAGTTCCAATTGCATTTACTTTTTATTCCAAAGTTGTCTCCCTTCATTTTTCCTGTGCCAATGCAATTACCATCTTCATTATTTCTTTCTTGCAACTTCCTAAAGCTTTTCTGGCCATGTTTAGTCCCTAAGGAGATCTCCATTAGGCATTCATGTCATACTGTTCAGCCATCTGCAATATATACAAATCTCCAATTTATGTTGCCTTTCTCTACTAGACCTCTGTGTTTGGTTTTGCTAGCTTGTCTGATAGAGATGCTTTCATCATTCTAGAAAACAGATTTGTATTACCACTTTCCAGCAGTACATTTACAATTGAGCCTCATTATCATTCTTCAACTGTTGTATGGTCATTCATAAGGTCCATTGTGCAAGTAGTTGTAGAAATGCTAATCCTCCAACTGAATGTATACCTTGGAGTCAAAAGCTTCCTCCATGGAATAATCCACAACCGTTTCCCTTTCACAACACCATGAGAACTCTGACATGTGAGACTCCCTAACCCATGTTATAAGATCAATCAGAAACTGAAACTTGAGTCTCTGATTCAAACTTTCTCTGCCTATGCTGGCTGAGATAAGAGCAGTCCCGTTTTTCTATGCTCTGAGAAAAGTTTGAACCGACATCTAGTAATCTCAGTCTTTTCCCTTCCCATTCTGACATTCCCCTCCAGTATTCCCTTCTCCAGTAGGTAAACATATGCAAAGAGAAGAAAGAAGACAGAAGCACAAAAACTACACTGTCTAAATGACGAACAGGCAGTGTATTTATTGATGAATGAGGTGGTTATACAGTTATCAACCAAGCAACTACATAACTGTATTACAAGCTATATAATGTGCTATATTTTAACACCCCCTCTTAATGACTAACCTAGAAACTATACCAAGTTTATCCCGAAACTTGACAAACAAGAAAGCACCAAGAGGTTTAGTCATTACATCAGCAGACTGCTCCTGAGAAGGACAGAAATGAAGAGAGATTTCACCTGAGTCAACTAATTGACGAATATAGTGATGATGAATCTCAATATGTTTAGTGCGGGCATGATAGATAGGATTTTTGACCATCTTCAACACACCTTGATTATCACAAAAAAGTGAAAGAGGTGTAGCAGTGACCTGTGAAAACTGAAAATCAATCAAAATCTGACGAAGCCATACCGCTTCACAACCAGCACTAACAGCAGCCTTGTATTCTGCTTCTGTGGAAGAGATAGCCACAGTGGGCTGAAGCTTACTCTGCCAAGAAATAACTCCTGAACCAAGAGAGAAGATATATCCAGTGGTAGATCTCCGAGTATCCACTGAACCTCCCCAATCAGAGTCTGTGTAGCCAATCAACGTGAAATCTGCAACTCTCTGATACAAGATGCCAAAGTCAAGAGTTCCTTTGACATACCTTAACACACGTTTTGCTGCTCCCCAGTGAATGAGTTTCGGTTTAGACAAAAACCGAGAAAGATAACTCACAGCAAAACACAAATCCGGTCGTGTAGTGGTGAGATAAATCAAACTACCTACCAACTGTCTGTACAATGTTTCATCGACCGGTGGTGAATCATCATGAGCTGAAAGTTTCAGCCCGACCTCCATAGGTGTAGATGATGAATTACAATCATACATCTTAAATTTTTGCAAAAGATTCGTGGCATATTTAACCTGAGAAATGAAAATCAAGTGATCTTCTTGCCAGAATTCTACACCAAGACAATAATGAAGGAGGCCTAAATCAGTCATGTCAAAAGCAGTGCACAAATCTGATTTTACCTTATGAATCGCAGCATCTCCACTGCCTGTGATGGCAAGGTCATCAACATAAACAATAAGAATCACAATGTCATCATGTGTGCTTTTGACATAGAGATTCGGATCAGAATGACTTCGTTTGAAGCCCGAATCTCTGAGATGTGTATCGATCTTAATATACCAGGCTCGAGGAGCCTGCTTAAGCCCATACAAGGACTTAATCAACCTGCATACCAGATGCTCACGACCACATACCTGAAAACCCTCAGGTTGAGTCATATACACTTCTTCCTCCAAATCGCCATTCAAGAATGCACTTTTCACATCCATCTGATATATTTTCCAACCAAATTGAGCGGCAAAAGCAAGAAGTAACCGAAAAGTGACCATCTTTGCAGTAGGAGCAAAAGTCTCCTCATAATCTATCCCCTCCTGTTGCGAAAAACCTTTTGCAACAAGCCGAGCCTTGTACTTATCCAAAGTACCATCTGCTTTACACTTGATTTTGTACACCCATTTACAACCAATAGGGTGTTTCCCTGGAGGTAATGACACCAACTTCCAGGTATCATTCTTAATCAAGGCATCATACTCGATTTGCATGGCAGTTTCCCATTCTGGTATGCCTCGTGCATCAGAGTATTTTTGTGGCTCGCGAATATGGAGAAGATCAGAAGCAAGAGCAAATTGAGCTTGCTCAGAGTAATCAATCCTCTTGCCAGGTCTGCGAGACCGGCCATCTAAGAGTGGAGACAAATCGTCTCGTGTCAGATCCTGAATAGTGGAATAATACCACTTGGGCCGTCGCTGAACTGAGGATTCGGAAGCTAGTGGAACTTCCGGAGGTGAAACCAATGCAAGTTGATTTCCAGGAGACACAAGAAGACTCAGTAGGAGAGAGCATAGACTGTACTGGAGTCTGTGGAGGAGTATGAGAATGACCAGACTCATCATCAGGCAAGGAAAGAGAACCAATCTCTGTGACCACCCCTTGCTGATTGCTGCTATGTTGCTGGTCTATTTGCTGATTACAGCCAAAGAAAGACTCTGTTTCTTTTACATCAACATCACGACTAATAATGATTTATTAGTGGAAGTATCAATCAATCTATATGCTTTAGAATGATCACTATAACCAGCAAAGAAATATCTAGAACTTTTGGAATCTAGTTTACTCCTCTTATGATCAGGAACCAAAGTATAAGCAGCTGAACCAAAAATACGAAAATTTGATACCTCTGGTTTGATTTTGGACCATGCCTCCTCTGGTGTGATCTCCTGCAAGGCTTTGCAAGGACTGCGATTGAGTATATAGACTGCTGTATTAACAGCTTCTCCCCAGTATATGTATGGCACTCCACGACTGTGCATCATACACCGGGCCATCTCCATGATAGTTCTATTCCGCCTCTCAACCACCCCATTCTGTTGGGGAGTATATGGTGCTGTCAACTGACGCTGAATCCCTTCTTTCTCACAAAAAACAGCGAACTGTTTAGAAGTGAATTCACCCCCATTATCGGATCTTAAAGTCTTTATCCGCCGGCTGGTCCTGGTTCTCCACCAATGCCTTGAACTTGACAAAAGAAGCAAAGCAATCAGACTTCTTTTTCAAGAGATAGATCCACATCCGCCGAGAGTGATCATCCACCAATAACAGAAAATATCGTGCACCAAGGACTGTGGAAGTCTTCCACGATGGCTCACATAGATCTGCATGAACAAGATCTAAGAGCCCCTTTGCACGCCAAACACCTTCATGAGGAAAAGGTTTCCGCCTTTGTTTGCCTGCAAAACATCCAACACACATATCCTGCTTTTCCTGGATAGGAGGCAAACCAACAACCATGTTTTCTTTATGAAGACGGGCCAAATACGGAAGATTGAGATGCCCATATCTTTCATGCCACAAAACACTGGTATTTTCTACCACAACTAAGGCATGCAAGTTGACCGTGGCAGGATCAACGAGTCTGTACAAACCTCCATGCCCAATTCCCAGGGCAACCACCTTATTATGTTTGACATCAGACACAATACATTGTTTACCAGAAAAGTTTACAGAGATATGAGGATTATCAGTTAATTGACTGATGGATAACAGGTTCTTATTCATGTTAGGCACATATCTAACACTCTTCACAAGCAATTTAGTGTTATTATTTAACATGATACGAACATCCCCAATCCCTTCCACAGCATGTGATCTCCCATCCCCTAAAGTAACTGAATCAGAAGAACATGAATTAGCATGAAAAGTAACATACCAATCTCGTTGACACGTGAAGTGTCGTGATGCACCGGAATCAAAAAACCAGCACCGTGTAGGGCTGTCACCATCCGAGCAAGATGCCATGAGGGCATACTCATCTTCTGACTCGTGTTGCTCAACTGTTGCCACATGTGCTTGCCCCTTCCGCTTCTTCAGGGCACTTAGTCGCTTCTGACAATCCTTCTTTACATGACCAAGTTTGTGACAATAGTAACACCGTACCGGAAATTTAGGAGAGGAAGGTGACGCATCAGCCTGTCGCTTCCACTTTCCTTTGGATTGTGCAGCAAATGCACTCTCAGATTGTCCAGAACTGGACTCTTGAACTTGTGTCTGTCTCCGTTCCTTCTGCAACAGGTAGGAACACACCTTGTCAAACGTAAGAGTTTGACTCTCGCCCATTAAATGAAGAGCCTCCACGAACGAGTCATACGAGAAGGGCAAACTGTTTAAAATGAGAGCCACCATATCATCATCATCAACCGGCTTGTTGATGGAAGCAAGCTGATCTCGGAGATCTTTCATCCGAAGTAGGTGCTCAGACAGCGATCCACCTTCTTGTAATTTTACGGAAAAAAGCATATTTTTGAGGTATAGAACCCGACTCTTCTCCGACGTCTGATATTTGTCCTTCAGACTGACCCACAATTTACTCACCTCAGTGGCATTCCGGACCTCAGGTATCAATTCATCCGATACCGACAATTTTAATAGCAGAAGAGCCTCCCGATGACGTTTGTCATAATCATCGAAATTTGCTGTAGGTCTACTCTCGACACCCGTGATTATTTTCTCAAAACCACGAAATTCTGCCAGTGTCAAGATCTTATGGCTCCACACATTAAAATTCGTGCCCGTTAATTTTTGTGTATCCGGCAAAATCAAATTGGTAATGTTTGACATTTTATTATTCCAAAGCAATGGAAAATAATAAGATATCCAATTTTCCAGCAAATATATTTATGCCTTGAATCTCGATGGCCAGCAAATACTTGTCAAAAACGTGTTGCTGTACCTTTTATGCCTTGAATCACGTTTTACAGGAAAAGTGCCCTCGTTTTTTTTTTTTTTACGATTTTCGCGCAATTGCTCGACTTTACCGCCTTCAAGACTCCGACGAAAACGATTTGCCCGCGATTTTTTGTTGACTTGTGTTCTGTCACAATCGCGTTCCTCGGCCCGCGTCTTAGGAAAATGCGTTGAAAAACGCGATGTCCCGCGTCTGTCTGCCTCGTTGGATTCTATCTTCCGCGCTTTGTTTTTTCGCGACGTTCGAGATCCCCGTCTGCCCGTCCGCGCGTCCACGTTCTGCCTGTTCTGTCCCGCGTTTTCCCGCGCGCCTCTTCCCGCCGCGTGACTGCTGGTTCGCCCTTGCGACCCGTGTTTTCTTCGTTGCCTTCAGACTGCGTCGACCTCTCCTCTCGTCGACCTCTCACCACTCCTAAACGCTCTGATACCAATGTTAGAATATGCAAAGAGAAGAAAGAAGACAGAAGCACAAAAACTGCACTGTCTAAATGACGAACAGGCAGTGTATTTATTGATGATAGAGGTGGTTATACAGTTACCAACCGAGCAACTACATAACTGTCATTACATGCTATATAATGTGCTATATTTTAAAATACTCTACAATGCAAACATAGCCATGGCTTGTTCTCCATAACAGAAATACCATGATGTTGACACAATGTGTCAGTAAAAGACAGATGTAAATTGTTAACCAGGTGGATGGGACAATTTGGACCATAAATGGCAAGCAGAAATGCGAACAACAGCTGGAAATATGACAAAAATCAATATTCAAAAAGCAAACGGATCTCATCAAGACACCAAAGAAAGATAACTTATGCTAGATGTAAATTGGAAACCAGGTGGATGGGACAATTTGGACCGTAAATGGCAAGCAGAAATGCAAACAACAGCTGGAAATATGACAAAAATAAATATTCAAAAAGCAAACGGATCTCGTGAAGACACCAAAGAAAGATAACTTATGCTAGATGGATAGACTGCCTATCAACTCTAGTTAAGAGCCTTCTAATTAGAGAACTGATAAAGAGAGTGGGCAACATGTGAGTAGTTAAAAATAAATTACCTATACAAGTTCATACCCCCAAGAACCTACTCCTATCTGCAAATTATAGATGGAGTGGACCACTCACAAAGGACCTTGAATTTATTTGGATTTGCATGTACTCCATGCTCGTCAATAAGGAAGCCCAAGTATTTGACCAAGGTTTTCCCGAAGGACTTCATCTTGGCTCAGAGTCAATGTTGGAAAAGACCTAAAACAGTTTACACATGGACCAAGTGGTCCTCCCAAGCCTTGTTGTAGAATAAGATGTAATCTAGATACACAGCAACAACTTTTCTAGGAAGGGGCCAAGAAACATCATTTATTATGCACATTAATGTGGCAAGTACATGCATGATCAACTGCTCACAAAACCAAACTTTGTCTTGAAAGTTGTTGTCCAGATACTAGTGGTCTCGAAAAGAACTTGGTGATGTCTAGGACTAGAAGCCAAGATGAGCTTAGTGAAGTACTTGGCATCCTGTTGCCAGCGCAAATGGTTTCTTCCACTGCTTGTACAGCCTGTTCTAGGAGTAGATCTCTGTGACAAGTCACGAACTCCCATTTTGCGTCTTGAGTAGAAAACTTGGAATCATTTGAACTCAGTTTTATTCTTATCTGGCAGCCGTATATATGAGATTCAAACACTTAACCTAAAGATTTCAGTCTCTTAAGTCTTTCACCGAGAACCACTTGGCAAGGAAATGGACCCCTGTCATCTGCCATAGCTTTAGGCTGGTTCTGGTAAAGAATGATTTCTACCCTATGATCATCACCATCAAAAGTACTATCCACTACATAAAAAGTAATTACTCATGATTATATTCAATAGATTTGAGAGCTCGTACCCTGCAATGCAACCATTATCATGGCTTCTTCTCCGTCACTTCTTCATAACAGAAATACCGTCATGTTGAAGCAATGTGTCACTAAAAGGCAGATGTAAATCAGAAACCAGATGGTTGGGACAATTTGGATCATAAATGGCAAGGAGAAATGCAAACAACTGCTGAAAAATATGAAAAAATCAATATTTGAAAACCAAAGGGATGTTGCGAAGGTGGCAAAGCCCAAGAAATTGTTCCTATCTGCAATTAATAGATAGAGTGGGCCACTCACAAAGGAGCTTGACTTTATTTGGATTTGCATGTACTCCATGCTCCATGCTCATCAATGAGGAAGCCCAAGTATTTGACTGAATTTTCCCAAAGGACTTCATCTTGGCTCAGAGTCGGTGTTGGCACAGATCTAAAACAGTTTACACATGAAGCAAGTGGTCCTCCCAAGCCTTGTTGTAGAACATGCTGTAATCTAAATACACAGTAACAACTTTTCCAAAATGGGCCCAGGATACATCATTTATTACGAGCATTTATGGTGCCGTCACAGTCAAGGATCCCAATGAAGGGATGCCTTACACCATGCAGCCTATATAGAAACAATAAAGCTTCTTCTATTAATGTAAGGAAAGATTACAAACTCAGGCACAATGGCATTACACTCCAATGACAGTCTTATGACAAGACTTTGCAAGAATTCTTCTAAGAATTTCAATCCTATGACCTATCCTAAGCTTGCAAACTCTGCAAAGCTTCTACAGAACCACACTTGGCTCAAATCTGCAACTCTCAAATAGATGTCCTTGGTTCCTAAATTTAGGAATAGAATTCCATCCTGCCTTTACATGCTCACAACTCCCTTCTATTTATAGAATTCATAGAAGCTCTGGTGGGAGAACAAAGATGCCTTTTGCAAGTAAAGATACCTTGCAAAATATTCCTCAGATCACCTCAAATTGTGCCATTGATCTGTTATGAAGTTCTCCTCCATTGGATCAAGCTCAATCAGATTGTTTTGTTGGTCCCTGGCCATGAAGGACAGATCAAGAACCACATGTGCCTCCCCTTAACTATGTCGATGTCAACAAGAGATCCTGTCAGATGCAAATCTCATCATTGGGACAAATGGGACTGGTCCCGCAGGAATGCAAGGCTTCACAGCATTTAATAGTGTTTGGCAACATTCTGGAAGTATATTGCGGCATCAACGAAGCATCAAGTGTGCACAAGGCATTCTACAGGCTTTATGTGCAAGTCAGTGTTCCACGGTAATGGAGTGTTGTGCACAAGTTTGCATGCATAGTGCGGTTGATTTGGCATTTGCATGCAGGCTAAGGCAAGTTTGTGCGACATGGCAAGCGTGCACACATGGACAAACATGCATGTATGGAAATGTTGCAACTAAGTTTTGCGTGCAAGGTTAAGGGCCTATCAAGGCTTTGCTTGGCTTTGGATGGATTGGCAAGCTTCCACAAGAAATGGCTAAGGCATTAAATTTTGCACAACATGCTTAGGAGTGGTGTGGCATTGCACAAGTCTTTAATTACTAATGCTAAGTATTGTTGGGTGAAGCAGGATTGCTCGTGAACCCGAATGCTCCTGCATCAAACACCTCATGTAAGAAGAAACTTGAGCCCCTGGTCAAGCGGATTTTTGAAGGTCTACAATGTAATGACCAAGTCTAACAACCTTTGCTTCAAAAAGCCAAGATGCATCTTCGAGTTCTCTACCTCTCCATTTCACCAAGTATTCCTTATGCTCCTTATTGCGTGTTGTCTTTACTACGTGGTCATCCAAAATACATTCAATTTGTACGTGCCTCTTCTCTAGGTAGTTGGTGTCTCCAATCTACTTTTGTGCAGTTTTCTTCTCCACTTGTCTGCCCCTCAAAATATGGGTATAGATCCATTATATTAAAGATAGGAAGATGTCTATCCCTTCTGGCAAGCTCTAACTCATATGTGTTCTCCGTAAATTTCTTCAAGACTCTACAAAGTCCAATCTTCTTCCACTTGAGTTTATCATATGTTCCTCGTAGGAACCTCTCTTTTTTCAAGTGTGCAAAAACAAACTCTCCAACCTCAAACTCCAAATGTCTTATCTGTAAATTTGTGCACTCCTTATATTGTGCATTGCTCTGCTACAACTGTTTACGCACTTACTTGTGCACCTCCTTCATGTATTGCACTAAGTCTTCAACTTCCGCACTTCTCCCTTCTTCTCACAGTAACTCTCACAGCTCCACAACTCCTCATGGACTTGTTCCATACACAATCTGGAAAGGTGACTTCCCAGTGCTTCTATTGACAAAGTTGTTATATGCAAACTCTGCCTGCACAAGAACTAAATCCCATGTTCTTGCCTTCTCTCCTATCAAACATCTCAACAAATTGCCAAGGCTTTTGTTGACAACTTTTGTTTGGCCATCCATCTGCAGGTGATACACAAAACTAAACTGCAACCTCATGTTTAGCTTCTTCCACAACGTGCACCAAAAGTGGCCCACAAACTTGGTATCTCTATCATATACAATGGTGCACGACAATCCATGTAGTCTCACAACTTCCCTGAAAAACAAGTTAGCAATATGTGTAGCATCATTAGTTTTCTTACAAGCAATAAAATGAGCCATTTTTGAGAATCTATCCACAACAACAAAGATAGAATCATGACCCTTCTGGGTTCTAGGTAAACCCAAAACAAAATCCATACTTAGATGCTCCCAAGGTTTCTCAGGTACTGGCAAGTGGTTGATAAAACCCTGCGTTCTAACTCTTCCCTTTTGCCAACTGACATGCTTTGCATCTTTGCACATATCTGCGAAAATTTGTAGCCATCTGCAGGCAAATAATATATCTCACCCAATTGTGCCAAGGTCTTATCTATCCCAAAGTGACTTGACATTCCTCCACAATGCTTCTCTTGGATCAAATTCTCTCTCATTGATCCTCGTGCACACACAAACTATGTGCCTTTGAAACAACAACCTTCCTACAAGAAGTAGTCTAACCATGGCATGGTCAATCACTCACTGGTTTTGCACATGCTCTCCATGCTTCTCAAAATCTTCATCTTCTGTGTAGAGCTCCTTCATTGCCTCAAACCCTACTACACTTACTTGCATCTCACTTTAATAATAAGACACATCTCTACTCAATGCATCTGCAACTCTATTTGATTTCCCACTTTTGTGCTTCAAGACAAATGAGTAACTCTGCAAGAATTCAACCCATTTCATGTGTCTTTGATTCAGCTTCCCCTGGCTATTGATGAATTGTAGTGCTTGATGGTCCATATACAACACAAACTCCTTGGGCAACAAATAATGCCTCCACTTCTTCAGAGCTTGCACAATGGCATAAAACTCTTGATCATAAACTGAATATCTTCTCCTTGCATCATTCAATTTCTCACTAAAATATGTGATGGGTCTCCCCTCCTGACTCATCACAGCTCCAATGGCTACTCCACTTGCATCACAATCAACCTGAAATACCTTATTGAAATCAGGGAAGGCCAACATTGGTTGCTTTGTGACCTTCTTCTTCAACTTCTAAATGCATACTTTGCATCCGCGTCCACAAAAACTTTTTGTCTTTCTGCATCACCTCTGTGATTGGTGCACAAATCTCACTGAATCCTCTAATGAACTTCTATAGAAGCTCACAAGTCCATGGAAGCTTTGGGCCTCCATGACATTCTTGGGTGACGACCAATCCACAATAGCTTGTACCTTCTTAGGATCCATCTTCAACCTTCTTGAGATATCACAAATCCCAAGTATACCAACTCCTTCCACATAAAATTGCATTTCTTCAAATTTACTAACAGCTACTCCTCTCATAAGCACTCTAACACTTTCCACAAATGGACCAAGTGCTCTTCTTGCGTCTTGCTAAAAATCAAAATGTCATCCAAATAAACGACAAACTTACCTAAGAAAGGATTCAACGCTTAATTCATCAACCGCATGAACATGCTCAATGTGTTGGTTAACCCAAATGGCATGACCAACCACTCATACAATCCATCACTTGCATTTTGAAAGCAGTCTTCCACTCATCTCCTTTTGTGATTTTGATCTGGTGATATCCACTCTTCAGATCAATTTTTGTGAAGTACTTTGCTCCACTCAAACAATCCATCAAATCATCCATGCGTGGCAATGGAAATCTATACTTGATAGTAATCTTATTGATGGCTCTAGAATCAGTGCACATTCTCCACTCTCCTTTCTTTGGTGCCAATACTGCAGGTACTACACATAGGCTCAAAGATTCTCTGATCAACCCTTTGTCAAGCAACTCTTGCACTTGCTTTCTCATCTCCTCATTCTCCATAGGTGTCAACCTATATGACCTTGTTTGGTAAACTAGCCCTTGGTATCAAGTCCATCTGATGATTGATACTACACATAGGTGGTAAACCACCTTGAATATCCTTGGACATGATATCCACATACTCAGCTAGCATCTCCTTTACTTCTCACAGGATCTCCTCTATTTGTGCGGCTTCACTTTCCTATTTTCTACGAAGCCTTTGAATGAACAAAAAACATTTAGTATCCCCATTCACAACATTCAAGAATTCCTTTCATGAAATCAACAATATCTGTGGACTCCTCTCCACCTCTACACTTGAGTCCTTCAAAGGATTTAGAGTGTACTTCTTCCGTCTTTCACCAATGTGTAGGTTTTTGCACATCCATCATAAATTGCATGTTTGTCATACTGCCAAGGTCTCCCCAAACAACACATGGCATACGTTCATGGGCATTATATCACACAGGACTTCATCTTCATATGCACCAATCTTGATATGTACACTACATTACTTATTCACAAGCAATTGATGTCCCTTCAACAACCACAACACCTTATATGGGTTTGGGTGCAAATTCTCTTCAAACCAAGCTTCTCAATCATCTCATTAGAAACAAGATTATCAATGCTACCACTATCAATGATGACTTTACAGCACTTACCTCTATATTTGCAAATGGTTTTGAATAGATTCTCTCTGTGCGGGCACATTTTCTTCCTTTGCAGGCTTCACCAACATCCTCTTCATCGTGCCTTTCTGCATCCGCGTGTTGAGTGACATGGTTGCTAGCATCATTCCTCAATTCACAATTGTTCTAGGAAGCTTGTTCTAATGCCCAAGAGACAAACCAAAAAAACACACGCAAAAAACAAGGTAATTTTTTTTCTTTAAACACTTGCATACATGACACTTAGGGATCACTTGGTACAACACCACAATGCATGATACGCTTAACAAACATGAACCCACTCATGTGATGAGATAAGAGAAAGACATTACACCAAACATAGAGTTGACACACACCGCCAAGCCTACCCATGAGGCTTGCAAAGTTGAGAGACCATTATATATACTACCCCTTTTACCTCCACAAAGGCTACCCCTTTTACCTCCACAAAGGAATCTTGGCTAGCCTTTGGTTCCTCCAAGATAAAACACACCACAACAACAACAACATACCCCTTATACCTCCATTTAAACCACCCCCTTATACCTCCACTAAGACTAGCCACAAATTCCCTTGGTTCCTCTAGATCAACAACACACACAACCCTTATTCCTCCCTTCACTAACAACCCATTATCCCTCTAATAAACAATGATGTAATCTCACTCCCACACATAAATGCACACTTACATACAAGCATGACAGACAATAATTTAATTCCGCATTTGCTCAAAAGAGCGAATCACAGCACAATAGCTAGACCACTAAGAGAGAGAAGAAGGGATTACATCCACAATTTACATAGGTTGCAATTAGCTTACATTCTTATATTGTACCATTAAATTCCTTGTTTAATCTTTTTGTTTGCAACACTTTTAAAGTACATAAGGAATCACATACCACTTGTTTTTAAATAATGAATTTCCATTTCCAGACTAGACGTGTTTCCCTCAAGGACTCGCCACACTTTAATTTTATTTAGTCATCCAAAAGTTTATCAATAAGTTTAAGAGGGAGAAACTCAAGTTCTAAATTACACATTCAACAAGATTTTATTAGCACAATTTGGTTGTTATAAGTTATGAGGATCCGACCACAAATGTACTCCTAAAGAGGTCCTATGATTAAATTCATTCCAACTTTGCAATGATTAAAACCCAAACGAGATCAACACTAAAATTATCACAATACATTTATTTCATAAAGCATAAACAATTTAACTCATTGTTCATCTGTTACTTGCAAGAGCAATGAACACATGAGGATTCATGTTTTAGCTCAACTAGAGCGAAGACACGAGGGAAGGATGCAATCTAGGTAGCAAGACCATATTCCCAACAAGGGTGAAACTCACTAGGTCTAATATGATTTTAGGGTCAACAAGCAAGGTTTGAAAGACAAACACCCATTCTTGTAGAGGATGGAAATAGACCCACAATATGGGGTAAGGGTAACACATGACTCTATCCTTTCAAGTTAATAACCCACAAGGCAAACATTCGAGCACGACAAATGGACAAAGCTCAACAGCATAAGATGGCCGCCAAAGGACAATGCGATCAAGATTAACTAATAGATTGTGGGGCTTAGTCTCCTATCAAGTCCCAACTTACATATTTAAGCGACTGCCTATTTTGTGATATTACAAAGGTTCTTTCCTATGGGTTTAAGGTTTCATTTACTTGCTTTGGTTCAATCCCACCAAGGAGAAATAGTACAAGGGTAAGTTTAAAGAACAATTCGTCACAAATCTATTTGTTTGCTTCATTCCATTTCTAGTTTTATCCATTTCCCATACAAGGCTAAACTACACGTGAATAACTTAATTCCAAGATACAATGATATTTGCATTTAGATACAGACACACTTTTCATAAACACATGATATTTTACAATTTCCCATAAATGATATTCATCAATTTCAATCCTTTTCAACTTGATACAATATGTATAACTAATCAAATTACAATAATGCAACAATTTCAACAATAACCCAAGTTCTTTTTCCAAAAGAGTTATACAATCTAAAGAGATCTAACTACAATTCACTCTTCAAGTACGTTCATCATTTGCATTCTCATTGTCTCATGCCTCCTGCATCAACATGGTGCCAACACAAAGTTGGCATGGATCCCACCTCTCCTACCTAACATTGTTATCAAACACTTGCATCACAAATTAGAGAGAGAACAAAGTCACCATTTCCACAACATTTCAAATCATAACCACTTTTATGGGTTTTAGAGAGAGAGGTAGAGAAGATTTGTTTTCTTCACACAAACAGTTTAATTACATAGCCAAGTGTGAGATAAGAGAGAACAATCAAGCTTTATCCACACAACATTTGAAATCTATTCACATTTCTGAATTGAGAGAGAGTGAAAGAGTTTTCTTGATTTCTTCACACATGTTTTGTTTTTATTGCCACTAAGGAGATTAAAGAGGGAAGCATAGCGTTTTCACGCAATCATAATATCCATTTATCATTTTGTTAAAGGTGTTCAGAAGGGCTATTTATGGTTATTGAACATGTCCCCAAATATAAATTTAATTGTACCCACTAAGGGTGCTTCGAAAAACCAAGAACTGGTCAACAAGACTTAGTCACTCTATTGTTCAAACTATCCCAAGTGGCTACAGAACGGCCTTGGAAAAAGGTCACCGAACACCCGAACGAGGAGTTTATCACTTCTAACATATTCTTTGCTATGGGGAGAATGCAGAGAAAATGACAGAACCAAAAACCGATAACCGACGCTCATTTTGGAGGTACCCTTCTGGAGTCAATTGATAAAATGTTGCGGTTTGCGTTTGAGCAATGTCAGCCAAGGTGGCTCCAAATTAGACACAGAAAGTGTTTTTTAGGGGGTCAGGTCAAACCAATTATGGTAAGCAATTTTCTATATAGCAATAAGGAGGCTTGCGGTGGTATATCTCAATTTTCTAGATCTGTAGGCATAAAAACCAAGGAGATTCTTAAGGGGTTTTGCAACGTCGAGCGATCGCCTCCTACAACCAACTCTCTTAGGCGCTTATGAAACCTGCTTTAAAACCCAATCAAACAAATGATTTGACAAGGTTTATGGATTGTGTCATGTCTCGTTTTGGAGACTAGCGCACTTGAAGACCTTATCTCATTTCTTCCTCGTGGGATTAAGGGTTGGAGCAAAAGGGACATTTCTGAAGATATCTAATGATAGTTTAGGAGTTCTTTTTATTTTTATGATGCATTCCTATTGGGAAGCCAAGCGCTCCAATAGAGGAATTTAATTAATTAATTAGTTAGTTTTTTGGTGAGCATGTAGGCTCAAGTTGTAAAAGATTATTAAAGTATTTTATGAGGTCAGCCATTATTAAATTGTAGCACCCCTTGTGATATAAAAGGAGGTTGTTTGGCCATTTGATGATTATGTGAATTCTATTCTCTTTGGAAAGATTGCTTGTGAAGCATCTCTCTCCCTCTCTTAAGGACGAAAACCCTTGGAGAGTATTGTGTGAGGACAAAACCTTTCACCAAGTCTAGGAAAGACTTAAACACAGAAGTCTCCACCCCCTTATGGGATCTTTTGTTGCTGTAATCTTTATTTCCAGCCCTAGGTGAATTGCCCTAAGGTGTCATTTGGCTTAACAATTGAAGGATCTTTGCCCTATTTCTGATTGTGCATGGATGATTGCCTATTTTGAGGTGGAGCAACCTACTTTGTGGAGTCTTTACATGTTTATTGGTTGTTCTAAGTGGAGCAACCCACCTAGGGGAGCATTTTAGTACTTCCTTGCAATAATTTCATAATTCTAAAGTTGGAATAATATTCTTCATATTTTTAAAGGCCAAGTTCTGAAGTTTCATTAATTTTCGTGGTGTTTTGTTATTTTCCCAAGCTCGTGAAAGTTAGTTACAGTTGTGGAATAATTAATTAATTTCTGCACACTGAGGGCTTCAACTAAAAATCAGATCTCTTTCTTCCAAGCTTACAAAATGAGTTTTTCTTGCATGATGTGATTGCTGGACATTTATTATAATGTTAGAAACCAAAAGATAGCATCTTTAGCAATGTTTGAAGGCCCAAAAGCGAGCTTGAAGTCTCCAAAGGGGTCGCTGCCCTAGGAGAAGGTTTTTTGGCAGCTAGTAAGGGTTTCTACGTGTTTATTTCAATCACTGAGAGCCTGCTACAAATTTGAAAAGTGTTGTTTATTCTCAGCTTTGCATAGTTTCCTAGGAGGCCCCAAAAAGGGACATTACAATTGTGTGGAGATCTGTATATATCTGAGAATGTGTTTCAGAGGTCAAAATACAGCGGAGAGGTTTGGAGACGCTTTTGCGCATCGTGATTTCAAAGAGGTTTTGTAACATTTACAAGGTCATTTTTTTTGACACAACTTGGTTTTAGAAGTACCTGCAACTATGAGAGTCAATCCAAAACTACATGGAAGGTTAAGTTTTTGCTTGTTAGAGTTTCAAAGGTTGTATTCAAATTATCCGAGTAAGCGTTTTATAAACCGGCTATACTGGCAAAACGATCATTTTATAGTTAATTATGGATAACCAAAAAAATTACATTCATTTCATTCACGCACATACTACTCAAATCAAAGCAAGTCATTCCAATAAACCAAGAAAGCGATTACATTAACAAACTAGGAGAGAAGAAATCCATGCCTCGAAGCAGTCGAGTTGGGCTTAGATGCTCCCGCCCTACCAACAGGCCCATTTGTGAAACCATGTTATCAATCACATTCCATGTCATGGAATTTCGTTCAGGCATTTCCTCAAAAAGTTGAGAGCCTCCTCAACACTACCATTTTGTCCATATCCTCCAATCATCATATTCCAAGAAACTAACTCTCTACACAGCATTTTTTCAAAGAGCGTCATAGCCTCTTCAACATTGCCATATTGTGCATATCCTATAATCATAACTGACCGAGAGACTACATTGCAGAGAGACATTTTGTCAAACAGATGGCGCGTATCCTCAAACACAAGTCAAAAACCTCTAAACCTCTTCCACATATTTTCAGCTGTTGCAGGCCTGAAGAGTGCAATTCTTTGAGGCGTTTTGCCAAATTCAGCTCCTCTGTTTTTTTACAACTACCCCAGACAAAAATCAGCTTTTCATTGTTCATTGGGGGACATCCATACTCTATTCCCAAAGCTCTTATTTTGGCACGGTTTGGGAGGATGCTGGCAAAGGCTGTGGCTTTTGGCATTACACCTGTCAGTTGCAAAAGCACAAAGCCTACAAAGCTTTTTCAAACAAGAAAAGCAAATTTGTGCATGCTCAACAAAGTCCAAGAGGACGCATTCTTGAAACTAAATCATCTGATCTAGCGTGGTTGGGAAGATTACTTGCAAAGGTTGTGGAGTGGGGGCTTTACACCTGTCACTTGCAATTGCCAGAAAGCTCCAAGAACCATTTCAATGCACTTACTTTGTGCAAATCCTGATTTCAAGCTCCCAGTTTGGCACAAGACGGGAGTATGCTAGCAAAGGTGGGCAGATCTTGGGTGCCCCTCTTCTCCCATGCCGAACTCATTCCCAACCTTCCCACAAGAGAAACAAATCGTGATGCCAACCCTTTTGTTTAGCCCACACAGGCCTAGAGAAGATGTTGGAATGATTGTGGAGTCTGCTTCTCATCTTCCAACTGCAATTGCATAAAGTTTCCCTGGTCGTCTCAGCAACTCATTTAGAGTGTTTGATACGAATATGGTGTTCCACTAGAGGGAAAAACTGAGATGTCAACCTTTTTGCTCCTCCAAATGCACAAATATGGGAAGAAGCTTCAAGACGCAACACATTTCAACAAACCCATTCTGGTTTGGTAAATGTCCATACCTACTCAAAAGCTCTCTACAAAACTTTGTTGGATGCCCATGCCTTAATCGAATGCTCCCCTTTTAGCACAAGCTGGGAAAATGCATGCCCAAGGTTGTGGAGTTTGGCTTCATGCCTGCCATTTGCATTTCCTTGAAAGTTTCAATGCATTCTGTGAGTTAATAATTATTTGGCATTTTGTCAAACCCACCACATGTCCAGCATGTGCTATCACACGGCCTTTTGGCCCTTTTATCCAACATCCCACATGCTCCATAATAATCCATGCATTTTTATTGTTTTACTTTATTTTATTATTTTAATTCTTTGACTTTATGATTATTATTATTATTATTATTATTTTATTGGATTACTTATCTTCTTTAATGTGTTAATTTATTATAGTTATTTAAACGATTGTCTACTTACATCTATCTATTCTAATGGCAAGTTCTCCCTAACTTATTGCATGGCATCCAATTATTCGCAACGTGACTTACTAACACACCAACCCGGTGCTTGATGAGGCACTTACAAATTTCAATTAAAAAAAGTATTGGCTTAAGTAGGGGTTTAAGCTTGTCTGCTCATGACAGGTCCTTTCATCACTTTACTCGGCTTACGTGATATTGATGCCGTTCCGAACAAGTTAATATCATTGAGGATTAAATTTACCATTATTGATGTCCCAACTAGCTAGAATGGGTATTGCTCAAAAGCAGGGGTTAGCAAGGCGGCAAGTGAGAGGGCACTACACTTGTGTACACTCAAATGCATGACATTTAGTCTCTCCACAACAAAAACATGTTATGCCAAATCGTCTACCTCTTTAGCGTCCTCTTCCTCTAAACAAAGATCTACCTCCACCTCTTTGCACATAACTTTGTTCATGCGAGCTACTCGTTTGTCCTTCGTGCGCATGGTTCTGCGCAAAATTCCACCTTTGAATAGGAACTTTCCTTTTCCCTGTGCGTTGCTTTGTTGCCTTTGAGACTTCTCCTCAGCCTTCATTGCAAACTAATAGGGTTCCTTCACAAATCTTAGCCTAACCATATTAACTTCATCTTGAACATAAATGCATAATCCAATAACATACCTTGAAATCTTTTATGTGTCATCCTCCACATTTGTAGCTCTGATGTTAAGCAGATAGAACTCCTTGGTGTACTTCTTCACACTTAAATCCTTTTGACGCAAGTTTTCAAATTGCTTTAACAAATGGGTCTAGTAATCCACAAGCATGAACTTAAGCCTTCAATTTCATCACCATTCGATCCCACTTCTTGATCTTATCTTTGCCTCTTTGAACTCTCTCTATCTACACATGATCCCACCACAAGGATGCATGTCCTTTCAACTTGGTATTCGAAAATCTCACTTCTTGTTGTGTTCCACACTCTCATACTTTAAGTATTTCTCCATTTTGGTGATCTAATCAATAAGATCTTATGTATCTAACTTTTCATATTAAGATGGAACTTCTATTTGCGGCTTGCTTTCGATCCTTGTTATTGCACACAAGAATCGATCCTCTTGCTAATCAAAATGCTATACTTCAATATCCTACTCTTCAGGTGCTCTTACTTCTCTTGCATCTTCATCAACGGAAACTCCCCTACGTTGCACAATTTCCATCACCTCCAAATGGGCTTGCATTTTTCTTGTCACATCAGCCAAGTCCACAAGTCTTGGTATTCTATCCACGCTAGAAGCCAACTCTACTTTGCATGCCATCTCTTTTTTCCTCACAATCTCTTAACAATAAGATTTTGTGACCTACACCTTCTACCCAACAATTCAAATAGTGGAAGATGTCTGCAACTAATTTCTACCCACACACCTAGTATGGAAAGCAACAAATATCAAGATCACTTGCACAACCCAAATTTATGTCTAGACCAAACTCTTCAGCAAGACTAAGAAATCCTTGCTCTAATACCAAAATTGGTGTAGTCGAAATTAGAGACTACAGTAAGGGTTCCCAATGAAGGGATGCCATACACCAAGCAGCCTATATCAGAATTAGATCTCAACAAAGCAAGATCTCATGCACACCTCTTAACAAGAAATAAAGCTTCTTCTATTAATGTGAGGGAAGATTGCAAACTCGGACACAATGTCATCATACTCAAGTGATAGTCTTATGACAAGACTCTGCAAGAATTCTTCTAAGAATTTCAATCATATTGCCTATCCTAAGTTTGCAACTTTGCAAAACCAAATTGGCTTTGACCTCTTAAATGGATAGTCACTCGATTCCTAAATTTATAACTCAATCCTGCCTTAATGCTTGCATCCCCTTTCTACCTATAGAACTCGTAGAAGCTCTTGCAAGAGAACAATATGCCTAAGTAAAGATACTCGCAGAATATTCCTCATGTCGCCCCTATCTACCATTGATCTATTCTAGAAGTTCTCCATCGAATCGAGCACAGTCAGATAATTTTATTGGTCCCTGGCCATGAAGGAAGGATCAAAAACCATGCATGCCTCACCTTAACTGTGTCGATGTTGATGAGAGACCCTATTAGACACAAATCTCATCACTTGGACAAATGGGAGTGGTCGCACAGGAATGCGGTATTCCGCAGCATTGATAGTGTTTGGCAACTTCTACAATATATCAAGGCATCGGATAAGCATGAGCAATCTACACAAGGCGAGCGCAACTTTATTGCGCAAGATATTGTTTTGCGGCTTGGAGTGTTGCATGAAGGTATTGTGCAATTTGGCAATCATGTGCAGTTGGGTCCAGCCTTGCATGGGCAAGGCAAGTGTCTTGTAACATAGGCAAGCTTGTGTGGCAGTGGTAGTTTTGCACTACTACGATAAAGATGTGTGGTTCGCGCCAAGGCTTTTGCTGCTAGCATACGCTTCCACAACATTCACAAGAAATGATTAAGGCATTGGTTCTTTGTGTAGCTAGCTTGGGAGTGGCATTGTAGTGCGCAATCTTTATTCACTGACTCTAAATATTTTGGGTGATGCAAGATTGCTCGTGAACTTGAATGCTCCTGCATCAATTTATGTGGCAAGTACATGCATGACCAACTTCTCACACATCCCACACTTTGTTTTGAAGGTTGTCTTCCAAACATTAGTGGTCTCCATGAGAAATTGATGATGTATAGGACTAGAAGCCAAGAACAACTTGTGAAGTATTAGGCACTCTATTGACACTAACAATGTGAAATTTTGTCAAACCTTAGAAGTGGATGGTGATCTTTTACAGAGATGTTGAGAGCAAAATAATTTGTGCATAACTGCCACTCATTATATTCCTTCTATAATGTTCGAGAGCAAATTCATGAGAAGTGCTTAGTTTTATTTTCCCTGTTCAAGCAACTGCTTGACTTCGCAATATGCCTTGGCAATCTTTAATGGTGCAGTGCAACAACATGATTAATTAAACAATTGAATCAAACTGGCAAACAACCCCCAATAACTTAGTTCCATACAACATAAGGGAGGAATATGGTTTTTATCTCCCCAAACAAATCACTCAAACACATCCCAACGATAATATAAATCAGTTGTTCAAAATTGAGTATCCACACCATTTCAAGTCACTGAGAACATATTTACAAATACACAAGAACATTATGATAATCCATAGAACAACAAACTTCCATTTAATGATCATATTCAATTGAAACATCCTCACGAGATCTTGTTTTAGCCCCCATAGAATTACATAACTCTCATTACAACTGATATCAGTGCATAAAAAACCCTCAGTTGTAGGCTATCCTTATGTTGGTACTCTCGATCAAAGCCTATCGACCACACAAGTGGTTTAAGTGTCGACATCGTGAATTACTCTAGATAGTCGGAGCTTCCTGAGATAGAGCTATACAAGTATCTTCTAGAATTAGCCCCTGCTCCCCATTAAGCCAATTTTAAGACATATAAGATGATTTAAATTGTCCAAAATGGCAAGATGACCAAATATTTCATTCTACAACCTTCATTCTACAATTCATTAACATTTGTACACAACTCGTTCATTTCGTTGAAATTTGTTGAGGCCCCTCAGAGATTTGTTGACAATCACAGTCCTTCATCTCTTGAGACATCTATTTCCACTAGAAACATGTATGAGTGTCTTCTCTTAGTACTGTATATTCTATGGCTCATTTTTCCATATGACCCTGGTCTAGATAAAGGAAAATCATCATCAAACCATGAATTCGAATGTGGCAACTTATGTGTCTACCCAACAGCTCAACATTTCCCCCATGTCATTAAACACTGACATGAGACACAAGTAGCTACACATGCACCATTATTCTTGACCATACTATCCACCAGTGAGTATGGGTCCGTAGGAGTTTCACTACCAGTCGTAGTGAACATTGTACGATCATCTCTCTCGAGAGTATGGGTAAATGGGACCCTCCTTCTTTGGGCTTACCCATAATTTTAAGGATGAGCTCTGCCAATTTATCTTTGACTTGATAGTTTTAAGGGAACATCATAGTTATCATGATTATTCCCACATCATTGATTCCATCAGACCCCTATGGACTCAGGACTACCTTGGCTTGACTAGATGAGGATGCTTGAGTATGCACTTAAATCTTCAGGTCCCTACACATTTTGACATGTACAAATACCTATCCCTGGATTAGATAAGTGATGTATTCATCAAAGGTAATGTACATCTAAGTGTAATAAGCGTGCTTATGATAAGCATAAAACCTTGTGCTCTGCTGCCAAGTGAATGAACCTTTAGTGAAGCGAGTTCTATGTAGTGTTGTAAGAATGTGTCGATGATGAGTTAGGTTTCATGTGTGCTTAGTACACATAGAATAGTGCATAAAATGGGTTCTATTCCTTGAGGGAACAAGGCTTGATAGTGTTAATAAGGTCCCATATAGAATTTGGCATTAAGGTGTTGGAAAGCATGGTATGCCAAAACAAAGTGCATTTGATTGACCATGTTTGGTGAACCATAATGTTGTTTATTCCTGACATAAACACCACAAGAAATGAGAAAACCTTGATTAGAAGGCACTCGTCAACATCTTGCAGCTCCATTAATAGTGAAGCAATCGAATTGGTCAGAGTACTATTGAACCAAGTGTCCAGATACAGTGTGAAGATTGAAGTGACATTGTCATTAGTTTGGTTATTCTGTACTCGAGTGAACTAGCATGTTCCTGATAGTCACCTTGGACGACTTGATGTAAACTATTAATTATAGGTTTCGATAGGGGTGTGTAGGTTATAAAGTTCAATACATGGATTTCTCGTCATGTGTAAAGTCTAGTGTTTTTCAGATGGGCTTTGATGGTTCATAATCTGATATGGCTTATCATCAGGGTTGTTTGAGTATTATTAATTCTCAACAATTAGGATTTGTAAATTACATATCTATCATGTTTGAATATACGATGATAATAAAAAAGGGCATATCTGGTACCTGTCCCCGTTTACCTATACCCTGCTATCTATAATTGATGGTGTGTTACATGTAATGTAAGTCCATTTCAAGTCCCCAACACCTGATCCACAATTTTTTTGAGTGCATATCTTAGATGTTTATAAATAGTAACAAAGCTAACATTTCAAAATCCCAAGATAAAGGGTATGAACAACAGTGCTACATGTTATCAAGGCTAAACATAGATAGTGCCTTCGTGATCAACACAATTGGCATAGGATAACGGGTTTCCAGAGGCATAAAAGCATAGTCTTAGATAAGTAGTATTGCATGTCATGGTATAAAAATTATAGAGTGTAAGTGAGGGTATGCCTACAATATGTAGGAGTAGTATCATTACCCCGCACTGTCGTAGTACATTTAAGCGCAATAATGTATGTCTGGTAGAGACATAAAGGTAAACATAGAAACATCGTCAATCATACTCGATGTGTAAAGATTAAAACCGAATCCTAGTTGTGCCGATTCATTAGGCTAAGTTTTATAGAAAATCGTATCATTGTTATGGGGCGCTATAGTAATCAATGAAAAAACCATCTTGTTTCTCTAGTGGGTTTGACCAATACAGTTAGGAGGATTCCGGATAGCTATTAGGTGGAGGATATAATAAAGAGCTGATATTAGTGAACAAGGACCAATCAGTCTATGAGAGGGATAAAACAATGAACTCAAGGTTTACTATCGAATAAGTTAATGGTGTAAACGAGTGTCAGTATTAGAACTACTAGAAAAGACATCACCAACCATATAGCGCATGGCGTACCATTTTCTCTCGAAGACCTGGCTCGATGTGGATCTGGCGTTGTTGTTGAAGACGTTCAAGGATCGAATCCCTTCCATGCAGGTGATCAACCACCCGTCTTGAAAGGCTCATGCATAAACGACAATCCTCTATAGCCATCGAACCATTGTGTATAAATTCTAGCAAACATCGATGCAAAGTAGATGAGATTGACTTCCATATCATGGACCTAAGGGCATCCTAAGAAGAGATTGTAATGAATAACGGTTATCAATAATGTGAAATGTAGTAGGGAGTCATTGCTCAGGAGTTCAACTAAAACGATCTAGAGTGATATTTTAACTAGTGTAAATTCATGTGAATATTACTTTCAAAGCCATTGTAAAGTAGTACTAGTTTGATAATTTCAGTCATTCATTAAGATGGCAGGCATTTGTTTGTAAATATGAGTTGCCCTGTATCTATTCAAACCATAGTCCACTATCTAATTTGTCACATGGCTTAATACGATATTATCCTTGACCGTGTAGGTAGTAATAAGCTCTTATTGTGGAAACTAATCCACCCTATGTATAAGAGGGATATTTGTGGGACTAAAAGTAATTGTCTTACCCATGGCTTTAATATGTGTATTATAATCGCATAGGTAAGCAGGGTGCTGATACAGGTTGAGGCATCAATAGGTAAACACTAACTAGATTGCAAATCCCATATAGGTTAGAATGATATTTCATACGGACACAGTTTTAGCTTATCCTTGGAATCATTCCAATCCAATAGCCCATATCTTAGTAGCAGGTATTTATTTAGCAATTCACATGCTATGTGCATGCTTCACACCGTTTGCAAGAGATATCTCATAGGGCACCTACAACCACAATAGGAGCTAGAAGGTCCCCTCTCCACATTGCTAAAGGTGTATTTCTACCAACTGATCTTCTTATTGAACCTCGTAGTAACAACAATGAGTTTGGGACCATGCTAGAAAAGGTAACTCGGTCAAATTACACACATGTCAGTTGTTATAGACACAAAATCATGCACTTGGGTACATTTCTGGGTCCTAAAAGCCTACTACCATTTACATGATTCCTAAGCAAGAAAACTAGTGGTTGATAACTATCTTTGGCCTATTTTCTTCATCTCTTGTTTTTTATTTGGTCTTACACACCCTACAACCCAGTTAAAACTTTCACTTATTTATCTTTTATGACTTCAGACACCAGCGCTCAGCCAGGACACCACCGTCCAGGTGCTCTTGTCCCCTCTAGGCACCCCTAACCCTTTTCTATCTTACTCGCTCCTTTTGAGTCTCTTTTATCTTTTGGGCATCTTTTTCACTTATGGGTCGACCTTCCAGTTGTCAATTACAAAATTCAAACAAGTGAATCATATAAATACATAGTTATGTTTTCAAAATGAGGGACCAAACACTAAGCATTACTATTACCACCTAAGCTTGACTTCAAAAGGCACCTAAAGCACTTCAAAGCATCCATCCAAGGGGCGAGGGACTGCATACTCTGCATACACAACATAGGAAGGGGAATTTTATTCTATTCCATCCACACATTTGCATCTTTTAGCAAATCTAGCCTGCTATATAGTGCATCTTGCACAAGGGCATCCTAGGGCACAATTTCTACACACACACATAAGAACTACATGGAATCTGAGATGTAGTATAGCGCTCAGTTATAAGTTCACTCTTCAGGTGACCGCTAGGGTCAGTCCAACTCCCCGTTTTGTATTTTCATGTTTAGTTTTGATGCAATTTGTGGGCTTGTGCAGGTGAGATTCTCTTTTACAGGTTGCAGGTGCCTTTGGTGATCAAGGAGTGACTAACATGCGATCACAAAAACCTTGCGAAACTTGAAAAATTAGATTTTGAGCACTTGTGCAGTCACATGCACCCAAAAGCAGTCTCCAACACCCAAACACCCATGTCCAGTTATGGGCGCTCGTGTCTAGTATTATTTGTGAGCTCCATAATTTTTTATTGAGCATTTACAACACTTTACCCAACCTGTTTAGCACTTTCTCCTGCCCAGGTCAGTTCCAGATTGCACGAAAATCAACTAAGTCTCTTTATCTATCTCTTGTGCGTAGGGTTTCATACTTTACATATTTATTTACTTGCATCTTTATTGTATTTCAGCATTTGAATATCATATATTACAGTTGTTACTTTGCAATAGGGTTTAATAATTCTATTTTTAGTAAATCATTTCGTGAACCCATGTACTCAAACCCTCCCTTCTGAGAATGTATCAAAATTTATCCCCTTCCTCTAAATTCATGGATCAATCTTCTTATTCCTCCTATACTCTAACCAGGATTTATGGAATAGATGTCACCGCTGCTAATTTTATGCAAGTTCGTTATTCAGAGATGTTTTTACCTTTCTACTCAAATTAATGTAGTGAAACAATAAAAACAAAACCGACCTCAGAAGATGCGGGGTTTAAGGTACCCATAGAGATGGATGATGATGTTGATGGATGAAATATCCTTCCTTCTTTCACTGATGGAGGAACCTACAGATCACAAACACTTAGAAGAAGATGGGATTAGATAGATATATGGTGGATTTCCTGGCAAAGGCCAGTCCCTAGAAGTCAATGGACTTCCTTGCAAGGATGTCAATCTGTGTTCAAGAAATTAATCTGATAATGATAAGATAACATGTATAATATGATATAAAATGGAAGCTGAAAATGTTGATATATAACAAAAGCACGGGTCTGATCAAAATAGATGTAAATAAAACAAACATGTATCGATGAAATGGGATTACTAAGGGGATCACAAGGGCATGAGAAAGTGGATGATGATTTAAACAAGAATGGAAATCATTTTGATGATGGATGATCAAGATGGAATCATAAGGAATGCTATAGTATGGGAACTTCTAAGTTTTTTGAATCACAAGGGCATTAGGATGATAGCCTATGATGATACAAGTGGCCGTGATTTACAAGGGAATTATGATGATATGATGATAAGTGGACTCACAAGAATGCCATAACTTTTGAATATCAAATTCTAAGTCTTATTTGAAAGGGAGGGGAAGGATTTTATTTATAGCCTAAGGGATGGGGATAATCATTGAATTTAAATTCATAAGTGGTAATCCTGATTATGAAAATTAAATTCATAAGTGATTAGGTGAGTGGATGATTACTTTTTGAATATTAAATTCAAAAGTGGATGAATATGGATTATACTATTGAATATTAAATTCATAAGTGGATTATGCATGTGGATAATATTTGAATATTAAATTCAAAGTGGATGAATATGGATTTACTATTTATTAAATTCATAAGTGGATTTAATATGGATTGGATTTGTTTGGAATATTTAATTCATTAGTGGGATTAGATATGGATTAATTTTGAATATTAAATTCATATGGGAATGACATGGATTAGGATTTTTGAATATTAAATTCATTAGTGGGATGACATGGATTGGATTTGGGAACATTAATTAAGTTTGAATATTAAATTCATAAGTTGATTTAAAAGGGATTAATTAATCAATTAACATTGATTAATTAGATATGTATTTTTGGTGGGAAATGGAATTCAAATGAAATTAGGAGGGAAAAGGAATTTGAATGGGCAAGCCTAATGAAGGAGAGCAGACGCGGGGTGAAGTGGAGGAATGACACCAAAAATTGGTGTCTACATTTTCCCCTTTTTGATGAGTGGTTTGTGTTGGGAAAGCCATGAGACAAAAATGATGAATTATTGAAAAGATGATTGATTGAGTGTTCCCCCTCAAACTTGGGATTGACGAACATAAAGGAAGTCAATCACGAGTTTGAAAGAGATAGATGTTGAAGGTCGGGTGGGTGAAGATAAATGGGTAAAATGATAAGGCAAGGCAAGATGCCCCAAGAAAAAAGGATTTCAACAACAATAAAAACTATGGCGGTGACTCTGATATCACATCGGTAGGGGACAAAAGGTGGTCTCAATGGAGATGGCAATAATGCTCTACAGACCAGTGAGTGGGTGAAAATCACTGTGAAATGGAGGGAATCCAATGGGAAACCTCTCAAATGGATGCAAGCCAGGAGGACCAATGGGTCATAGGAAAACATCAAACTATGCGCAACCAAATGTGAAAATAATGTGAAATCCTTCATACATGAGGAATCAAGTGAAAGATATACATCCGCAAAGGATGGGGATGTGAAATAATGATGCCCCAACATAGGCATGAATATGGTCAAAAGGTGAGATGTGAAAAAGTGATACAAAATGCTATAAGGGGAAATAATTATGGCCACAAAGGTGGACTTTGAGAATAGAAAAGGGATAAGAGAGCACAAAATCCAATGTTGGATAAAATGCCCCAAAGGGGGAATAATTATGGTTTTGAATACATGTTTCTTAAGAAAGAATTTCCTTCAACAATAAATGATTAGAAAGAAAAGAGAAAGCATTCCTTTTTCTTCTCAGTGAATAGGGGAAGAATTCAATCTACTTTTGCTAAGCAAAAAAGTAGAGCAGACATTTGTGAGGGAAAATAGAGGATTGTAAGTGATGACCATTATGGTATCCTCCAAGACAAAAACACCTTGGGAAGATGTGATGAGGGATATATGTGATGATGCCCCCTTGAGAGGGTTGACGAGAATGGAAGAAGCTTGCAAAAAAAAAGGAGGGGTCAAGGCCGTAGAGAGGAGAATGAGAATGGGGTGTAATAGAATGGAGAAGATGCGGTCTACAAATGGGTAGATATTTTTGGTGACCTTGAATGTTAAGTGTGAAGATGTGTGGAAGGAAGAAATGAGTGAGAGTGGAAAGAGAGAAAAGGACAAGAGGAGTGGTTGATGAAGAAAAGAAAAGTTAGAGGTGAAGAAGACAAGGAGATGGAATAAAGTGGACATGGTGGAGGAGGAGAAAAAAGAGGAATGAAAGAGGTGGAAGGAAGATAGGGATAAGGATGGATGGTGACAGAGTAGAGGGTGAAAGTACTAAAAAGGAGGAGAGAGAGATGATGGAAAGAGTGAAGGAGATGAGGAAAGTGCAGAATGTAAAGAAGACAAAAGAGATACATGATAAAAGAACCATGAAAGAAAGATGGTGGAGATGAAGAAATGATGATAGGTATGGAATGAAAGAAGAGGAACAAGGAGATGATGAATAGAAGTAGAGAAAAAAGAGAAGTGAGGAAGTGAATGAGAATAGTAGAGAAGGATGAAGAGAAAGAAATGAGGAAGAAAGAAATGTGCAATGTAAGGAGAAGAAAGATGAGAAGAGAAACATAGTATAGGGTGAAATCAGGAAAAAGGGAGAGAGATGGGTAAAATGAAAGAAGATAAATAGAGAAAGATAAAATGAAGGAGGAAATGAAGAAGATGAAGTGAGAGAAATTCAATGGAAAGTGATGAAATGAAGGTATGAAAAAGATGAAGAAAGAACTGGAGGAGATGAAGAATATGAAAAAGAGATGATAGAACAGAGAAAAGAAAGAAACTAGAGAAAAAAAATGAAGATGTGGAGAAGATCAGAAGAAAGGAAAGAAAAAGGAATAGATAGGGGTGGTAGAGAAAGAAGAGAAGGGGAGGGAATTTTGAAAGGTGAAAATAATGGGGAATGAAGAGATGAAGAAAATGGAGACCAAGGTAAGGAATATGGTACAAACCACATGGAAATGCATGTGAGAAGGTGTGAGATGAGGATAAGGGATATGAGGAAGGAAAAGGGAACAATGAAAAGTAAGTAAGGAGAGCATGAGGGAAGAAGGGGAAAAGGTAGAGAATGGAGATGTGGAAAGAGGATGAGGGGATGAAAATAATGAAGGATGTATGAAGTGAAAGGAGACAAGGAAGGGGGAGGAAAGAGGTAATGGATGATGGAGGAGGCTATGCCAGTGAAGGAATGTTAGGGGAAGACCAAAATAATTATTGTTGGTGAAGGATGAGAGGAAAAGTGGAAGAAGGAAAAAGGAATGGAGAATGGAGGAGGAAATTGTCCAATGAAGGACATTAGGGGAAGACCAACAATAATTATTGTTGGTGTAAGATGGGGGAAGGAGTGGAAAAGAAATGGTGAAGGACGAAGAGAGTGAGAAAGGTGATGTGGGGATAATTAACGGGAAGATAAAGGTGATGTGGGAGGATGGATGGAGAAAGGACATGTTGGCCATGGTGGGGGATGAGGAGCTGCAGGATAATGAACTCTCCTTGAGAGGGATCCTCAAGTAGGATTCACAAACTGCAACAGAGATCAAGTAGAATTCCCAAACCAAAAATTGCATTAGAGATAGTGTTCATAGACGTTAACAGATTTCATGGATTTATGGATGATGTTAATAGATGTCATCCTTAAAAGTAAACATATGGATATAGATGGCATAGTTTGAAATTAGATATGCAAGAATGTGATCTTGATAAAAGGTGACCTTATCAAGATAAATGCCACATAATCATAGCAAGGAGCATACGGGGAAACCATGCTTCAACCGGATTGGAGGTAAACAAGAAAGAGAAGCACTGAAGGCATTGCACTTGCAGCCAATAGCAGGTGTTATCACATAACCAACAATAGTTAGTTATACCAAAAGACCATGAGGGAAGTTTGGATGAAATAAGCTCATGAACCTAATGCTAACATGAAAAAGGGGTTTGAGATGTAACTTGCACGTGGGAAGAGGGTTCTCCATAGGTGGGTTTTCCTAGGACTATGCCCCAGCTCTGGGAAGGAGGAAGATGCAAACTGATCAATGTGGGAAGTCTGCAATGTATATGAGAAAGTTGATCGATGCGGGAAGCTTTCTTAGGATGCTATGATATATAGAAGGTTGATCAATGCGGGAAGCCTTCACTGCCATGATATAATAGAGTAGCCATCCTTCGAGGGTATGGTCTACTTTTTTCTTTTGCTTTTGGATTTTTGACTTTTTATTTTAGATGGTAGGATAAGATATGCATGATAGTTGTCCTTTGGGGGATCAATCTATTTTTATTATATGATTTTTATGAACAACTTTCCTTCAAGGGATCAGTCTGTTTTTAGATAAGATAGCATGAGATAGGAGCATCCATAATTTTGACTTTCTCTTTTTCCTTTTTTTCTTTTTGGGGGAAGAGTTGGGTATAGCTAGGTAGACCACTTAGGAGGGGATGATGATTGTACAAGTGACACCCTTGGACCCTTAGCATGGTTCCAATAGGTAAACAAGAGGTGATGGATGTAATGATCACGGAGTTCTCACCAAAAAGGGAGAACCTATCCATAAGGAAAATGCTATGGGCAGAGCCGTGGTGCCCATATTTAAGGTCATGTCTAGGAAGTGACGGTAGACCACATAGTTCCATATCATTACAATGATAGATGGAAAGAGCTAATGATGGAGGAATGATCTAAAGATATGACTAAGTGCTCATTGGTAGATATGCTAACAATAGAATGGTCATAAGTGCAATGCATTAAGAGGTTCTGCTTCCGGTTTACCATCAAGGGAAGCCAAACTTTACCATGCAATAATGTAAGGTCCAATCCAGTTGGGAAAGTTGGCTCCTTTCTAGAGTAGTAAAAATAGGATGAAATCTTTATAGGATGATAAGATAGGTGAGAGAAGATTAGTGAAAAAAAATATGTGCTACCCTTAAGGAAGCAAAAATATGTGTCCCTAATGAGATGAGTAGATGGTCCCTCAAGAGAGGGAAAAATATGATCACAAAGGTGGATCTTGGATGATGGGATAAAATGGTCCCCATTGGGGAGAAATATGGACACAAAATAGGTGGACTTTGGGATAAGAGTATGAGATAGATAAGATGGAAAAAATATGCGCTCCAAAAGTGAGGAAGTGAACAAAATGTGTCCCGGTAAGACAAAAAATGGCCACAAAAGTGGGCTTATGATGAAAATATGGTGCCCCAAAGGGAGGCAAAATATGGCCACAACATGTGGACTTTAATGAATATGGTGCCCCAAGAGGCACAAATATGGCCACAAAGGGAAACTTAAAATGAAAAACAAGGTCCCTCAAGGGAGAGACAAATATGGCCACAAGTGTGGACTTAAGATGAAAATAAATGGTCCCCCAAGAGAGGGATGAGTAGGGCCACAAAAGTGGACGTTAAAATAAGATGAAGACTTGGACAAGTTTAATTTGGATTTAAGATTGGATGAGATTAAATAAAGTGATGTCAAAAGTGAAGTCCCCCAACATCAAGGGATTTGTATGGATAAAAGATGAATTGATGTGGAAGGGATGCTCAAGGATGAGGGGAGGATGTCCCCCTAGTGAGGGAGATTATATTAGATGTGGATGAGTTAGTGGATGTCAAAGGAGTTTAGATAGGATTGTTTTGGATTTGGATTGGATAAATGGTTAGAGACCACAAGGGTGATTGGAAAGATAAACAATATCGATGAACAATGAAGGACCTTCCTTAGGAGGAATGTCATGTGCAGGAGAGATGTTAAGGGATGATGTGGATGGAGGAATCTTGGGAAACCCGATGGATGGGATATGAATTGGATTAGATGTAGATGGAGAAGGATGTTCCCCCTAAATGAGGAAATCATCTTTCTCAATAAGGTTATGGATGATTGTCTGAAAGGCCTTATAGTTTTCAATTTCATGGCCTAAGGTACGATGATAATTGCAAATGCAATTAGGATTAAACCATGATGGCTTTGGATTATGTGGATTAAAATCTTTAATGGGAGGAAGCATGATGGCAGATATTTGAATTAAATGTCGAAGGATGTCTGCGTAGGACCCAATCGAAGTGTCATGGGGAAGGTAACTCTTGTGGGTTTTGATAGGATATTTTGGCTTAGATTTATGGGAAGAAGTGGATGTAGATTGGATGGGTAGATTAGATGTTTTATAAGATGAATCAATTTTGAGAGGAGGGTTAGATTGTTTGGATTGGGATTTATCATTACGAGGTGTATTAGATGAAGGGACTGACCCTAAAATAAAAGTTGTAACATTATATTTTTGAGAAGAGGGAAGACCTAACTTCTTATGAGGATGCACAGGAGACTTTTGGGGATGTTTACCATGAGCCTTAGATTTTGATCGAGAAAATTTACCCTTGGCAGGGATGATAATAATCTCAACTGGAGGATCTAAAGATTGTGGTGTAGGGGTGGATATTGATGGAGAAAGAGGTGTTTGTATGATGTGATTAATAAGGTCTATGTGAGATGTGGATTGTGTAGGCTTTGGATTGGCCAATGTGGAAATAGTTGGTTTTGTAGTGGGAGGACAAAAACTATTTGTGTTCGACTTAGGTGGAGGTGTTTGTTCCATAAATGTTTCAAGGGGTATCATCGATAGATTTTCAAATGAGAGGATGTGGTAGTGTGTTGAAGGATTAAGTATAGAATATTGGGATAAAATGGGTGATGTGGCCATGGGAAAGGATATAGGTATAGGTGACGAAGATGTCAAGGTAGGGGTAAGTGGATTTGTTGATATGACAGATATAGGGGTAGTTGGGATTGATAGGGAGGTGGGCATAATTGGGACATTTGGAGATGTAAGTGATGTAGTGATAGGTATGTTTGATGTAGATGTGGATAAGGGGTTGAATATGATAGGTTGGGGCATGATAGATGTGGATGAAGTGGTATGTATAGTCAAATTCGATGTGGATGTGGTAAAGGTAGGGATAGATGTAGATGTGGCCACAATAGTTGATGTGGTGGGTACAGAAAAAAGTGTGGAAGGAGGAACTGGGATCGACTCTAAGGATGGTATAATGGGTAAAGGTGGAATGGATGTAGGTAAGGTAGTCAAATCCAATGAAGGGGATGTGGTAACCGATGGAGTAGATATGATAGGTAATGAAGTAGATGTAGGATTAATATCAGGTGTAGAAGTAGGTGGGAATGGTTGTTTCATAAGTGTCTCAAGGGGTAAGAATGATATGTTTTTGAATGGGGTTGATGTGGTAGGTGTGGATGTAGGAATAGGTTCCAAGATAGATGTAGGTATGATTGGTGCGGTTGTGGGTATAAGTGTTAATGGGTTTTTAGATGTAGGGGAAATGTCCAAGGAGGTGGATGTGATCAGTGATGAAGGAGGGGAAGTTGTGGATGGGATAGGATCTTGGTCCATGGTGTGAAGAGTGTTTATAGTATGAGCATTGGGTGCTTGGGTTGTAGCGGTGGTGGTTTGACTTGTCAGTGTGTGGTTAGGGAATGGTTGTTTAAAGACCTCTAGTGGTTGATTTGGAGGTGCGTTGGGGTTGTCTACTTGGAGGTCACCTTGATCAATGAGTCTTTGGACCAAATCTTTAAAAGTTTGACATTTCTCTATGTCGTGTCCTCAGACTTGGTGGTATTTGCAATAATGGTCTTCACGATACCACATGGGTTTTGGTCTTGATTCATCAAGTGGTTGGATAGAAGGAAGTGTGATTAGATTTACCACCATCAACTTATCAAATATTGAACTATATGATTCTCCCAAGGGGGGTGTAGTTGGGCATTGGTCGAGGGGCTCGTTGTTGAGGCCACATGCTAGATGTAGGTGCAGATGAGGACTTAATAACCACGACATTGGCCACACCCTTAAATGTGTCATTATGTGTGGATGGTTTAGTAAATTCAATTTTAGGTTTGTTCGATTTTAGTTTTAAATGGCCTTGCTCAAGGGCATGTATTTCAAGTTTACGAGCCATGGTGAAGGCTTCATCAAAGGTTTGGAATGATTGGATTTGCAAGGTAGATGATATATGCTTCACACATGAACATGAGAAGAGCTCGATGAGTTTGGTTTGCGGAAGAGAGAAGGATAGTTGGTTTATAATGTCATGCCATCGTGTGACAAAGTCCGTGATGGACTCATCTTCAAATTGTCCAGATGGCATATAGGTCAGTGATAGTGATTTTGCACGCAATGTTGATCGAAAAGTGTTCTAAGAACAACTGCGTGAGTTGGGTGAAGGAAAATATCGAGTATTGAGGGATACTATTGTACCAGTCTAACACGGGACCGACCAAGGACATGGGGAAAGTGCGAAGCATTAGGTCTTGATCATGTGCAATAAGGTAACATGCGTGTTTGAATGCACAAAGATGTTGTTGGGGATCTTCCTTGTTGTTGAACTTAATGAACTTAGGAAGCTCCCAATGAGGAGGGTAAGGTTTGATAGGAACCGATAGATGAATCAATTTGTTACAAATTTGTTTGTAGGATAAAGTAACCTTGGGTGCCAAGGTAGCGGCTTCTAGACTAGCCAACCTATTCATAAACGTGTGAATAGGATTGTTTGATGCAATGTCAGGTTAGGATTGTGATTGTGTGGTATGGGAAGTAGCTTTGTAAGTCAGATGATATGTTTGTGGATGTGTGGGGGTGAGAACCATGATAGGTTGATAAGGTGGTTTTGATAACCATTTGATGGCGGTGTGTTTGGGTGTTTGTGGAATCATTTGATAAGGATTAATATATGTCATGGGTTGAGATTGGGTAAATTGTTGCAATGGTTGATGTTGAGAAATAGGGACATGATGTGATTGTTGGGATTGAGCAAGTTGTTGTGGGGATATGAGTGTTAAGAGGTTGAGATGGTTGGAGCATATGATGGGTAGGAATGTAAGTGTTAAGAGGTTGAGATGGTTGGATAGGCATACTAGTAGCGGATGGAATAGAGTTGACATAAAGTGATGTGGGTGGAATAGGATCCACCAATTGAGTAGATTGATAGGATTGAGAGATTGTGGGAGATTTACGAAGGAAGAAGTCATAAATGGGGTTAGAAGGAGGTCCAAGAGTTTCTAAAGGAGCCGGAGATGGGGGTGTAGTTGGTCTAGAAAGGTTGGATTGATGAGGGATATGAGGATTGGTTTCAAGGTGGGGATGATTTTGGATGACATGGTCCTCATGAAGCAAGACCATGGAGACAAGGGGTTGGGTAACCGAAGGTATGGTCTCAAGTTTAGAATCTTGTTGGGAGAGATCATTAGAGGAAGGGATGTCATTGGATGGAGTGGATTGTTGTGTTGTTTTGACCTGAGAAAGAGTGACAATAGGCATGAAATAGATAAACATTTGTTTATGTAATTTGTTAACAAACAAATCAAGCAACAAGTTTCTTATCATCATGATTAATTAGAAGATGTGAAAAGAAAAGAAAAGTGGATAACGAAGGTACCTAAGGAATGATAGTCTAAGGCTGGTTTCAGGTAGTTATGGCTAGGGAAGTCTCAGGCGGCTTCCTGTTGGGTGATGAAATCCCAAACAGTCAACCGGGTAAGGAGATGTTTTGATGTGTTATTTAGATGTGTGAGTTTTAGGTTGTGTGTGATAGGATGTGAGATGCAACAAGTTAACCCCTACTTAAACTATGTGATCAAGCAGGATGCAGAAAAGAAAGGTTCTTTTTAAACCAAATCCAAAAGTGTGAAGTTTGATGAGGACACACTTAGGAAAGGGAAGTACGATGCAGAAAGGAGAAAATAGGGAAAAATGAGGAATACCTGGATAACGCGTTTTCCTTTTTATCTGACTACACGATGTTTGAAAGTAATCAGTGACCAGGAGCATCTAGGGACCCTAAATTTGCACCATTCATGATTGTGGAAGGGGTCGGTGAAAGGGATTTTTTGCGTGTTTATGTTTAAAAATAATCATTTTTGACAACGTAATGTTGTGGTTGCAACTTTTTGGAGTTCACCTGTAAAAGAAAATAAACAATTAGTTGACGTGGTTGACAAAATAAGAAAAATATGATAGATGTCCAATGGAAAGTGTTTACAAAAGGATTTGTTATAAATGAAAAAAAATAATGCAAAAATGATTAGCTATCTTTTCAATGCTAATGAAAAATGTAAAAAAAATGTGTGGTGAAATACGAACAAAAAGAATGGAAATGAACAAATGGTGTAAATACTAATGAAATTGATATGAAAAAGTAATTAAGTGAAACCTAAAACTTGATGAAATAGGCTAAAAATGCGGCACCAAACATATTAACAAATTAAAAGGATAGGTGAAATGAAACTATGGAAAAGAGGTGTAAATTTTAAAAAGCTGATCTTTATGACAATGTAATCAAATAAAATAGAGTTAAATAAATAACAATATAACTAAATTATAGTTGAATAAATAATTTTAACTAATGAAATTAAGAAATTAATAAATGAATAAGAACTATTAAAAGTAATTTCGATATGTGAATAAAGTATAATATAAAAACTAAATTTTGGCAAACGCTCCTATTCAAATGGACAAATTAATTAACTCGGGGTAGGAATTGTAAATTAAGTATGCTATGTAATGCTATCATTTAAACTGGAACTGATCATAAATCTACATTAAAAGGTGATAAACTTTAAATAACGTAAATGATTGGTATTAAAGCCTCAGAAATGCCAGGGAAGGGCAATGTTGGGTAAGTTCTTCAATGTTAATGGGCAATGAAAACTATAACAAATTTAGTCTAATGAAACCAAAACTAAGGCAGAGAAGCTATGAGATAATGTTGAGAAATAAAGGGATTTAAATGATGGTGGGAATGATGGGTCAGCCATGTCAAACTAAGGCAACTCTATGGAACGAAGGAAATAATGAAATGTTTGTGGGTGGTAAGGGCTAAGGGCTATGGGATACGTGGCCAACTAGGAGAGGTATGAGTAAAGTATGGTCCTACCCAAGCCTGAAAATTAGGAATTTGACTTTATTCACCCATAACATGTGGGACAACCTTGCTAATAGCCCTCCCATTTGGAAAGCGTCAAATAGCATTTACATATGGTGGAATTGAGGAATGTATAAATTACCAATGGGACGTGTGTGAGTCCTGTTTAACAATGGTGAGATCATTTTAAAGCAATGGTGGATCATATTCAGGTTTTACTTTATAAAAGTAAACGTGGGGTTTCGAACCTTGTGGCATGAGGGTAGGGTTGTGTAATGGGAAGTGACTGGAGTAGGAGATCCATGTGGGAAACTATTGTAAGAGGGGTGACATGTCGATTGAAACTCAAAAGGTAGGGGTTTAGATACCTAGGTATTCTAATTAGGAAGGAAAACTGATCGATGTTTCAAAATAACTATTTGACAATAGGTAAATGATGCGAGGTGAGTAAACAAATTTTCTATTGAAATGGCTTAGGACATGAGGAGGAGTCATTTTATAGAAGAGGTGTGGGAGAGGGATAGCTGGCAGAGGCCAGGGGGAACTTGGGTGAGGAGCTTGGTTGTTGTGGGGAAGGGTTGTGATGGGGTGCAAAGGGAAGGTGGTCGAGTGGCCGTGTGAGTTGGAGTAAGGATTGAGATGTGGGTGGGAGAGAGGGACGGGGTATGAGGAGGGTTATTGGGAACGGGGAAGAGTGATGGTGAGTGGGGCCGACGTGGATATGGGTGTGAGGGTATGGGGAGGGGGAGTGGTGAACTGGGTTGAGGAGTTTGGTGGTAGTGAGAGGTGAGAGTGGCTGAGTGGGAACAGATGACGCGGAGAGCCTGGTTGGTGATGGGAGGGAGTTGTAGGTGGGGGGGATTGGGAGGTAGGAGTGGAAGAAGTAGGTGAGTGGAGTAGGGAGGTGAGCTGAGGGGTGAGGGAATAGCGCAGCCGAGTTGGCCGGGCTAAGGAAATTAGGGGATAGGTGAGAGGGGTAGTTTTAGGATAATAATAATAAAAAAAATATTTTTATTTATTTGTTTTAATTTTGTATTAATAATAATAATAAAACTTTATACCAATTATAAACAACCAAATAACAAACCTTTTGAAAACAACAAAACCACTTACCTCAAGATGATATAAACTACCGAATGTAAGTAACACACCAAACTGATGGAGACAACACTAAAACCCTGCAAACAAGTGAGTCTAAAAATGAAATATCCCAAAAAGATATCTAAATAGACGACAACTATGAATCAAGATAAGCGTTATAAGTTTGAACACCTGCACAAGACAAGTAAAGTAACAAAAAAATGACCAGATTTTGGGTCTGGTTCCACCGGGTGTGCCAGAATGTTCAGAGATGTTTTTACCTTTCTACTCAAATTAATGCAGTGAAACAATAAAACAAAACTAACCTCAGAAGATGTGGGGTTTAAGGTACCCGTAGAGATGGATGATGATGTTGATGGATGAAATGTCCTTCCTTCTTTTTCCAATGGAGGAACCTGCAGATCACAGACACTTAGAAGAAGATGGGATTAGATAGATATATGCAGATTGCCTGGCAAAGGCCAGTCCCCAGGAAGTCAATGAACTTCCTTGCAAGGATGTCAATCCCGTTCAAGAAATTAATTCTGATAATGATACGATAACATGTATAATTTGATATACAATGGAAGATGAAAATGCCAATATATAATGAAAGCACAGGTTTGATAAAAATAGATGTAAATAAACCAAACTTGTACGACTCAATGGAAAATTGGGCTGGATGCGAGGAACTTGCAAAACAAACCTGTAAACTTTCCTATTGTAGATGGAAGGATGCAAGAAACATGGGATTATGCTAATCACAAGAAAACACAAGGGCATGAGGATGATATTATGGTGATACAAGAGGCATCACAAGGGCATTATGATGGTATGATGATAAGTGGACTCACAATAATGCCAGAGTTTTGCTATCACTTCTAGCTTGTTCAAAAGGGAGGGGGGAGGCTTCTATTTATAGCCTGAGGAAGGGGGGTTAATTTGGGTAATCTTGATTATGAAAAATTACCCTGATTAGGTGAGTGGAGATTACTTTTGAATATTAAATTCAAAAGTGGATTGCATATGGATTATCTTTGAATATTTAATTCAAAGGTGGATTGCATTCCCTCTTTAGAGTTGCTTGTACAAAATGTTAGCATGATGATGTTTAAACATATTCAGATTCACAACTAGTAGTAAACAACCCACAGTGCATAAACCAGATCTAGATCTTAGATTATATGAAAGATGAACTAAACAATAACTATGATAAGATTAACCATACAAGAACCAAATTCAGTTATGTCTAATGCCATTATCCAACCAATATACTCCATTGCATTAAATATTGTAAAACACATAAGCTTCTTACACTATATCAGTATCTCCATGAGTCATGTGCGCGTCAAAACCAGCAACACAACTCTACAATAATTCACCACACTAAACTACACAAATCAATACATATTTATAGGGGTGGGGACTTTCCCTTCACCACCCATGCACTTCTCAAAATAGGTCACATGCTGATAATAGCCATGCACCTTTACAATAGTATGCACAACATGCAAGTGCTCTAATAATAGATTTCCTATAGTTAAATCCAAGTAGAAATCCTATTATTAGCTTAAACTATGCATGGTGCTTATCTGCCACTTGTTCCCAAAATACCATTGCATGGAGCATAAGTCTTCATCTCTATGTGTGCTCCACACATTATCTCCAAAAATAGTCCTTATCCACAAAAATGGCTAAGTCCTGATCCAAAGTGTTCTGGCACACATTTCCTTTCCTATCTTCCCGCGCCTTCAAATGTGCCTTGTTCCCACGTGCACATCCTTTATGTGTCTTCTCCTTAGAGAAACATTTTGTCTGCTCAACATTACCCCACACTAAAGTACATTGTCATCCCAAAATGGGAATTCTTTCTGATGTCTCCAACAATAAAGAATAAGTAATGAAAGAATGAATGAAACACTATACAAAAGAATGAAGTTTACTCTACAACACCCTCTTCTTCGACTGGAAGGATTAACTCTGGATATTCAGTTTTGAGTTCAGCCTCCAAGGTCTACCAGTCACTTAGCACATTCCTTGTTTTCTCTGGAATATCGGTGGCTATGGCATCCAATTCATCCTGAGTGATCTTCTCTTTCTCATTTTGTAGCACCCAGACAACATTGGCCATACCTGACAACATTCCTTCCATGAGATCCATCTTCTGCACTATGAGTTTCCCAATCTCATCAATTTTGTTCTTGTGTGGATCTTGGGCTGATGTGAGGGCCTCACACTTTTGTTTTACCAGTGCTAACCTTTCTGCATGCCCAAGTGTTTCATCTTTCATTTCCTTCAGAACTTCATTGTCCTCTACTATAGTTCTGATCCTTATTATGGCATCTGGCGCCACACATAAATTGAGAGCTTGGTCAGCTTTCTTCAGCTCATCTTTCAAGGTTTGGAGCAAAGCCTCGTAAGTTGAAACTTTTCTAACAATATTGGCCCTTGCTCTTGCTACTTCTTGTGTAGAATATTTTGGTGCAGGCATTCGAATTGGCCCATCATCTAATACCAAATTGACCAAAGTGCACAAATAATGCATTTTAGAAGGAAATTTTTTAGGAACCTGAGATTCTAGATGAGGCCTTGTTTTAAGAATGTGATCACCAAGCTCCTCAGCCATGTTAATGAAGGCCTCATTCTTTGCCTCTTCTCATTCCTTCTCTTCTTTTAAGTGTGTTATCTCTGCAGTCTTATCCTTGTTATCTTCAAGTAGCGCTCGAATGGTGGTGGCCTTATCAATGTTCCTCCACGCCACCTCAGCAGATACCTTGACCAAGGCATTGCTGACCTACTCATCAGACATTATAGTAGGTTTTATTGTCATGTGCCTACTATGTGGTGCCTTCTTCACTCTACGTGAGACACAAGACTCTTCACACACATCAAAATCTGGTTCATCCATATGAGTCTGCATGGACCAGGATAATTGCTTCCTTGTGCATGTAGTAGCCATATCTGGATCCATCAGCTCCCACCCATATAACTCTTTCAGGCCCACAGTGCTCTGAAAATGGGTGCACAATGATTTTTCTCATGTCTTCAGCATAGCCCATATTAGGGACAACATATTCTTCACTTGTCCTCTCTCTTTTTGTCCTTGGCCCCTTAGGAACCTGGGTGCCAGGGTCTGGAGTTGGCCCTTCTCCTTCCTGAGTAGTAATGGGTGTGTTGGGTGGCTCACCCATAGCTTCCTCTACTTCTTTCACCCCTTCCTCATCATCTCTCATCTCCTCATCCCGGGCTCTTCTGCATCTTCAGGTTGAACGAGGGTTCCTGGCACTCTCCCCTGACTCCTCCTCCTCATTATCTTTAAGCTTCAAATTTCTTCTCTTCTTTTTCTCGGGTGTTTCTTTTTTAGGGGAGAGTCAAGGTGACCTTCGTAAAGGTTGGGATGTCCCTGCACCTTGGGTTCTGGTTCTTCTGAACACCCTCTTGAACTGGCATTCCTCATGGACTGTGTTTACGTCCAAGTCTTCCTCTTCTCCTTGTTGTTGTGGAGGAGTATCTGCGCACTCACTTTCTGCTTTGTCAGTGGGCTGCCTCTGGCCTCTGTGGTCCAAGCCTCCACTATCCTCATTGAGTTCTCCTTCCTCATCTTCCTCTAAGGTCGAGGTAGGCTTTGGAGCTGCCACATTTTCAACTGTATGCTTGCCTTTAGGCGGCCTGGGAGCATGAACTCATTCTCCACGTATTGGCCCTTTTCCAATCTAGGCTTAAGCTGGAGATAGATAAGCGTGGCCCCACTATCCCCAATGGCCAAACTTACTGGCTTCATACTTATAACATCATAAATAAGCCTCTCAATGTAGGTAGATTTACCTGGATAAACATAAGTTTTTCTTAAGGTATGGTAGTCACAGTCTACCTTGTCCACATTGTAGCTTAATCGGTGCACATCGGTAAACCTATGTACTACTTCCTGGAAGAATCATGTTGTGAAGGCGTATGGTAGTTTTCACACCAGGGACTCCATGTCCCATCCTTCATTGTGAACCACATGATGTAAAAATGTTGATATACCATGAATTGCACGGCCTTTCCCACCACTGAGGGTAGCTCCTTTGGAATACACCATTCCTCCTCGAAGGCCACACGAAGTCAGTCATACCATAACTCCACCCTTTGCTTGAATGGACCACTCATTGATCCTTCACATAAATACTTTTCAAACCTCTCTGCGAGGGACTTATTTTCCATGGGGTATTCCCAGATTTTGTTGTTTGGCCCATCGGGCACTCCAATTTCTACAAACACAAGTGATAACAGGACAACACCAAAACTTATCTTCTCACCTGTGTGTGCTTCCTCAATGATTGTATCTGTTATGTATCCTGCTAAGTTGTAAACTTCTCCTTGTGAAATCTTCTTAGCAATGTGTAGCCACATGGTGTTCACTTGTGACCACCTTTCCTGATCATTCAACTTGGTGAGTAAGTGCACAAACGCATGTATCACAGGGTACTTCCTCAACTTGTAAATATCCATCCCATGCAGACCCTTCATATATCCCAACTCCTTACTGGTGTTGCCTTATCAATTAGATCACTACTAACCTCTGTCCCTGTGCCCTTTAATCCTGTCAATGTAGCAATTAAGGGCACTTGTGATCCTCACCCACCACCCAACAAAGTAGAAGAAGTCCTCATGGACTCTACTCATAAGCCACCGGTATAGATTCTCTGGTTTTCCAAAGTATGGGAGTTTGTATAGCTGGTACACCCCTACCTTCTTCAAAACTTCTCTCCAGCATCATCATAAACTGGCATGTCATCAACCATTCACTTGTTGGTCTTTCTATTCAACAATGCATCCAATTCCTCCTTGTTCTCGGTGGTGTGATGTTTGTAGTCACACACCTTGCACCTGCGGATATGGGAATCCCAATCCCATCTGATAATTACTTCTTCTGGATACTACATTTCTGAAAAATTACTTTCAGGAGCATCCTCGACCTCAGTTTCTACCTTCTTCTTCCCCTTTGTTCCTACTCCAGGTGCTTTCCTCAGTGCCATGATAAGACAAAGTTGTGCCTTTTTCCTCTGTCGAGCAAGCTCTCATGCCCTAGCTCAAAATCACATGCCCTAGCTCCTTCTCAACCCTGGTGCTTTATTTCTTCTCTCTGCATGCTTCTGCTTCACTCAAACCCTTCTCGAATGGGGACGCAAGCCAATTTTGTGCACAAATCTACTCTCCTTGCCTGGTTTCACAGCTCTCTGCACCTCAACATGTTTTGCTCAGTTTGGTCACAACTAGCTCACTCAAATACTCATGATCGCAAAGGTAGAAATGAACCCACATCACATCTTTATATAGAGTTGGGAAAATTTATCACATTTATTGCTCCTTTACCTACCACTGATCCTCTCATTAATTGACCATTTTCCCAATTTCCACGTGATACACCTACGCACCACAACTATAACCTTCTAGCGCACCTTCCTACCTTTTGGCTACAGACCTCCTTCTGCATGCTTCCATGCACCAAAGTACCTCACCACTGTGCCTTCCTCTAGTAGTTTTTACGGCCACAGCTTACCTCGTTATACTGTGCATTCATTCATTTCCAGCTATGGTCTTCTTTAGGAGCAATTTTCTTTCTAGCAACACCTTTCCATACTATCTGCACTTTTTAACAAGAGAAATCACCTGTAACAATATTTTCTTATGTGTACCCATGTTTGAATGACAACCACCCCACACCAAGGGTATGTGCAGTCCTCTGCGCATAAAAACACTTCAGATTGTGATCAGCTTCTGGCGCATAAACACGTTTATTACACAAAACACTGAACTAAATTGACAAAGCATAGTGACAAAGAAGGAAACACATTAAATGAAATACAGTAAGGGAAATCTATACTAAATGGAAATACTGCCTTATTATAAACACCAAGAAGGCTTATTTATAGTAGGGCTTCAGCCTACTCCCATTGAAGTAACCGGTAACCGTGTTCCATCAAGCACCTCTAACTGGCAAGCACCTGATTCAAGTATGTGAGTGATAACATACGGTCCCAACCAATGCACCTTAAGCTTTCCTGGGTGGCACAAAAAATTTGAATCATAAAGAAGCACCATCTGCCCAACCTCAAGCTTCTTGTCCTTGATGTGTCTGTCATGTCATGCCTTCTGTCTGGCCTTTTCCTTCTTCTGACTCCAACGTGCTATGGTGCACCTCTCATCCAGCTGTATTAATTTGTCAATTCTTTCTTCCAATGCTTTCTCATCAACTAGACCTCCCACGCATGCAATACACAAAGAAGGTAACATAAATTCTATGGGAAGAACTGCTTCTGTGCCAAACACCAACTAAAAGGGTGTGGCCTTATTCAACCTTTTGTAGGTTGTTGTATATGCCCAAAGTACAACAAAAACTTTATCATCCCAATCTTTCCTTCCAACATCACAAATTTTTGTCAAGGTCTGGCTCAATATCTTATTGAAGGCCTCAACAGTCCCATTTTCTTGAGGGTGATAGGGTGTGGTCTTGTGGTGCGTGACCATAAATTCATCCAATAATATCCTTGATTGTCTCATTCAAGAAATGTGTGCCCCTATCACTTGTCAAACTCAACGGACATCCATACCTAGTAAGAATATTTTCCCATAAGAACCTTGTTGTTGTAGCCATTGTACAATCCTTTGTAGGTGTTGCTTCTGCCCACCTTGTAAGATAATCTATACAAGTGATGATGTAGCATGATCCAGTTCTACGCGCGGCTGGGGAAATAGGACCCACAAAGTCTATTGCCCATTTTTCAAATGGCTCTGCACTAGTAATAGGCCTTAAAGGCATTTCATCTCTTTTCCCAGGTTTTCCAAGGCACTGACAGTGATCACACACCTTACAATACTCCTTGCAATCCTTGTACAAGGTTTCCCACCATAAACCAGTGAGTAGAATCTTGCACGCGGTGGCATCACCTACATAGTGTCCACCTGCAATACCACCATGAGCCTCTTCCATGATTTTCATGCACTCATGCTCCAGTACACACCACTGCAATACTTCATCTCGTCCTAGTTTGTATAGGTCACCACTGATCAACATGAAAGGTGCGGCACAAATTGCAAGTTGTTTCTTTTCCAAGGCTTTCATTCCTTCTGGCACCATACCTGTGTGTAAAAAGACAACAATATCCTCCAATTCTGAGGGCACGTGGTTTAACTTGTACAACTGTGCATCTGACATTGTATCTTCAATTGTCTACACATCCTCTCCTGATTGAATTCTTGATAAGTGGTCTGGGCCATAATTGCTTTTTCCTTGGCTTTACCACGACTGTAAAATCAAACTCTTGGAATAATAAGAACCCATCGACATATGTGCCCCTGTAAAACGGGCTTATTTACCAAGTATTTCAATGTCATGTGATCTGTATAGAACACAAAAGGTGTTGCTAGCAAGTATTGTCTAAACTTATGTAGCATGTAGATCATTGACAAGGCCTCGCACTCTGTAGTTGTATAATTTTGTTCTGCAGGAGTCAACTTTCTACTAGCAAAATAGATAGGATGATCTATAATACCTTCTCTAGGATGAGCTAATATGTGCCAATGGCCATGCCAGAGGCGTCCACATGTACGTGAAAAGGTTGGTTCCATGAGGGAAAGCACAAAATAGGCACCGTAGTAAGCCTCTCCTTCAACGCTTCAAATGTGCATTGTTGCGGTTCTCCCCAATAGAATGTCCCTTTACCTTTTAATAACTCCTCCAAGGGTGTGGAAATCTTAGCATATCCTTTGATAAATTTTCTGTAATACCCTGTGTGGCCCAAGAATCCATGCACCTCACTCTGACTGGTAGGCTCCTCCAGGCCTAAGATAACTGCAACCTTGGCTGGATCTACTAACAAACCCTCCTTGTAGATGATATGCCCTAGCAGAGTTCCAAAAGGTGTAGCAAATATGCACTTCTTGATGTTTAAAGAGATGTTTAACTATCTTCACCTCTCAAACATTAATCACAAGTTGTCACAATGATCCTTGACAAACCCATATACTATGTCCAATCATCCAAGTAAACCTGCAAGAATTTGTGAATAAAATCCTGGAATGCTTGAACCACAATGCACGAAAATACTGCAGGTGCATTCTTCAGTCCAAAGGGCATCACCGTGTATGCAAAACTTCCCCATTCAGTGGTGAAAGTTTTTTTCTCTTGATCCTCCTTTGCAATTCTTACCTGATGATACCCAGAGAATCCATTGAATGGTTAGAGGTTGTTGCGTGCATTCTAACTTCTTGATCCAATGTTGATTGTGAGAGCTTCCTTTTGGCTAGGAGGAACTACCTAAAATACACAACAAGACCACAAGAAAGAGTTAAAAAATATATGTTAGTGGGCTGCCTAACATGCACTAGATCCAGGAAGTGTGATACTTCCTCAATGGTAGTCAACACTGTTTAATACAGTTTAACGCAAGAAATGACATAAATAAACAAGGTTCTACTGTAGTTGATATGATTTAGGTATCTCATCCAAATACAATAAGAAAATCTAACATAACATGCTAAGCTATGATCAGATATGGAAATAAAGTAAATAATCAAGGTGCTAGAATAGGTCAGGGTCAAGTTCTGGGTCACTTAGGTCACTAGGAAAAGGGTTATTGGGATCTACTATTAGCAGGATTGCCAAATACAGAGACCGACGTCTGTTTGGTATGACTGATGATGGTCTTGTTCTAAGTCATTATAGAATGTATTGAAATTGTGTGAACAAGAGTGATATACAACATGAAGCATTTTATAAATAAGAAAAGGGTACAAAAACTTATAGAACATCATTACAAGAAGGTCCAAGACCGTATAGTATAATCCAAGATCGTACAAGAGAAGGACAAGGTCATACAAAAATTATATTGTCATGTACTAGAGCATTTTCCAATTAGTGTCATAAATGAAGCATATTTAGTCTTGGATGAGCTTGTTTACCTAGTTTGCACATCCAAATATCTTTTCTTTCACTTTATACAACTAAGTCTTCATCTCCTCTTGTGTATTTGAGCTATCATTTTGTCGTTTATCATTATTGTAAGTATTAATGCATTATTTTATTACGTGTGGTTGATTGTAAATAATAAATTTATAATAACCTCTTGTAATGAACCCTTGCATCTTACATATTGTTATACACATCACATTTACACATTAGATTTTTAGGGTGTAAACAACTTACACTTGCACCAAAAGGAGGTACAATAGTTATACCAATAGCAAATTACGAGGGTTTTTAGTGTCAACGAAGTACATTTAAGATGCATTAAAGAGTTAAATATGAGCTATAAATAATATGACATGTATTAAGGGGTAATTATGGATGATGTTTTTTGGATTTTGGAAACCACCAGGGAGGAGTAGGGAAGGTCAAGTAAGGAAGCATACTGATCTCGTAACTAGTCAACCACTATATTGGTAAGAGGGCCATTTTTGGCAGGGTGTCACCCCTGTTCACATAAGGACTATGATATATTGGGGTTTATATGTTACAATAAACGAAGCCAACCAACCAATTTGGGCTTAGTTTATTGATTAAATTATGATTTTTAAAGTTGTAGAAGTAATATGCAAACACATTGAAGAGGCGTATTCAACTTCTGTGGTAAGCAAACAACCATACTTATCCTACAACCAATGAACCATTATGTTATTGAGAGCACAAATTCCATTGGGAACCACCCCTAGTGGCATAAGGGTCATGATATATTAGAGTTTATATATGACCATGGACCAGGAAAACCAACGTATGTGGGATTGATTTTTTTATAGAATGGGGATTTTTAGAGTTGTAGATGAAATTACAAGATTCCCGAAAGAGGTATATTTGAATTGGGTAATAAGGAAATAAATATATTCACCCTCCAACCAATCAAACATTATAAATAGTGATGGGGCCATTTCCATTATGGCTTCAACCCTATTGGCGTTAAGGATCATGCTATATTGGTTTTAAGTCATTCTACAACTTTAGGGAAACATGGGTGCAAATTGAAAATTTTGAAGGCCTTTTCACAAACCCATTTTGCGCATACCCTTCCATTATATCAGTCAATCAAACCACATTTTGCCAAATTCAGCCACCTTTGAATTTTTCAATTGTTGTAGACAATCCTTGTGTTAAACCAACTTAAACCTCCTTTTTGTCTCTTTTAATGGTCACTATGTATAAATCTAATCTAAAACTCTATTTTTATTATGAGCATGGCTTTAGACCCTTTGAGATATTTGTTTCCTACCTTTCTGTTATGTAAAAAAAGTAGCACCTTGAGATTTGGCAATGTAGGTCTCTACTTTTTGCTAACATGGGACCATCTCTCAAGTTGTGGGACTTGCATACTTTAGATAGACCTCCAGAGAAGGATGGTTCCTATGCCTAATCCTAGCACTAAACTAATCCTAAGGAAATGCAACTAACTACTCTTAATCTACCAATTCAAAGGGACCAGAGAGAGAGAGAGAATACATGAAAAAGGGAAATCCTACACTATACAAGGGATAACACTAAGAAGAGGGGTGTGGAACATCTTAAAATGAATGAAAATGGGAAGGAAAATGGAGTTGAGAGAGGGCTAAAGCACCACATGTCATCATAGACCCAAATCTTCAATACACCATCTGCACTCCATGAAACACAACATCATTCAAACTTGCAAATGAGAACAAGGATGCACATAATAGAATCTGTAATACATGAAGAAAGGCAAGATAATGCAAGTAAAAACTCAGCTAAGACAGTTGAAACAATCACCACAATACTTGATTTTTATCACTGCTTGGAATAAGAATAGTCACATTACATCATAAATAGAGACAGAAGGCATGATTTGTCGTTAAGCCCAAGCTAAAAGGCTTGGAGCTCCAATATCTGCCCAGATTGAGAAAAATTGGAGAGAGTTTCAGCATATCCTAGAATATCCAACAACTTACCAAATGATAAGTTATAATATATAAAAGTGAATGAATGAAGAGAGAAGAGGAGAGGGAATCTCGAAATTATGGGCTCCACCCACTAACAAAAGTCATTAATTGACTTGCAAACAATCATGGATACCTCTGTAAATCCCATCGCTTCATGTACTCATTACTTGCTGGAAGAAGAAAAAGAACTCCATACTCCATAAATGTCTCTTTTACCTACCTGGAACATTACATTTACAAGTAGGAGAGTTTCCTTTATTTTTCTCCTCCACCTACTCTCACCTAACCTCTGATTTCTTTATTTTATGATGAATTAAGGATAAAATTATGAATCCATCCATATATTTTTTGTCAAATCAGGTACACATGAGAAAGAAGTTATGGGGATGCAGGATCCAGGAGCTCCATTTTTCCCATTTTAAAAAAGTTTCAGCCTTGGTTCTATTCTGACCCTGTTGCAACTATGCATTCTATTGTCCTTAATTCCCCCCTTACACTTTTTAATAATTACCTTTGTAAGTCAGATGAAAGGGGGGTAAATAAGATATTTTAGGGCTCTGATGGAACTCGGTTGGTACTGTTGCTTCGCAACTCTCACCGTAACTCGCCTTGTCTGCACTACACTTCATTTTAATAAGCTCCTTTCCATTTCTTTGCTTTGTAGCTCTCATGACAAATACAGAGAACCTGGTTCTCAAAGTACTAGGAACATGTTCTCCATTGCGGGAATAAAGTTCCCAGCAACCTCCTTATTCTTCCCACAACTATCTACATTTGACCTTATAATTGCATGGGTTTACTCCTTGCGGGGAACACACGTCTAGCTCCAGTTAGCTCGTCCGGGCCTACTTCCACCGATTCACCCACAAACAACTAAACTCTATTCCCCTTTATGGGACACTTCGAAACCTTGGCCGATCAAAGGAAATGTTCCTCGTGAGCCCTCTGGGTCTGCAATCTCAGATTCCTTTGCATCGCAACTTAGGACCTACGCCATTTGCAATTTCGGTCTTAAAGGATTCCCATTTGTATTATACATGTTACAACCCTAGGATTCTCTACCCAACCCAAACCCCCCGGGAAACAATGAAATGGGCCCTCTTTAACTACGGCTCCTAAATTCAATGTGGAGAACTCTTGACCCCATGGAGAACTTGTTCCATTTGGGCCCATTGGAATTTGATTGACCTGAACCGGAATACAAAGGGGTCACCCTTTCCAAAGCCTTAACAAAGTCGGCTTTACCCAGGCTTTCATGACCTTGTGACCCTTGTTCCCTATGTTCCTCCAAGTTCTAAGATACCTGCAATGCACTTTATTTTGACCCCTTTTCTAATTTTATCCCATTTTTTCTAACCTTTTGAATTTCTCATGAATAGGGGAGTTAGAAAAAAATACAAATAAAGTGTATCAAAGCCAATTTATCTCAATATATCCATATTTAACCCAAAATTGGCTAAGTGTTGAGCCTAGAAGAGGGGAAATTGCACCAAATACTCCCAAATTCTCCCAAATCAATTGCAAATGCTCCAAAACATGAAAATTTATATGAAACTCTAGATTCTCCATTGAAATCTTGATCAATTACCTAGGTCTAAATTTCTCCAACTTATCCATTTTTGCCAGGGGTAAAAATGGATAACACTTCCCTTTGCATTATGTGCTTTAAAATTGACTAAGGTTTCCCTCTACTTGATGTTGAGTGAATGAAAGTGGAATACTTAGTGGAAGGCACACAAAAGGTTCATGCGAGAGAACATGGCACACTCAAAGGCGTGGAAGGATAGGGGAGAACCTGCACATGAAAGAACAGGGCGGATTCAAGACTTAGATGTTTTCACATGTACGGGCTATTTTTGGAGATAGTGTGTAGAGCACACAAATTGGGTAAAGACTTGCGCGACATGCATCGACTATTTTTGGAAGAGCGGATACTAAGTGCTTTGCATGGGTGCGGGATAAGAATAGAATTGCTACTGCCAGTTAACTAGAAGAGGTCTATTGTTAGCGCACTTGCATGTGTGGCAGTGATAGTAAAGGTGCATGTCTATTTTCAGCATGCGACCTATTTTTGGAGTTATGCAAGTGGTGAAGGGCAAGTCCCCATCCTTGAAAATATGTAATGATCTATATAGTATAGAGAGACGGTGTGAGAACTGAATTGCTATGAAGTTATGCTGCCAAATCTGTTTCACACATAAGCTATGATATTATCTATTGTAATGAGCTTCTATGTATTTATCATGTCTAATATAATGGAGTGTATTAGCTGAATCAGAGTATTAATCCTGAGTATAATTGATTCTTGCATGGTTGGTTTCATTATGGATATTGCTTAAACATGTTATTCTTTAGATCTAGATCTGAACATGCTCTGTAGAATGTTGTATTAATTTTGGATTTGAATGCATTAAGTCTTCATCATGCTAACATCTTGCAACAACCCTAAATATGAGCCTGGTACCTTTGCACAGTTTAGGTGAGTGCTCAGTCTAGGCTGAGTGATGCACCGACATGCTTGGGCTTTTACTAGTAAATTCTAGGTTGCGTCATTAGTTTCGTTGTCGACATTAGAGGCAAAAATAAAAGAAGAATATCCAGAACTCATTTTTCCAATTGAAGCAGAGGGTGATGTAGAGTAAATACTCATTCTTTGTATAGAAATTCTTTCACATTCTTTCCATTACTTAATTCTTTATTGTTTAAGGACTAGCCATTTTTGGGGCAGCAATGCAGTTTAGTGTGGGGTAATGTTGAGCGGATGAAAGTGGAATACTTAGCGGAAGGCACATAGAAGGTTCACGTGAGAGAACAGGGCGCAGTAAAAGGCATGGAAGGATAGGAGAGAACCCGTGCGTGAAATAACATAGCAGATTCAGGACTTAGTTGTTTTCACATGTACGGGCTATTTTTGGAGATAACGTGCATAACACACAAACTGGGTAAAGTCTTACACGATACACATTAGCTATTTTTGGAAGAGCGGATACTAAGCACTTTACATGGGTACAAGCTAAGAATATAATTTCTACTGCTAGTTAACTAGAAGAGGTCTATTGTTAGCACACTTACATGTGTGGCAGTGATTGTAAAGGCACATGGCTATTTTCAACATGTGGCCTATGTTTGGAGTTATGTAAGTGGTGAAGGGAAAGTCCCCACCCTTATAAATATGTAATGATCTGCGTATTATAGAGAGACGGTGTGAGAACTGAATTACTGTGAAGTTATGCTGCCAAATCTGTTGTGTGCATAAGCTATAGTATTATCTATTGTAATGGGCTTCTATGCATGTATCATGTCTAATATAATGGAGTGTATTGGCTAAATCAAAATATTAATCCTGAGTATAATTGATTCTTGCATGGTTGGTTTCATTATCGATATTGTTTAAACCTGTTATTCTTTAGATCTAGATCTGAACATGCTTTGTAGAATGTTGTATTAATTTTGGATACGAATGCATTAAGTCTTCATCATGCTAACATCTTGCAACAACAAACCTAAAGAGGAGCCTGGTACCTTTGCACGCTTCGGGTGAGCGCTCAGTCTAGGCTAAGTGATGTGCTAGCATGCCTAGGATTTTACAGGTAAATTCTAGGCTGCGTCATTAGTTTCGTTGTCGACATTAGAGGTAGAAATAAAAGAAGAATATCCAAAACTCATTCTTCCAATTGAAGTAGAGGGTGATGTAGAGTAAATACTCATTCTTTGTATAGAAATTCTTTCATATTCTTTCTATAATTTAATTCTTTATTATTCAAGGAGTAGCCATTTTTGGGGTGGCAATGCAGTTTAGTGTGGGGTAATGTTGAGCAGATGAAAGTGGAATACTTAGTAGAAGGAACACAGAAGGTTTGCATGAGAGAATAGGGTGCAGTTAAAGGCGCGGAAGGATAGGGGAGAAACCGCGCGCAAAAGAATAGGGTAGATTCAGGACTTAGCTGTTTTCACATGTATGGGATATTTTTAGAGATAATGTGCATAACATACAAACTGGGTAATTATTAATTAGAGTATTAATCCTAAGTATAATTGATTCTTGCATGGTTGGTTTCATTATGGATATTGTTTAAACCTATTATTCTTTAGATCTAGATCTAAACATGCTCTGTAGAATGTTGTATTAATTTTGGATTTGAATGCATTAAGTCTTCATCATGCTAACATCTTGCAACAAAAAGAGGGACCTAGTACCTTTGTGTGCTTTAGGTGAGCGCTCAGTCTAGGTTGAGTGCCGTGCCAATGCACCTGGGTTTTTACTAGTAAATTCTAGGCTGCATCAGTTGAGTTATATACATTTGAATTTAAACTTGTCTTGGCACCAACTATTCCCTAAAAATCATGGCTCAATAAGAGTTGAAGACTTATCCTCTCTTAATCATGGAGTTCAAATTTTCTTCTTCAAGAGCTTCGAGTGATTATTTGCAATAGGATCATGACATCCACCTTGTACGTGTTATTACTTAAGAGTTCAAAGTAACTTCTTTGAGGGCTTCCAATTATTATTTTTAGTAGGATCATGAAATTAACCTTGCATATGTTGTTATTTTAGAGTTTAGAGTCGTTTCTTTGAGGGTTTCTAGTGATTATTTGTAATAGAATCATATATTTCTTTTGGATTCACCTAGTTGGGAATCATACCTAGCAGATATTGCTTATTTATTTGTAGAGCTCCATATTTAGATTTAGATGACAAAATTGAGGACATTTTTTTACTCTTGTATGACATTCCTCCATCACATGTTATTTCATTAGATTTCAACGTTGCTTCCTTGAGGGTTTCCAGTGTGTAACACCCATTAATTCACAACTCAGAAGGTAATAATAAAACTAGTGATTTTTTTTTTGTTGTTGTTTGATACACCATTTACTTGCATAGACATTAACACTCATAGTTGCATTAATCCAATGAACACATGGTTTACAATTTTACTTTTGTATGCATTGCATTTTGTTACTCAAGGAGTTAGTTTGAGGAAGCATCGCTCACATCACCAAAACGCATGATACTAATATCTCAAGTAAGGTTCATATTATTTTATGGATTCTTTCATGAGTTAGTTTCACATATTTGTTCTTATTAGTTCTTTCGATTAAATTAAAGATGTAATAATACATTATTATTAAGTTTGGTCTTTAACCCATTTACAAGGCAATTCTAAATGTAATTAAGCATGTGATCGGGTCTACCAATTGCATATATTTATTTATATACTTCCCCATAATTCTCATATCAATTATTATATGTTTCATATTTTGATGATTAGTTTTATCATAAGCCACTCAATGAAAATAATCACTCATGAAACATGTTGTTAAGTAAGTTCAACATGTACAGTCCTAAAGTAATCCTAAATGGCATATGTCACTCCCGCATATTCCTCCTTTTTCTCTAATTCATAGATACAATGGAAACACCTCAGGTCTGTGGGTATACCTATTGTTGAGGTGAGTCTCCGGTATCAAGGCTGGTTCCTTCTTGATGTATCCTAAACTAATTTTTTGGGGTTTTGAGGGTAAAAAGATGACTGTAAATGAATTGAAAACTGGGGTGATACACCAAACTTGTTGAGGGATTTGACTGAGTACATGCACAAATATTTGAGAATGGATTCTGGATGCACAAACCAATAGTTTTCAGCAGAATATTAAGGCAAAACACTTGATGTATTGAGGGAATGATTCACAACAATACTGTTAAGATAAACATGCACACTAATATTATGCAGAAATTACTAAATTTGCAGCAAGGTAAGATGATCAATCAGGGAATTTTGACATTCACAAGAAATAATAAAGTATACACAACACTGCAAATAATTGGAAAGGCAGAAATCAATTCTCATTCAAAGGGAAAAACTGGCAAAATCTGCTTCAACACTCCTGTGTCCAAAAATCCTCCTCTGTGCTTTGCCAATGCACACAATATATAGAAAAATTATTCATCCCACCCTTCCTAAAAATAGACTAAAATTGTACTCACCCATGCATCCTATTTTTATCCTTTATCATGAATAAATAAAGGAATAAAAATAAGCATGCTAATACAATGAGGCATTAATAGCCTTGTTTACAAAAATACAACTCAGTCAAACTGCAGTTGACTGTTCTATTTTTAATAAAGTTGGATGAATAATTTGGCTAATAATAAGCTTTTCTTGATGAGAAAGTCTTCTCCAATGCATGCAATTTCTGTCTTCTAGCTGATGATGTGACATCTGCAACTTGATCCACTTGCAATTGCAAAAATAGCATTTTAAATTGCCCCTTGGATGCACATGCAAAAATTAATCTCCCTGCAAGTAAAAATAATGCCTTGTCTTTTACACTTAGCAAAAGTTTATTCAATTCCATTCACCCATTGTGGGGACCACTATGAGCACATGTGCAATAAAATAATACTCTTATTTTTGTGGAAAATAAGGTAATAGGCCTCCAAAAGGGCTCCTTGTACTCTGATGTTGACCTCTGCTTGTCTTCTAGTGGTCACATGAAGAATTGCACTTGTGCACACCATGCTATTGTTTTCTTTCTAAAACCTCCCACTATGGGGACCACCTGTGATGTGAACACTTTGTCTTCATTCTGGATTTGACCTCCTTTTGAAGAAATTGACTTTGGAATATTAAAGTGGTTGCATGATTTAAAACTTTGATCATGTTTGAAACATGTTTTTAAAAAATACATGGCCCTTTTGATTTGATCATTGGCCATACTTTGTATAATACTCAGCCACCTTTTTTATTATCATTGCATTGATATTTGTTGTCGGTATTTGATTATTTTGGCATATATTATATGACCTTAACCAAGGTCAATGCAATGATTTTTTTAAATGATGTGGGTTGGCCCCCCTCCTATGGTGACTCACCCCTTTTGTCGGTTGTTGGGATTTGTCAGTGGCAATTATCTAACCTTTTTGGAAGGTAACTAGGGTTTCTCTTGGGTTGACAATGTTGGTATTTTTTTTTATTTTGATCTTTGACCATGGTTTAATGGAATTTTGGTTTGATTTTGAATTATTACTTGGTCTTGTACTTGAACCGTTGATCTAATCAGGGTAGGTGAGGATTTCTTTGTGGTTGGTTTTATTTTTTCTTTGATCTTGGACAATTTCTCTGCGGATTGATCTTGTGTACTGTGATCTTCTCCACCGTGGATCTTTTAATCCCTGATTGGCATAGTGGTTGGCTTGGGTGATCATTTGATACCGTTGATTTTTGTACTGTTGGTTTAGTGTCCATTGATCTTTAACTCAAGTGAGTTAGGTTTGTTTAAAAGATCATTGAGCTTATCACTTGGTCATTATCATTTTATCATTATGAGTGGCGAAGCCCTGGAAAATTATTCTAGGAAGCCATTGTTGATCTTTCTTGAGCTCGATTTTCCTTTGTAAATTGGTTTTCTGAAGCTTCTTGCATTGTGATTTTTTATTTTCATTTTTTTCTGTTTTGAGTTTCTGAGTGTGATTTGATCACTTGGCCACCATTGTTTATCTTCAAGCTCATGAGTTTTGCATTTTCTTAACTCTTATGAGGTTTTTGTTCATGGATTTGTTTATCATTTTTAGCTTTAGAACATCAATTATGAAGCTGGATTTTTGGAGCTTCAAGCTTGAAGTTTGTAGAGAAGGCTTTTGGATTTTTTTGTTCTGGCTTGAAGTGAAACTCTTGTTTTTTCAAGATCTTGAAGTTTTGGTTTCATTCATAGATTTTTGAGTCATTTCTCTAATGGTTGCTATTTTATAAAGAGTTTGATTCCTTTTGGTATGTCAATTATAAGTTTGATTTTATTTATTTTTTGTCTCCCTTGTATCTTCCAATTCATCCTTATTGATTTTGAGTTTTGTGATCTTGAGGTAACTATTTTGAACTTCATATTTTGATATCATTTTTTTAATGAATCTTGTTCGAGCTTACCTTGATAGTGACCATTTCATGAGTTGTTAAAGGTGAAATTCTTTTTGTTTTTACACATTGTATACTTCTTTTCATTTTTTTCCTTGGATTTGATACTGAATCTTTTGAAACTGTTTGTGGGTTTTGTGATCTCTTTCTTGTTTTTGATCTATGATTTGAAAATCTTTTGGGTTTCCATCATTTTACTTCTTCACTTTTTGATCCATTCATTTTGAATTTCCTGTTTCATTGACTTTTCATGATTCCATGGTAAGTTCTTTAGTTCATATTTGATTTTTCATGAAAAATCTCAAGATTTTGCAATATTTCCTTTTTGTGAGGTAATTGAGTTTCTTTTCTTTCTATTTTTCATTCTTTTTACTCTGAATGTTTTGAACTTGATTTTTTCTATTTCTTATTATACTCTCATTTCATTTAGTTCATACCATTTATTTGTATGAATTTTAAATTATGATTTTATTTTCTAAACTTCCTTCTTATTTTTCTATTTCATAGTTCATTGAATTCATTAGGTTTAAATTTCTTGTTTAACTTTGAAATTTTGTTCTGTTTATTTTTGAGGGTCTAGTTTGAGTTTTGTATTTCTATAATAATGTTCTTTTTTTCTTTAATAACTTTTGATGTTTGCTTTGGCTTTACTCTGAATTTGAGTTGTATTATTTTAAAATATTTCATTCCATCTGTTTGTTTTTCATTTTTTTTTTTTTGATTATATATTAATCTCTGTATTTTGAGCTTAAATTTGTTTTGAAATTTAATTTTGATTTGACTTTCTTGATATTGTGATTTTGTTTCATAATTCTATTGATTTGTACTATTGACTTATTTACCTTTCTTTTGTATTTCTTTTTGAAAAAGCATTTAAGGAAAGTTAATGTTGCATGTTCTTCTCATGTTTTATTTCTCAGTATTTGAAATTTTCAAAACTAGAACTTGATGATTAAAAAGAAAATATGGATAGTCCTGTAGAGAATTTTGATGCACTTTTACATAGTTTAATATAATTCTTTTATATATCAATTCCATTATATACTCTTGTAATTTTGATATTTGATTCTATTGATACTGAAATGATATACCTTATGTATGTTGAAATGTTGATATACACTCTCCTTTTCAGCTTATTTATTAAGAACAACAACTGTATGTAAATTGTATATGTAGATTAAATTTGACTCTTTCCTTTATTCAAGTTGTTGAAGATTAATTGATAATATTCTCTCTTCTTGTCATTTTGATAGTTTCTTCTTTCATTTAATTTGTTCATCTTTGACAGTCTTGACAAGGATGTTCCAAAACTCCTTGATTCACTATGAAACATTCATTTAAATTTTGAGATGAATTACTTCAATGTTGAGCTCTTGATTGAACTTAGAATTGTGAACTGTAACTTTTTATTTGAGCTTGTATTATGATAGTTTTGAACACCTATCTCTGATTTTGATCATAAGTGAAAATATTTTTTATCTTCAAGATGCTATTTATTTTTATCCTTTTAGTGTGTTATGATGTATTTAACTACCTTTGCATCTTTAAATGTTGAATATTTTATCTTCTTTGTATTTTGATTCTTCTTTTTTGCAATACTTTGAGACATCTGTTAATAATTAAAACCTTGAAATGTATGAAATGTGTCATTACTTCAATTTTCTTAAGTTGAGAATATTAGCATATACTTGAGCTGGTTGCATTGTGTACTGTATCTCTTTCATGAATTACCCTTGATATCTTAGTTGTACTGTAACTTTGAAGTTGTTCTTTATCATGAAGTAACCTTGTATTTATCTGAATCTTTGTAGATTTGACTATACAATGTATTCTCTTTATTTCTTGCATACTATTTGATTAGTACAGTAGTTTATCTTTTGTCACAGCTTTTAAGCATGTATTAGTTGTGAAATAACATGATGGAAAGATGTAAAATGTCCATTTTACATGGTGAAGCCCTGTCAAAATTTTCTCAGATTTCCTTTTCCATTCTGTTTCAGCTGCATAAGGTTTGATGTATCTCATTCCATTTGTTAGAATCTGCAGCACTAAACCTGCATTTCTTTTATGGATTAGTATAAGTACATCTTTGTATATTTCCCTTTAGTCTGAACTAAAATTCCATATTCAAGTTTTCATTTCTACTTCTGATACTGAATGTTTAGTTAGTGTTTATTTCCTTCTTCTTACCTGTACCTGCACATTTAGATAAACTAGTTAGAAAACATTAGGCTTTTTGGCCTCTCTTCTGTTCCATAGTTTTTCTCTTTATCTTTTCTCTCTGAAATGATTGTGAGAATCATATGTACTGATGTAGAATATTGTTGCTTGTCTGCTATGCATTTATCTTTTCTGTAATCATACCTCCTGATATCAGGAGATTCATTTGCATGAAGATAGACAGTACAAGAACATGATTTAATCCTGAGCTCATGACTGACAGTCTCTTTTCCTATTTGTTTTCTAGGTACAGTGCAGTGTTGAATAACAAGGATGAAGATGGAGCAAAATATGGAGCAGATGGAGCAAAACAGAACAAAAAAATAAGGCAATGATGGATTCCTTCATATTCTTTTGCTTTTATTTTCATGCACATGCACCTTCTATTTCAGTAGTTATGATGTTTACTTGAGTCACATCCCATGGCTTGTGTGGGAAACATTTGAAATTCCTTATGAATAAAACATTGAATTCTGAAACTGAGTTGTGTACTTCCTTCTGCATTTCAGCTTTGTATATGGATTGTATAATGAATTAAACAACTCAATAACATAATTGAATGTATTTAATCATGAAGGAAAGAACTTTAAAATACCTGTAACCTTAGTAATGAACTTTGATACTGCTTGTAATCTGCAACTCTGATTGTTGTTCCAAAACTTAACACTTCATCTATTATGCATTTTCTGTCTTCATCAAGATAACACATCTGTCCTTCGGGGCCTTTGTGTTCTTTTGCTGAAGACAAACATGAAATTGCAGACTATGTGATTTGTTACATTTTGTAACAACACACATAGCTGCAAATTACATGTAGTCATTAATTAATCCAACAGAACAAATATTAAACTGAAAGAATCTCCCCTAGCTTAGGTTCACTTCACCAATGCCATCCATCGTAACGAAGTTTCGAGTTGCCCATTTTTGCTTACTAATGACAAAAATTAAGCAAAGGAATCATAAATATACATGTCTTATTTAACCTCATGATCCAGACAACAAACCAGGCAACAATTCTAGTGGGACAACTTTTGGGAGTCATAAATTTTACACCATAGCTCTAATTTTCTCCTTTCAAAATGAGATAAAAATCTTCTAAAGGCCTCATAATGCTTTGGAAATGAATCGGAAATCTTAATAGTTTGACCTCGAAATCCGCTTCTAAAGGCCTTAAAATGTAATTTTTGTAGTGTTATCTAAAATAGTTTTTTTCATGAAATTTTCACGTATGTAATTCACAGATGATGAACCACCTCGTCTCCCTTGATATAGGTGATCTTAAAAATTATTCTAGATGTATATTAATATTTCTAAAAGTATTATATAAGTATATGTAACCCACAAGGGAAGGACACACATCTCCTTGTAAAGATAGTTATTGTAATCACGGTCTTTTGAGCAATATACATCTCTTTTCAAAGATAATTTTACTGTTTACATCTGACACTATTATTATTTTTTCCTTTAATCCCAAAACCCCTAAGTTTTGGATCACCTCATTAGGAGCCAAAAATTCAAGAGGCACATACTACTACAAAGAGCTAATATTTTATATCTACTACCTTTTCACCTGATTTTTAGATGTTTCTTTGAAAATGACGAAACAGATAGGGTAATGGACATAGGAGAAATACCTGTTGAAATGCTGGTTAATAGGTTATTGCGCATGTATGACTTTTGAATCCACAGCTGATCGTAAGAGCTTCCTTTTGGCTAGGAGGAACTACCTGAAATGGAACACGAGGCCACCAGAAAGAGTTAAACAGTATATGCAGTGAACTGCCTAGCGTGTGCTAGATCTGGGAAGTGTGATACTTCCTAAATGGCTGTCAGTCCACTGTTTAAAACAATATAATGCTGGTAATAAAGTAAATCCTATTGTAGTTAAAATGATTCAGGTATCTCATTTAAAACACAATAAGAAAGATCTAATCTAACAGGCTAGGTTAAAGTAAGATCCGAAGGTCAAGTGACTGGTTCTGGGTTTCTGCAGTTTTGACAGAGGTCTTAGGCAGGTCACAGGCGATTAAGGGTGATGCGGGAATAGGTAGGTAGGTTACTGTTATGGGTTATATTATTAAATACAGAGATCAATGCTGGTTAAGGGTGACTAATTCCGGTCAAGGGTAACCAGTGCCGGTTACTATGGGATACTGGGAATATTGCAGAACAAGCTTTAGATTTCCCTTATGATTGCACCAAGGACTAGGCTGGTCGGAATGAGGTATTAAGTTGTTTGGATGGGATTTGGTGAGGTTTTAATAGGGATATGGAGGGGTGAGTATTAATGGAGGCCAATGGGTGGATGGGAGGACAAAGAATGAAAATACAATAAAATGAATTTACTAGAGGAGTAAAATGTTCTACTTACTTGGAATCTAGCTTTGGCTGTCTGTGAGTGAGGAATGAAGGTGTTGATAAGAGGTTGAATGTTATAGAGGCTCACCAAACATTGGGGAGCTCTTGCATGGGATGCATGTGCTCTCCTTCTTGCCTGATTGGATCAAATCTGTGCTGGGTTAGGTGCTAGATGGTTGCTGGGTGAATGCTGGATGTTTGTGTAAGATAAAATGCTTGATCTCCCTCCTTGCATGTGTGTTCTCCCTAAAACTTGTTCTCAAAAGATGTGATATCTCTCAAGAATCTACCAACCTCAAAAATAAGGTTGTTTTGGGGGTTAAGAGATGACCGATGGTGGTTCCGACTTAACCGGCAGCAGTTAAGGGTAACCGGCGTCAGTTATGGCGGGATTTCCTAGGTTTACTAAACTGGGTAGATCCCCTTGATTTTCTAGGATCTCGTGTGTTGGCCCCACTGATTAGGATGGAAGCTTCTTTTAAGCATGCAGGAATGTGGTTAGAGGGAATGTAGGCATTGATTTTTTAGGATTTGGGTAAGTCTTAGTTAGTTATGGCAACTTACTAAGAATAGGTCTTAGGGTGAGGTGGCTTGATGAGGTGTCTAGGTGAGGTGGATATGTGGGAATTATCTAAATTAGGATATTTAAATAATAAATATGGTGAGGATAATGAATTAATATTAATTTAAATAATTAAAATAATATTATAGTGGGGTAAGGGGGCCATGGCTAGGTGAATGTGATAAAAGTGTTTATTTATCGAGGGACCAAGGGGAGTGTGACCCAATTTTGGTGTCTACATTTTGCCCCTTTTTGTTGCATAGCTTGTATTGGTAAACGACGCTGACAAAAATAAGATGTAGTTGCCCCATGCAGGGATGGAGGTGATCGCCCTCAAACCAAGAACTAACGAGGTAGAAGGTAGAATCAGTGAGTGGTTTGATAAAAGGTAAATGTGATGAAAAGGAAGGTGGGTAACAGGGGAAAGGGGAGCAAGGTCTACTCGGGTAATCTAGGTAATGGGTCAGGGGCAAAGGTAGTAACAGTAAAATGCATGCACATGTATAAACTATAGCACGCTACCAGGTTGAAGAGTAGGAAAACTCTACATTGTCTAAGGTCGATAGGTTTATCCAAACAAGGTTGAAGTGATTCTGGTATCCAAGGTATAGGATATGGTCAGGAAACACCACTCAGGTCAGGTGTAGGAACGTTTAGGTGTGTTCCAGTACACCAAGGGTAGGGTCACGATAAACGATCAGGCAAGAGGCAAGGTAAGGTCATGAAGTCAATCAACACATGTAACAGTGCTGCAAGGTATAATGAACACATGACGTCAAAGGTCACTAGCGATGTTCCAAGTCCAAGAATCTAGGTCATGACACGAGTAGGGACGAGGTATGGGTAAAATAACAAGTCCCCAAAGGAGGATGATGTGAGGCAGTAAATGATGAGGTCAGGAGGGTGAGGTAAATGGTCAGGGTGAACGTTGGGTGAGGGAAAAAAGAGTGATGGGCAGGGTAATAGGGTAGAATTTAGGGCAACGTGTAGGAGAGGGTGACCGATGCCGGTCAAGGGTAACTGATGCTGGCATAGGGTAACCAACCATGGTAAGGTAGGGCACATGACCGATGCCAGTGAAGGAAAACCGATGTCAGTTAGGTCGGGTTTATTATAAAAACAAAAAATCTATGTTTTTTGTTATTCATTTGTCATCTAGCAAATTGATAAAATGACACAAGAGAGAGAGAAAAGGGAAAAGTGTCTGGATGGAATGGAGAGTTGAGTGGGCGAGCCGAATGGGGGGTGATTGGTTGGTGAGAGGCGGGTCCATGGGATCGATGTATGTGATTTGATTGGTTGGAGTCGCGGGTAGCAATTTGGTGATAGCAGAGGCCAGAGAGGGATCAGGCGGGCCACCGTGTAGTGGCCAGACGTGCCACCACGACGACGGTAGTATGATGAGGTAAGCGGCCAACTCTAATTCAAAGTATGCTACCTCCTTTATAAGAATGTTCTCTTTTTTATTCCTATCATTCTTTTGACCATCTATGTCTTACCTTGAAGACTTGTGAGACTAAGTTACTTTCTTTGGGAAAATAAAATATGTTTCTAATACTTTTGATCACACTTCTTCTAAATTTTCAAGCAAGGTTCCCTTTAGATGCAACTCTAATGATGTTAAACATATTGCCAATATTGTTTCTCAACCTCCTAAGCTTCATCTCCAAGACACTCAATGCATATTTACTCGATTGTCTTGTCCTCCAAATATGTTGTTGCCCCAACTCATTGAAAGAAATTTGTTTTCTTTTCCACCTCCTCTCGAGTATGATCCTAATAGTCCCCATGGAAAGAAGTTTGATGAACATGCAACTTGTGATTAACATAGATGAAATGTCCTTTTTACCTACAAGTGTTTCAAGCTTCATCATTTGGTTCAATATTTTGACAACAATGACATCTAGTTGCATAAATCCCTACTTATAAATATACCAATGATAATGACAAGTTAAAAATCTTCAATGACCCATTACCTAAACATGATGAGTTAGCCCCTAAGTCCTCTTATAATCATACCTACCATGCAGTGCCTCCTTTTGATTCTTTAGATCATCCCCTTCGATTCCTTATTGGTGTTATTGATCTCCCATCACTTGTAATTACTTTCAATGATGTTGATTTTCATGCCTCATTCTCCTCCCATAGATTACGTATTGATGATTCTGTTGGGCTCCATTCCATCAACAATGTTATGGTACATCCCACATTTAAATATAATGCATGCTCATTATATTTATTACAGTCCATTGGCTTCCCTCTATCTTAGATGGCACACAAGTCTCCTACTTCTCATGGCCATGTTATTTTACCTATTATTGTTGGGCCTCTTAATATTTCTATGCCATTTACTATTGGATATATTGTTACACATTGCAACATGCTCTTATGGCTACCTTGGCTCTGAGATATCAAAGTCATGTCTTATATTATTCAATTATGCCTTAAGTTTATCCATGAATGAAATCTCATCACTATTCGAGGAATTCTACCGCAGACACCTTTTTTCTTGGCTCCTCTAACCATCCCATATTTCGTTTCTCATACTCCTAGTTCATTTTTTCCTATTCATAATGGCTCCTTGGCCTTGATACCTCCTATGATATATGGAGCCCTTGCTCCTCTTACGACACCTTTTACACATCCATCTCAATTTACTTCACACATGACTACTACTCATAAGCCTTGTCACATCTATATATCCCATAGTCCACCGTATAGGAGTACTCTTCACATATGATTCACAAGCTCCATTTAGACATATTTCATGATATATTTCTCCAAATGCTCGATCTATACCTATCCCATATACTTAGCCTCATGCCCTCTCCCGTGACAATCGGAACCTAGATCATGTTCACATGTGTAGTTCCTTTACATCAACTAATCATGGGCCTTTGCCTAATACTCTCATTGTATAAATAATTTTGGCATTCATACTTGGGGGAATCCTAATTCCCCCACACCACCTGATGACACACTCTTTTTCTTGGTTCATACTCGATTATTGAGGGTTTCTTTCTATGGACCTCACTTTGCACACACACACTAGGGAGCATCCTTATTCCTCCCTTCTAGTTGGTTTTCTTTTATATATTTGCAATAAAAATCCAAAAACATTAGCTTAGATCTTGATTGGATGCATTCTTCCTTGTTTATACTACTCTATGTTGCACCTTTGCTTATCATGTTACTACGGTTCATAGTATGCTTTATCATTTTTCATACACACATGCACATTCACATGGTATCTTGAGGTGAATGCAGGTCACTTACATGTTGTTACATGATGTATGATGTTTGGCCCTATCCATTACCAGTCCCACTGAGGCTCCTAGGGGCATCTACCTTTTCTCACTTACTATCAGGTTCTATCATTGCAATATTTCACATTTTCATTCCTATATTCAGATATTACATTGTCACATACTATTTATCTTTCCTAACATGCTAATGGGTGCTTCATGTGTAGCATTTTCCTTGTAGGACTCCTTCCAATCATGGTTGTCTGATTTTCTTGTACTTTGTTTGTCATTGTTTACGGGCTATGCCCTATGTTTTCTTGTTTCCTTGTTTGCACAAGCCTTGATGGATCTGATTGTCTTGTGACATCTTGAGTGGTGTCCCATGTATGCAACCAACTACTCATTGTGTCCTTGTTTGTTATTTTCATATATGCCTTTACTAGTTGATATTTCAATGTGTATTACTTGTTTGTCACTAACACTTATATGCTAGCATTTTCCCCTTGTTTTTCTTGTGTCATGGTACCTACCATGCGTAATCCCTATTCCCCTTGCATGATTCCTATATCAGATGTGCACATCAGTTTCAGCCTTCCTCCTTTGGGCTTCATTCGACTTTTTTTCATCTCATGCACCCCAAATGAGTGGGGGAAAACATCGGGTGAACATTTTCACCCTCCCAAAATTCATAGAAAGTAGTTACAGAAACACATACAACATGAACAAAAAAAAAGTTACAAAACAGGGCCAGAAATAGACTTGGCCACAAAATTCAACATGGATAGAAGTACCTAGAATAGATAGGAATGCCTGGGTGCTAGTGTCCCACATGGGCACTCCTGTCCTAGGGAAAAAAATAGTTACAAAGCAGTTTCAATAGTTGCACAGTCACAATTTTCTCTAGTTTCAGTAGTTACACAACCAGTTTCAGATTGCAATCAGTCACTAACTAAAACTAACTACTAATCCAGAAACCAAAGCAGGAACTAAATAAGGGAATGACACCTAGGGCATATGCAGGACAATGATATGCCTAGTGCCTTTGTGTCACCCGAGGCAAGTTACAAATCAGGTTTGTGATCATCTGCAGTGGCACTTATCCATAGGGAAGCATTAATGGTTGGAGGGAAAAACATACCACTCTCCCAATACACTTTCCCTTAGCAGTGATAGATGCCTAAATCCAAAGTTTAGTGTCAGGATGCTCAAATCCCTAGTTTGGCGACATGACACCCAAATCCTTCATGTTATTCCAACCAGCTCCTAAGCATCGAGTCTACAAGCAGGAAAAAATTTCTATCCCTTTCTCTTTCAACACTCCAGGTGTACTCTAACCCCTTGGTTTATATTTTCCAATACACATTTCCATTTTTACATATTTTCCAAGTTAAAGTTCAATTGCATTTACCTAGAGCATTGACTACACTTGTTTTCTTTTGCAGGTCCTATCCTATCCCAATGAAGGCAAAACACACAAGCAACCATGAAGGAAATCTCAAGCACGCTCCATGACAAAGATGACATTCCAAGGAACTACATGCACACATCATTATCACTCCATGCACACAAAGGTCACCCCTAGGATCCTTATCCTTCCCTCTCCTTATAATTTCATGGTACACATTTTACACTATTCCATTCAACATGCTACAACACTCATTCGACATGCTATTGGGTACAATCTTCATTCGACTCTCCAAGGTACACTTTTATTTTCTACTTTATGCTACCAAATCCTTATTCACCAGTATAAAGTGGGGGAAATGTAGTCACTAAATCACACACTTACTATGTACATCTAGCCTCTAAATACTTCATTTATATGCATGATTCCTAAGCAAGAGAATTACTCATTAACACCCCTTTTACTTTTCTTTGACATTGCTTTTATCCTTTTCATCTTTATTACTTGTTGTTAATTGACAACTTATAGTTTTGCATACCATCCAACATCCTACTCAACTCTAATTTCACTATATGACCTTTTGAGCACCTGTACAGGACCCCATTAGGGACAAGAGCTTCCAGGTGCTACTGTCCCCTCTGGGTGCCTTTGTCCTCTTTACCTCTTTTTTGTAATCTTTTGAATGTTACTTCTTTCTTGTCTTCTTTTATCACTCTTGGTCATCCTTTCACTTGTTAATGATGAAACTTAAGAAAAGGAATCATATATACACATGTCTTATTTAACCTCATTAGGGGGAAAGCATTCAAGAGGCACATACTATTACAAGGAGCTAATATTTTCTATCTACTACACCAAGGACTGCATTTTGGACTGCATACTTCACTGCATATGAGGGTTTATCTTGAATTCCATACCACACATTTGCATTTGGGACAAAGTAGTTGTAGCCCACTATCTCTTTGTGTGACTGACACTAGGGCATCCTAGCTCAAGGGACACTATTTCAATCACACACACACAAAAACTACATGGAGTCTGAAATGTAGTGCAATGCTCAATGAAAATCACATTAGGGTGACCACCGAGGTTAGTTTAACTCAAACATGTACATATTTTTATTCATTTGATGTGTGCTTGTGTATTTTTTAGGTATTTAGGGTTTATTTTGTAGGTGCAGGTATGACACAATGAATCTGATGTTACCTACAATGAACAAGGAGTGACACAGAAAAAAACCAAATCCTGAAGTTATTTCGATAGAAACCAATGCCCAGATAATAGACACTAGCACCTGGGTGATCCATGTCCCATTATAGGTGGTTTTGTCCTGTTAGATTTTCACTATTCTAGTTTCATAGACACAGATCTTGCATAACCCATAATCTCCTTACCAAGTTGGGGGGCCAAAAAGTGGACAAAAACCTGAAAATGAACGAAACGCGTCACATTTTTCAATAACGCGATCACGTTATATTTTTTTGGCTTGGTAATTACACGAACCTAAAATGCGTACATGTTATAATGTATATAACGCGTACACATTTCTAGTGCTATATGAAACGTATACGTGTTTTGGACTATATGATGTGTATAGGGGGGCTTAAAGGAGCCATATTTATAAAATAAATTTATATATTTATATTATTTCTTATACTTTAAATTTATTTTAGTAAATATAAGAAGTTAGGGTCACTCTGCACCTGATGGAAGTGGTCTCGTAGCTCCAACAGTTATAATCTAGAAAATAGTTTTTCAAAATCTAATCTGGTCAGTACTTACTCATTTTCAGAATTTCAGCAAACGGCCTAAAACTTTCAGGGCATATATATTGTAGTCGGTCTTTGTTTTGGGAAAGCATATAGTCATTTTGTAGGTTTTTTGACCTTCTAAATTGGATTTTGGCCCTACCACTGCTTGAATTGGTACTAATTTTTAAATTTGGTCCATAATTCACTTTAGTGACCATGAATCAACTCTATGATGCTTGTCTACTTCTTACTAAAATGAGATCCTCACTTTGTAGATAGAGGATTGCTCCCTGAATGGGATTCCTGTCCTATGGCCAAAAATGAGGTGATTGTAATGTGCCTCCTCCTTAATGTTTGATCACACTACTAGGATTTGAATGAGTTTTTATGAATAGTACTAAGTGAATTGCATCAAGTAAAATCAGATGATTGCTCATTCTTAGAAACATGGTGCTCCATATTTAGGGTTAAAGATCATCCCCTCACCTTTCCTAGCTCTAAAATTATCCTTTCATGGAATCAAATTCACAATTCTCATACATGTTTTTTCTCATATGTCTCTCATGGAGACAAAATGATTTAATACTTCACACATGATGGTCCTTGATACCTAGATGACATTACTAACTCATTTTAGGTTTCAATTATCTACAAAATGAGGGTTTAATGGTTTTTTAGGCCTTCAGAGGAAGTAATTCTCATCAAATTAAATGAGTTGATCAATCATCTTAGACACTATTCCCTACACACTGAAACACACTGAGGGATCTTATTAGGGTTTCCTTTTAGGGTTAGGGTTTATGGTTTAGGGTTTAGGGTTTAGGGTTTAGGGTTTAGGGTTTAGGGTTTAGGGTTTAGGGTTTAGGGTTTAGGGTTTAGGGTTTAGGGTTTAGGGTTTAGGGTTTAGAGTGGTTTAGGGTTTAGGGTTTAGGGTTTAGGGTTTAGGGTTTAGGGTTTAGGGTTTAGGCTTAGGGTTTAGGGTCGAGGGTTTAGGGTTTAGGGTTTAGGGTTTAGGGTTTAGGGTTTAGGGTTTAGGGTTTAGGGTTTAGGGTTTAGGGTTTAGGGTTTAGGGTTTAGGGTTTAGGGTTGAGGGTTTAGGGTTTAGGGTTTAGGGTTTAGGGTTTAGGGTTTAGGGTTTAGGGTTTAGGGTTTAGGGTTTAGGGTTTAGGGTTTAGGGTTTAGGGTTTAGGGTTTAGGGTTTAGGGTTTAGGGTTTAGGGTTTAGGGTTTAGGGTTTAGGGTTTAGGGCTTAGGGTTTAGGGTTTAGGGGGTTTAGGGTTTAGGGTTTAGGGTTTAGGGTTTAGGGTTTAGGGTTTAGGGTTTAGGGTTTAGGGTTTAGGGTTTAGGTTTAAAGGTTTAGGGTTTAGGGTTTAGGGGAGGGTTTAGGGTTTAGGTTTAGGGTTTAGGGTTTAGGGTTTAGGGCTCAAGGTTTAAGCACGGTTTAATACTTAAGGTTTAGGCTCACCCATTCACTCACTGTAATGTTCTATGTCTTACCCATTCTTATTAGTATTGACAGAGAGTATTCAACTAAAAAGGGTTCATCTACTTTGTAGGTAGAACATTCAAAGGGATTCATCACAATTTGATGCCTTTCATCTACTGATATTTTGAAGGAGGGAAATTACAGATATCCAAGAAAAATTCGGTACAAATAAATGTTACCCAATACATCTATCTTCTTTTTCCCATCGCATGGGAACTATTTCACTCACTGTAATGTTTTGTGTCTTACCCATTCTTATTAGTATTAACACAGAGTATTCAACTGAAAAGGGTTCATCTGCTTCCTAGGAAGAACATTCAAAGAGAGTCATCACAATTTGATGTCTTTCATCTGTTGATATTTTGAAGGAGGGAAATGTCAGATATCCAAGAACAATTTGGTACAAAGAAATGTTTTTGATGCTCTTTTGAATAATTATTTCAGTTGCAAGTTGTCGGGAACAAAGGTTTCATTTGAAGAACAAAGCTTGATATGTCCAGTGCTTGTGTAAGCTGGAAATTTGAGAGGATTTCTGAGGTTCAAGTTTATTTTCCAAGATGCATTACTCCAATGTTTGAAAATGTTTCTCCAGATGCAATGACATTCTGATTCAGACACTCAATGATTCTTGAATGTCCAATCCTACCACAGACCCCAGTAGTCCTCGATCCTTGGGTATAGGGAGACACCGTTACTTGGATTCCATTTATAATGATAGAGATATTTGTAAATTCATGTTATGACCTCTAAATCTGTATGAATTTCAAGTTGTTTGGAAATCACATCACACCCTTCACTAGGATTGATGACTACCCCTATCTTTTTGAAGGCACTTTTGAAAGCATCCATGGGTTTATCATAGAAGGAATTATCAATGAATGGAAGGTCACTAAGTCGTAGGCCAGTTGACTCCCATTCAGAACTAAACAAGAAATATTTACTAGGTGATTGATAACCCCTTTGTGTTCTTAGCCATTCCCCAGTTGTTATGCTTATTTTGAACACTTCAGGAAGTTCTGTCAAATTTACTATCCATTCCAGTAATAGAAGAGCTTTCTCTTTCTCCAGAGGAGAGGATACTGCAGGTAATTCAGTTTTGATCCTACACCTCCGCATTGGTATATTCTCTGTGTTTCTTCCATTTCCTTTGAGATTAATTTTTGTGTTGCGATGGTTATTTTTTCCAGCTTCCAATGGGTCATCCTGGCTTGCATAATACCATACATGGAAATATGAGAAATGTGAAATTTGTTTCAGAGTGTGAAGAAATTGACATTCAAGAGCACAAGTATATGTGGGGAGAAACAAGTTTGGCAGAGATGTGTAATATGCATTGCAAGGCACAAGGTAGATGTCATATCCATTTAGTTTCTTGTCCCACCTCTCATAAACAAGGTAGTTGTACAAGAAGACTCAATGATGGTTCTAGGCACAAGACTAGGAAATATGGTCCTAATATTGATATTCAAAAAGATGAACTCACTCATGAGACCTACTAGAAATATATGAGGTTTAGAGGTTAGAGATTAGGGCTCTGGATTTAGTGTTTAGGGTTTAGGGTTCAGGGCTCAGGGTTCAAGGTTTAGGGTTTAGGGTTTAGGGTTTAGGGTTTAGGGTTTAGGGTTTAGGGTTTATTTAGGGTTTGGTTTTAGGGTTTAGGGTTTAGGGTTTATAGGGGTTTAGGTCTTTAAGGGTTTAGGGTTTAGGGTTTAGGCTTTAGAGTTTAGGGTTTAGGGTTTAGTGTTTAGGGTTTAGGGTTAAGGGTTTAGGGTTTAGGGTTTAGGGTTTAGGGTTTAGGGTTTAGGGTTTAGGGTTTAGGGTTTAGGGTTTAGGGGGTTTAGGGTTTAGGGTTTAGGTTTAGGGTTTAGGGTTTAAGGTTTAGGGCTCATGGTTTAGGGTTTAGGGTTTAGGGTTTAGGGTTTAGGGCTTATGGTTTAGGATTTAGGTTTTAGAGTTTAGGGGGTTTAGGGCTCAGGGTGTAGGGTTCAAGGCTTAGGGTTTAGGGTTTAGGGTTTAGGGTTTATGGTTAGGGTTTAGGGTTCAGGGTTCAGGGTTTATGGCTCAATGTCCAGGGTTCAAAGTTACAGGTTTAAGGTTTAGGGATTAGATATCATGGCTCTAGATTTAGGGTTTAGGGTTTAGGGCTCAGGTTTAAAGTTTAGGGTTTAGGGTTTAGGGTTTAGGGTTAGGGTTTAGGGTTTAGGGTTTAGGGTTTAGGGTTTAGGGTGTAGGGTTTAGGGTTTAGTGTTCATGGTTTAGGGTTTATGGCTCAAAGTTTGAGGTTCATATTTAAGGGTTTAAGGTTTAGGGGTTAGAGCTCAGGGCTTTGGATTTAGTGTTTAGGGTTTAGGGCTTAGGGCTTAGGGTTTAGGGTTTAGGGTTTTAGGTTTAGGGTTTAGGGTTAGGGGTTTGGAATTTACGTTTAGGGGTTAGGGTTTATTTTAGGGTTTAGGGTTTAGTGTTTTGGTTTAGGGTTAAGGGTTGAGGGTTAAGGGTTTAGGATTATAGTTTAGGATTTAGGGTTTAGGGTTTAGGGTTTAGGGCTTTAGGGTTTAGGATTTAGGGTTTAGGGTTTAGGGTTTAGGGGTTAGGGTTTAGGGTTTAGGATTTAGTTTTTAGGGTTTAGGGTTTAGCATTTAGGGCTCATCGTTTATGGTTTAGGGTTTAGGGTTTAGGGCTTAGGGTTTAGGGCTTAAGGCTCAGGGTTTAGGGTTTAGGGCTCACAGGTAAGGGTTGAATGTTTAAGGTTTAGGGTTTAGGGTTTAGGGTTTAGGGTTTAGGGTTTAGGGTTTAGGGTTTAGGGTTTAGGGTTTAGGTTTAGGGCCCTAGGTTTAGGGTTTAAGGTTTAGGTTTCGATTATAGAATTTAAATGCTAAAAGCTTTAGGCTGAATGCTGAAATCCTGAAAATTACCTATGTAATGACCAAATTATACTATAAAAAATATATCCTAAACCATGGCTAATGGAGCTGTGAGACTAGTTCCATAAGGTGCAGAGTGACCCTAATTTCTTATATTTACTAAAATAAATTTAAAGTATAAATATAAAAATAATATAAATATAATAAATGAAAAACTTATACTTAAACATTTATTTTTGTAAATAAAAGCATGCCAAAAGCACATATAATGTTCATACTATGACATTTTCGTGAACACGTACACATTTTGTGTTTTTGTGTTTTTTTTTTCCAAGCCATGCCTCAAGGCTTGGATCCGGTTTGGATCCCCAAGCCTGAGGCATGGACCTGCACAAACACAACAAACAACGTGTTTTTGCAGGAAAATGCAAAAATTCCACTTCCACCATGATAAATCAACATAAAACGATCGATTCGTTTAAAAAAATTATACCACGACGTAGAGGAGAGTTTCTTCTTTCTAAAAATATAATTTTTCAAATTTTCTGACTAATATAAGGTTTCCATATTATTTATTTTCTAACTATGCCTTTTTATAGCTATTTTTTGAAGTTTAAATATGTCTATCTTTCATCGTGTATCTTTTTTTTGGCTCATCAAAATTGAAAAAAAATTATACTAGCACAAACTAGGCCTAATTCTATACATATTAAAAAAAATCTAATTTTTGATATTTTTTGAGGTAGTTAGGGGGGGGCACGGTCAGAGCTCCGTTATTTTTCAAAACTTAAAATTTTTGTACTAGAAAAATCATAAAAAAATAAATACTCACTAAAAAAATCTAAAAAAAATCTAGCACAAACTAGATGCTCCTAGCTATCTTTCTACCAAAGGGTTTTCAAAAATACTAAATGGTGCTCAAAAAATGGTGGGGGGCACGAAAGTCACTCTATTATGTTTTTTAACAAAAACAGGAGCACCTGTTGGTATTTTAGTTATTTGACCCACTTAAACTTATCCATTTTCAATAAAATTTAGTAGCTTAGAAACTAGACTCAAAATGCTACAATTCATGTTTATACAACATCTTCCAATTTTGAGTGTAACTATTTCAAAAAACTCGTACAAGTTGAAGTTTTTTATTTTTCAGAAAAATGCGTCCACTTAAGACCCCCTTTTGGCCCCCCAACTTGGTGCACTTACTTAGTATTGGGTTTCAATATATTGGTTATTATGGATGGACAATTTAGTGAACAACACCTGGTGATATAACTAGGTGATCCATGTGACATGTCTAAGTCTTAACAAAAATGTTATTAAATAGAGGTCTTTCATATAAGGTCAATGAGTCTTTTGACATCAATGGTGGATGGGAGCTAAATAACAACTGAGGATTACTATATGACATGTATAAAATAATCCATGAATTTTGAGTTGTTATCAATTGATTTGGTCACTAGATGTTGTAAATTATTTTTTTGGTTATGTACATAAAAGGTATTTTTAAACTCCAGCACCATTGAGTCTATACAACACTTGGGTATGTGATGATGAGGTCTGTAATTGTATCAATCTCATAAATTTTAGTAACGTAAGGGATGGGATTTTACTTTAGGGTTCTTTATATTACCAGACATAATTGATTGTTGAATTTATTACAAATGGGTTATTTTTAGAGATCTTTAATATTGATAAATCTTCTGAACTGCAGTTTGGTAAATTCCAAATATAATAACACTATAAGGGTCTTTAAACAATTCTTAATCTTTTTACATAATGCACTGATCCTGTGACAAATTAATATGGTATTCATAACATGTAATTTCTAGTACATAAAAACTTAGGGTATTGATTTTGGTAAATGGGTTGAAATAATCTTAAAATCGACCTAGATATAAAACCCCTGGTGGGAGGAAGTTAAGGTTATTATTCATACACATAGACATATTCTTGTTTTTGAAACCCTGTATGACGATGGTTTTAAAATACATAGAAAGATTAGTACTATGTCAACATTGGAATTTTTTTCGTCCACAAATACATAAGAAACAGTTGGCATGAGCTCAACATACATATAAGTCCTCAAATTCTATACATAACACACATGCTTACCTTTTGACAAATATCACCTATACAACACAATATTTTTTGGTTATGAACATATCAAAGTTTATTGTTAAAATCACCTATCCCTTGTATACAATCAAATATGGACCCAATTCACAATGATTTTTTTGATTCAAAAGGGTCATTTTAATTATCAATATAAACAGGGAGTGAAAAAGAAAAAGTATGTGTGAAGATTACCGTTGCCACCATTATTCCATTTTTAATGAGGAGAATAAAGAGTCATAGATAATGTCAGAAGGCTACAAATAGTACGTTGCATCTCATTTGGACACAAACTCAATTACTGGTATCTGTTACATGTGCTTCACATATATAAATTTTGTCAATTGGCCTGATAGTTTGGTTGATGCAAATTACATGTTGTCTTTGACATATTGTCATATATAGATGAGTTTAGCATGGTACAAACCTTGTTAAATTTGATGTAATGAAATTTTTAACGCATGGATATTATTCATTGATCAATGTACAAACTTGTTAATGGATAAAATGGGAATTTTGAAACTTCACAAAAAACCTTGAAGTAACAATTTTTATAAACTAGTACATATGTTTCAGTACAATAACTATGATAAGCCCAATTTAGCTTACAATACATATTACATTGTTTTCAATACATGATGCTAATTTGCTATATACTCAAACCTATTGTATGATATAATAACTTATGACATTTTCATAAATGTGTGGGACTGATTTAAGACAGGTCAACATTAATTAGTTCCAACTTTGTAATATCATTCATACTTTTAAACCTTACATACATGTTTTAAATATAATAAACCTATGTTGTGCACATAATAAATTTAAAAAGATTGTGATAAAACTTTTGAATTTATATTATGTTTCTTCATAAACCCTAATTGTTCTAATATATAATCACGCAACACACAACTTTATGATATTTATTTCATATCATATATTTCCTAGGGGCCTACTTGATTAGATACAGTAGTATTGACATGGATATGAGTTTATTTTAGATTTATTATAGTCAGTATTGTTGTATGTAAATTGTGCAAAACAACTTGTAGTGTATATATTATATACATAAAAATATCTTGTGCTTTTTTGCAATACCAAATCACTATACATGTCTATATCCTCACCATGTATACTGGTGAATCTATCAATAGAACATAATATAATTTTTTGGGACCTATGTCGGTAGTATTTGTAACAACATATTAAATGTTTTTACAAACAAATCACCTAATTATATATTTGTATGTCATGTTAATATCGACATATTTTAGTTTAATTCATGGAATGAATTAATTTTGCAAATCTCTAAACCAGTATTCAGAATATTTTAAGGTTGAAGTGAACTATCTTATTGAGACATCTACTATTCAATGATTTAGGACTAGTATTCAGAAAGTATGATATCTTGTCCAATTAGGTTTAGATGGACATATTGCAATCATTATACTTTCACATACTTTCCACAACTTTAGCTTTCATTATTGTGATTATATAAGTAGCTACTTGGTACATCAGATCAAATTTACAACTATAACATTATTATTAGATGACTTCTCATGGTATACATTAACTAGAGTTACCCCCTCAACTAAGTATCCTTCATAATCTATTACAAATGACTAAATCTGCATTCTTATCCCTTTTGTTGATATGAATTTCTTTGAAGATTCAATTTATGATATTAAATCATTGTCCGAATATAACACGTGATCATATCCATGTCTTCTCAATTGACTATTTCATCTAACCAATTTCTTACTTAGCAATATTTTTCTTTGAATCTTCCAAAATGATGTAGAATTTGGGTTTATATTTATACTAGGTGGAATGATAATGAATTGTTTTCAAGGAACATGTACAACCATTACCAGAGTTATCTTCTAAGGCATGTAAATTGTGATAGTCTACAAAGCCAGAGTATTAATTCAATAAGGATATTTCTTGGTATATGCTTGATCTGAAAACATAAGGGTTGTAGATACAAAATCATGCACACTTGGTAATTATCTATTTTTGATTGCATACTACTATTCATATGATTACTAAGTAAGAAAAGTACTAATTAATCCATGTCTTTGGCCACCTTTCTTTGCTTTCTTGTTGCTACTTTCAGTCTTACACCCTTACTTGCTCAGTCTGCCTTTTTATACTTCAGCATTTTCATCTAGGACACCAGTGCTAGCCAGGACACCAATGCAGGTGCCCTAATCCCCTCTGGGTGCCCCCTATCCTCTTTGTACTTTACTCACACTTTTTGGGTCCTTTCTAGCCATTTGAGCATCTTATCTTTTTGGTAGTCAACCTTTTCAGGGTTAATTACGAAATTCAAGCAAATGAATCATATAAATATAAAGTTATGTGATCATAATAAAGGACCAAGCACTAAGCATTAGCTATCACCACCTAAGGTTGCATCCATCAAGCATCTAAGAGCTCCATTGCATCCATCTAGCACCATCACAAGGGACACAAGGGCTGGTTATTCTGCATACACTTCATAGGAGGGAAGTTCATTCTATTCCATGCACACATTTATTACATTCTACATCTAGCTACTTGCTTGCTATCCAAGTGTGACATGCACAAGAGTAACCTAGGGCACAATTCCACACACACACATAAAACTACATGGGGTCTGAGATGTATTGTAATGCTTAGTCATAAGTTCACCATTGTGATAGATGAGGACAGTTCTGACCCCTCATTTTGCATCTTTGTTTTTATGGGATTTGATGTCTATTTGAGGGTTTTGTAGGTCTATACTTTGCATGCAGGTTTTCGATGACTCAAAAAAATCATTGTGAGAATCCATAATGACAAAATGTGAGCATTAACAAACATATTGCGACCCTGATAATTCAAGTTTTTGAGCATTTCCACAGACCCATACACCTAGAATTAGTACCTGAACACCCCTGTCCCTCTCCAGGTGCCCCTATCTAGCATGTTCCTCCAATTCTACAATTTTTTGAGCTCCAGTACGATGGTCAGTGCTTCACATTTCTCTATCTTCCACCTCTATGCACTTTCCAGAGCTCGATGAATAACCTAAGGCATCTTACCCTTCATTACACATTATGGTTTCATTATTTATTGTTTTGTTTGCTTTGGTATATTTTTGTATTTTAGTATTGCATTAATTTATTACTATTATAACATCATATTAGAAATGATATTTCATATATTACATAATCAATTTGCACTTGCTCCCCCTTGGCACACATTAAAAAAATCTAGGTGTAGGTATGGTTTTCTGTACCACATGCTCAACAACAACAAGAGAAAGGAAGATAATAAAATCCTTCAATCACGACATTCCTTATACACACCCATGCACAACAAAAAAGATACCACATTTCCATACCTTATCTCTGACAACATGCTATTACAAAACCATAAAATTAATCTGCACATAGTTTCCTAGATTGACGCTGATCTCTAGCAATTGGTGGAGTTTAATAATAATTTAATTTAATGCTTAACACTAAACTAGCCTACATAAGACAAGGATGGGTACATCCCAAGCAAGAAATGCAATGTCATTATATTTGGGAGAAGAATCCATGACTTATTGTAGAAAAAAATTCTATTAAGGAAGGACTCCATGCTTCACAAGAAAATATAATTGAACAATTGTAAACATAGGTTACTTTTACATTCCACCTAAGCAAAGTGGATGCCAATCTTTTACAGCATACTCCAACTTCGAGGAATCCGTTTTTTCCAATCATGAGTTAATGAGGATGATTTTTTAATTTATTCATCCAAAATTTGTATAATTTGGAGGAAATTATAATGCACTTAAGTGTCAAGGAAGACACACACAAAGGTGAGGTCGAACAAGGAGGATAAACACTTCCAAAAGAATTTTACAATTGGTATAATGTCATGTGTTGCTAAAATAAACTTGATGTACTATGATGAAATATAGTCGGGGTCCATACTAGCTCGACATCAAGGAGAAATGCTTCAAGGATTAGAAATACACCTATAAATACTAAAGAACCAATCCTCAAAGTCTTAATATGAATTAACATGTGCCAACTTTATCAATTACACGAGTTCCGATCAAGAAAAATTCATCACTAATGTGAGTTCCAACTATCAAAAGGGCAGAACATGCCAACACAAAGACATAAGTTCTCATCATGTAATATTCAAAGAATTGAATTATATATATAATATACTTTATCAGTAGTGTATAAATAACACTATTTTATATTTTTAAGGGGTAATATTTAAATCTACTGCCACCTAAAATTATTTGAAAGACATAGGTGGATGTCAAATTTAAACCTGTGAATTTCGTGTTAAGCCACACTCACCTACACTTTACTCCATTAGCTTTAAAATTATCTTTCAAACATTTAAATTTTTAATCATTTATTTATTATTAACATTCTTATTTCAGTTGTACCATTGTATTGTATAATTAGACACTCAAGAACGCAACTTGATAAACTTATGGAAGAAGTCCATACCAACACACTAATTAGGGTGCTCAATAAGACACTTACAATCATGACAGGAGGAGAGTTTTCCCAAGAAGAGTTGAGGCTATCTCGATGTAGACATGTCATATCTAAATAGAACACAATATTGGATAAAATAACATGAGATAAAAATCCCACATCGATCATCATCCAAGGTGAAGTTTATAGGCCATTACATCTAAGAGCTCCATTGCTTCCATAAGAGGATCATAAAATCAATGTGATGTTAACACTAAGGTTAACCAAAGGAAGAAATTTGCCACTAAACACAACAATAAGGGGTGAACGATAATTTTTAAAATTATCCATATCTTTATGTTCTATGAGGATTGGTAGTTCACTATTTCCTTAAGAACTCAATTTTGATTGGCTAACATGCCATAATAGGCCCCACAAAATTTTTCTTACAAGTGATCTCAAAGCTAACATATTTCTCATTAACAAGTTACATACTCTATTCCTTCTAGATTTTTGATAGTCAAACAATTTAGTTTCATGTTTCTCACAGAATTCCCATATAAAGACACAACATATAACATCACTTAATTACCAATGCAACCTCAATATGACTGCACAACACATGCCTTTAATAAATTTGACATGACAACTACAATTTAGCACACATATACTAAGGAGGATACACACACTTGAAAAAAATCACTAAGGTTAAGTCACCATTAAAAAACATAGAGGTTATAGATGGAACATGCAAAATACCATAAGAACATAAAAATTTATCACGGAGAAGACACCCACACACCTAAGATGGGAAAGTAATAGATCACTCAACAAGATCCTCATATCATATACTTCATATGAAAGGTATATAATGGTGCATACACAATACATAACAAATGTATGTTGCAAACACATTATAACAAGGTCCCCATGACTAAAAATAACATGTCTCTCCATGTATAGCTCCCATGAGTGGTTTTTGAGTGAAGAAAGTACTAATTAACCCATCTTTTGGCCATTTTACTTTTCTTTCTGTCATCACTGCCGACCTCCCAACACATACTTGCCCAGTCTATTTTTGTCATTTTTGCATCATTTTAGCCTTGACTAGGGCACCCATGCTTATACTGGGGCACCCATAGGTGCCCTGGTCCCATTTGGGGTGCCCTGATCCTTTTCCCACTTTCCTTCCACTTTTTGGGCACTTTCTAGCCATTTGAGCTTTCTATATTTTTAGTGGTCGGCCTTTTCGAGGTTAATTATGAAATTAGAACAAGAGAACCATATAAATATAAAGTTATGAGACCATAATGAGGGACCAAGCACTAAGCACTACTATCATCACCTAAGGTTGCATCCATCAAAGGCTCCATTTGCATCCATCTAGCTCCATCACAAGGCACAAGGCTGGTTCATCTACATCACACTACATAGGAGGGAAGTTTATTCTATTCCATCCACCATTCTATTACATTTCTACACATAGTTATTGCTCACTACTTTCACAAAGTGTGACTGGCACAAGAGCACCTAGGGCATGATTGCACACACAAGCACATAGAACTACATCGGGTCTGAGATGTAGTGCAATGCTCAGTTAGTAAGTCCACCATTGTGGCCGCTGAGGATAGTCTGACCCCTTCATATGCATCTTTCTTTTTTAGGGGTTTGATGTCTTGTCTTGGGGTTTTGCAGGTCTCATCTTCATTTCGGATTTCCAGAGACATACTGTGAAATCCAATGAAGCTAGTGTGATAGGAAGTGAAGAAGTAAGAAAACACATCAAGCAACACCTCAGAGGAAGGTTACAAAGATTTTTCACAGACCAGGGCACCCATATATTAGACTAGGGCACCCATAGGTGCCCCTGTACCTATCCAGGTGCCCCAGTCTACTTAGATTTCCAAGATCTGTACTTTTCTAGACCTTCTACACAGTCATTTCCTCCTCCTTTTTCTCCAACCATCTCATTGACACAGTCCAACAAGATCATCGAATCAGATAAGCTCTTTCTAACCCTCTTGCACATTAGGGTTTCACATTTCTATACTTTCTTAGTTTCTTGGGTCATTTCCTTTATTTATTTATCTGTTATTTACTGTTGTTCCTTAATATTAGATTAACTTAGAAAATAATTCCATTTTAGTTAATCATTTTGGTGAACCCGAATCATCTTCACACTTATAGGATCCTCATTCTTTCCTCTATCTATGTCATCATGAGTATTTCAATCAATGATTATTTTCTTAAGCATCCTGATTTAAGGTATAGATTCCAACATCTTCTTACTACTACTGTTCGCATTCAAATGCATCCTAGACTCACTATATTTTGTAGATGCATTTTCTCAACACATATCATTCACACCTAATGAAATAAGTCCAATCACTTTTACAATGACCCACCCTTTGCATATTATGATATGACATTCAATATGGGTAAATGCACTTTAATTGACAATGGATCTGAAATTAAATTATGCCCCATGTCATTCGTTGAAGAAGTAGGATTTCCTTCTCATGATTTACTCCATCTTGTCTTTCACTGCATGCATATGATGGTTCTATGTTTGTCCATGTGTTTGGTCACATTACATCTACCTATTACTATAGGACCAAAAACTATTAACACGTTTTTTGTCATTGATTTTCTAGTCCCTTATAACTTTTTGCTTGGTAGGCCATGGCTTCATGCCATGCAAGTTGTCACTTCTACATGTACATCATTGTGTTAAATTCCTACATGAAGGTTTGAATATACAATTTTTCATGACCATGATCCATTCCAATATTGTGATCCAAATCCTAATACTATCTTCTTTCCATACTGATACTATAGAATGATCCTCAACCTATGGATGAACTTTACCTCACCTACCACTTGAAGGTGTCCATTTGTGTGATAGATGTAGTCTCTTCTATGCCACCTAATACTACTACTACATGATTCTTTATCAATGGACATCCAATCTATGGATGTCGCTCTATCACCTATACCTTCACATGTACCACTGAAGAATCACCATTTACTTGCACACTTTTCATGAATGATTCATATTGGGAACATATTCCATTTGATCCTACTTGTGATGACACTATTTTCTCACATGATGGTCTAGCTCAATAGGTTTTGCTTTTGAGGACCTCTATCCTCCTACTCATGCTTCTCATCTATATTATGGCTTCATCACTATTACTATTTCTTATGGTTTGCATGTCTTCCATCTTACAGTCTATCTATCACACACTCCTCACTCTTCTCCACTCACATTAGGGAAATCATGGCTTGATTACATTGGGGGCACTCTAGATCCTGATCATACAGACATATATTTTCCCATGCCCTTTGGTTGTGTCTTTATTTACAATAGTTCTTTTCTTGACTATATTAAAATCCAAGCCACTCATTGGTATGCACATGGTTTTCCACTTCCTCCATTCACTGATGAGGAATATGCCATGGGTATGTATCATTTATCTATTCAATGGCTCATTACATGATCAACCACACTATTTCTTATCAAGTCTCTAATGCTTATCCATCATGACTTTGACCCTGAAATTGAATGATCTATCTTAGATGATATTACATGATCGATTCTTCATCTTCACACTTGGGGGGCATAACATCTAATTCCCCCTCTATCCTGGTAGCATTAACATTTTTATCCCATACTTTGCATATATCATACATCATCTCATACATTGGTACTCATCACACTTTTAGCATCGTCATTACCCGATGACACACTCTTGTGCTTCGGTTCACACTTGACTTTTGAGGGATACATACTACACATGAACCCCACACACTACACAATAGATACTACACATTGTGTTTCTTCACACATCTTGTATCATGTCATATGTCTTACATCTTACATCTTACATTTTGACATTTACACATTACATCTACATTTCATCATTGCATACATTTACATTACTATATCCAAACATCATATTAGTCTTCATCATACATATGTCACACTCCTATTGTCTACAAGTCTCGTATTACATACTACTCATTCTACATACTACATAACACACATCTTACACTACATAGTCTATCTACACATCTTGCATTACATTTCATCATGCATTACACATCTTACACATCATATGGTCATCTATTATCATCACACATACTACATATTCTTCTAAGTGTTGCACTCACTACCCTATGACGCACTTTAGTTCCTCAGTCCATACTCAACTGCCAAGGGTTTACCAATCAAATGGACCTTATCATACACACATGTTCATCATTCAACCTTCTATCATGACATTACTAGGTTAGTGACATACGCTATAGGCTAAATGGTCACCTATTCCTTCATCTTGTAGTGGTACACACTTTAGGCTACATCACCACTCCCTCTATTCATATCTCATCTATGATATATCATCTTGCTTTAGGCTATATCATCACACGTTCATCTCTAGGTCACATATCATCAACACACATACACACTCATCACAACACACTATACAACACACACATATTTGACCATTTCCTGATGACACACTCTCATTTATGGTTCATTCTTGACTGCTGAGGGGGCATACTAAATGAACCTCACTACATACACTTCCATTCACTCAGGGGGGCATGATCCTATCATCCATCTTGCATTCCATTCCATCCATCCACAACATGTTGCATATCTTGGTTGCTTTTACTCTTGCTTACATTTTCTTGTTCATGTTCACTTATTACACATGCTAGCTAGATCTCTTATATGTCATTATCTTTACCATACACACATGTGCGTTCACATCCTTTTCTAGTTGTGATCGTAGATACAGGTCTCTTACATGCAGCATGGATGCTCACCTCCTACCACTCCTACAATGGTCACTGGGGGCATCCACATTCATCTCTTACAGGTGTTATTGTTTCATTTTGTACTTAGCACTCTACATTACTTGCTTATACATGCTTTTGACATATGGGTTATCTTTCTAACATGCTAACGGGTGCTTCATGTGCAACATTTGTTTGCAGGATTATTTACATTCCATGGTTATCTATTTGTTGTTTTGTACTTGTTTGTTTTGTTTTGTCTATTGTATGTGGGCCTTGTCCTTTGTTTGGTTTGCACACTTGTTTGTTGTATGTGTCCATTGTGGCCTTGAGTTTCTTGTGACATCATGAGTGATGTCCCATGTTTGAAACCTGCTTTGGTGGTCTATGATTGTCTTTCTTGTGTGTTTACTTGCATTTCTAGCTTACTACATTATTTGCATAGCATACACTTGTCTTTTACATGCATGCTTGTTCATACTAACACTTGTTTCTAGCCACTTATTTGTGTGTGCCTTGGTTTCTACCAAGTGCATTCCCTTCCCCTATAGGGCACAGTTTATGTGGTTGGTCCTCTTTTGGGGCCACATTCTCCTATCAGTGATGTCACATGCACCCCCAAAGAGGGGGGCATCATTTGGGGTTTTACATACTACACAATGCTTCTACATCAATTCAGTTCAATTTAGTTTCCATCCTTGGCATTGTGGGTTATACAACGAGTGGGTTCAGACCATTCTACGAACCCCGTACACAATGGATTTTACAGGACATGGTTGTCCTTAGCATTCTGGGGAGCAGTTACAGGTTAGAGGATACAATGGATTTCCTCTCTACACTACTTTAGCCAGTGGCGTCGGATCACCCAAAAAACTAGGTAGTACAAAGATCTCTTCACACATTCTCAGGGGAGTAGTTACAGGTTGGAGAATAATGCAACTTTCTCCCTACACTTCTTTGGCTAGGGTGGCATGAGATCACCCAAAAAACTTGTAGTACAGGATATCCTTTCTACACCCTTTCTCTCATCATGGATCAGGTGCACATGTTCCTTTTACATTTTTCATTTCCATTACATGATTTTTACTATATACATGTACTTTACATGCATTTTTGACATATATACATGTGTATTTGACTACTTGATCATCTTCTCCTTGCAGGTTCACCGTATGAGAAGCAAGCAGTCAACAACAACAACAACAAAAAGGCATCAATAAAACAACAACATTTTGCGGTAGCACACACCTCATACTAACATGTAGGTACATCACACACATCAGAAACTACACACGTGTTTCCACCCTAGGTTCACTCTCACCACTTTTTACACTTTTACATCTTTAGTTTCCACGCTCCACTATTTTCTCATTCCATGCTTTGTCTAGTCCATCGACATGCTTTCTACATCACTCTACATGGACATCAGGTACGCATCTCTATCTACTTTATGTTACCAAGTGTTCCACTCACCAACATAAAGTGGGGGAAAATGTAGACACAAAATCATGCACTTTAGACATTATTTAGTCCTGGTCTCATACTACTATTCATATGGTTTTTGAGTGAAGAAAGTACTAATTAACCCCCATGTCCTTTGGATATTTTGCTTTGCTTTTTATCATCATTACCGACCTCCCACACATACATGCCCAGTCTACTTTTTCATTTTGCATCATTTTAGCCTTGACTGGGGCACCAGCACAATACTGGGGTGCCCATGGTGCCTTGGTCCCATTCAGGGCACCTTGATCCTTTTCCCACTTTCCCTTCCATTTTTGGGCACTTTCTAGCCATTTGAGCATTTCTATATTTTTAGTGGTCAGCCTTTTCAGGTTAATTATGAAATTAGATCAAGAGAACCATATAAATATAAAGTTATGAGACCATAATGAGGGACCAAACACTAAGCACTACTATCATCACCTAAGGTTACATCCATCAAAGGCTCTCATTTGCATCCATCTAGCTCCATCACAAGGCACAAGGTTGGTTCATCTGCATCACACTACATAGGAGGGAAGTTTATTCTATTCCATCCACCATTTTATTACATTTCTACAAATAGTTATTGCTCACTACTTTCACAAAGTGTGACTGACAACAAGAGCACCTAGGGCATGATTGCACACACAAGCACATAGAACTACATCAGGTCTGAGATGTAGTGCAATGCTCAGTTATTAAGTCCACCATTGTGGCAGCTGAGGATAGTCTGACCCCTTTATATGCATCTTTCTTTTTGGGGGGTTTGATGTTTTTCTTAGGGTTTTGTAGGTTTCATCTTCATCACTAATTTCCAACGACATATTGTGTAGTCCAATGAAGCTAGTGTGACAGGAAGATTTGAAGGTAGGAAACCATTAGTGACACCTCAGAGGAAGGTTTCAGAGATTTTTCATAGACCAGGGCATGCCATATCTCAGACTAGGGCACCCACAGGTGCCCTGTACCTATCCAAGCACCCAGTCCACTCAGATTGCCTCAGATCTACACTTTTTGGACCTCGGCACAGTCGTTTCCTCCTCCTGTTTCTCTAACCATCTCTGATACACAGTCCAACAAGCTCGTCAAATAAATTAAGCTCTTTCTAACTCTTCTTGCATATTAGGGTTTTACATATCTACTTTCTTAGTTGCTTGGGTAGTTTCTTCTTGTTTTGGTTAGCTCTTATTTATTGATGCACTTCTTAGATTAAATTCTAAAATCCTCATTTTTAGTTAATCACTAAGTATCATAAGAGTCACTCTTTGTGAACTATAAAGGACTAAATCATTCATATTCACTCAACACATAGAGGACTATGTGCATCATAGTGATTTAATCTTAATTTTCAATTTAATGTAAGGACACTGTTGATTAGATGCAAGAAAGTAGTAAATAAACAATTGTCAAGATAATGGAAGTACAAGAAAGAGTTATTAGAGAATTCGCTCTTAATAATTTTAATCAATTTTGTATTTATAAGTCTTATTTATTATTCTAGACTAATTTTTTATCTATGAAGGGGAGATTTTGATTTTTGTAATGTAACTTTGAAAATATGAATGGAAAATGACAGGACACAACCACATGGAGTGGGGTAGGGCCTTTAAGGTGCTAGTGTCCAATTTAGGCACTGGTGTATGCTAAGTGACTCAGGATCTGGTTATTTCTATGTTGCGCAGTGTCACTTTTTATTCTCTATAGGTCGCTTTAGATTCATTGTGTCACACTTATAGCTGAAAAACAAACCTTAACTACTTGCACAATAATCAAGAACACATTAGATGAATGAAAATATGCATATTCTTGAGTTGGATAGACCTCAGTGGTCACCCCAATGTGATTCTCATTGAGCATTGCACTACCTTTCAGACTCTATGCAGTTTTTGTGTGTGCGTGTGTGATTAAAATAATGTCCCTTGAGCTAGGATTCCCTAGTGCCAGTTGCATAAATAGACAATGGGATATAACTAATTTGTCCTAATACAAATGTGTGGTATGTAATTCTAAATAAACCCTCCTACAATGGGGGCATGCATATAAAATGTAGTCCTTGAGATGTAGTAGATAAGGCCACCATTTGTTCCTTATAATAGTATGTGCCTCTTGAATTCTTGCCCTTTAATAAGGTTAAATAAGACATGTATATATATGATTCCCTTCTTTAATTTTTGTCATTAAAAAGTGAAAGTTCAACCAAGAGTGATACAATAAGACAAGAAAGAATTAACATTCGAAAGATCAGAAAGAGGAGAAGAGGACACATGGCCTAGAGGGGACAATAACATCAGGTTGCTTATGTCCCTAATGGGGGGTCTTGTACAATGCGCTCAAAAGGTCAGATAGTGAAATAAGAGATAAGTGGGGTGTCAGTAGGTATGTAAAACTATAAGTTGTTAATAAAAAACAATAAGAAATAAATATGAAAAGGATAAACGTAATGTCAAAAAAAAGTTAAAGGGTGTTAATGAGTAATTATCTTACATAGGAATCATGCATATAAATGAAGTATTTAGAGGCTAGATGTAGACAATAAGTGTGTGATTTATTGACTACATTTTCCCCCACTTTATGTTGGTGAATACAAATTGAGTAGCATAAAGTAGAAAATTGCAAAACATACCTTGGAAATTTTGTAATGAAGATTGTACCCAATAAAAAAATGAGTGTTGTAGTGTGCAAATGGAATAGTGCAAAGGGATGTGTAACTTCTGAAATTCTAAGGAGATGGAAGGATAAGGATCATACTAAATGACCTTTAAGGATGTGTGCATGGAGTGATATGATGTGCGTGTACCAGTTCCCTTATAATGTTATATTTTGAAGGAACATTCTTGAGACTTTAGAGCTTTCATGGTTGATTATGTGCTTTTCCTTCATTGGGATAGTATAGGACCTACAAAAGAAAACAAGTATAGTCAATGCTATAGGTAAATGCAATTTAAATTTAACTTAGAAAATATGTAAAAATGGAAATGTGTATTGGGAAAGCTAAACCAAGGGGTTAGAATACACTTGGAGTGTTGAAAGAGAAAGGGATATAAATTTGTTCTCCTTCTCTTGTAGACCTTGCATATAGGCATATCTAGGAGTTGGTTGGAATAACACAAATGATTTGGGCTTCCTGATCATAAACTAGGGATTTGAGTTCACATGCTAAAATTTTGAGGATTTAGGCATCTTGTCACTGCTAAGGGAAAGTGTATTGGGACATTGCACTTTTTTTACCCTCTTACAATTATATCATCTTCTATACATGTGCCTAGATTTTATCATTATCAAATATGATTTGTAACTTTAGTCATCTATACATCATTGTATCTGACACATTCTACTAGTCATATTATTGTCCTATGAGTATAGTCCTATATTTCATTCCCTTATTTAGTTATGCGAGGCCACACTATTTGTGGGTCTAGCTTTACCTTTCATCACTACATGATTATGTTCTTCATCCTACATCAAATACATATCCACTACTCATCCTATAAATATTTGTACACTTACATTACACATAACATATACTAGTCTCTATTATCCATAAGCCTTTTACATTCCATCCTCCCATATTGACAAGAGATCCTACATTAAACATGGTGCCCAAGGTGTTAGCTTTACCGAGAACATACATCCATCCTATAAATTTACATGGTCACACTCTATCTCCATTACATGTTCATTAATTTATGTTACATTACCTATCCTCTGTACTTTTTTATACCTTCCACCTATTAGTGCTATTAGAGGGTGAATATTACACATGCTACATATCTTACAGTTCATTATTTACACTGTGAATAAATTACATCACACATTCAAACCAACAAGATTGTTACATCTGATTATATTTACTACGTTGTTTACACTTCTCCATCTAGTGGTGTTAATCAAATTACGACAGTATAAAGATCTCTTCACACATTATAGTAGAAGTGGTAAAGAGTTGGAGGATACAACACAGCTCCTCCCTACACTTATTCAACCAGGGTGGCGTAAGATCACCGATAAAACTCAAAAAAGTATAGGATATCATTCTATAACCTTTTTCTTGACATGGATCAAGTGCACATGTTTCATTTTTTACACTTTTTCTATCATATTTTATATTTACATACTTTACATTTGTGTATTTTATACGACGTTTTTGTATACATATATATTTGAATAAAATTGATCATTTTCTCCTTGCAAGTCCTCTATATGAGAAACAAACAATAAAATTATGGGCAATAATAATAACAATAACATCGACAACAAAAACATACAACACATCGCTACATATAAGCACTTTCCTTAGCTAACCATGCAGGTACACTACACACATCAACAATCTACACATGCGTTCCATCTTACGTTCATGGTCATCACTAGTACCTTCCAATTATGTCACTTTTTATCATTTTCATCTTTAAAATCCATGGTCACTCCACCTTTTTTCTTTTTGTCATTCCATGCTTGAGTCTATTCCATCGGTACGTCTTTGTCTATAATCTACATGGATATCAGGTGCAACATCTTTATTAACTTTAAGTTATTGAGTTTTCGCTCACCAACATAAAGTGGGGGAAAAATGTAGACACCACAAAATTATTTCACTTTTCAGCCATAATTTAGCCCAATCTTATACTACTATTTAGAAGGTTCTTAAGTGTATAAAATACTAATTGATCCCACATTTTTTTGGCCATATTTTTAATTTATATTTTATTTCATATTTCCAATTTATTTTCTTGCACTTATCCATCCATTTAAAAACTTCCTTGACATTATTTCCGTATATTAGGGCACCCCAACCTGTACTGGGGCGCTCCGGTCCCACTCTGGGTGCCCCGGTCTATGCAAATCCAATTCCACTCCTTTTTGGTTATTTTTTAGTTGTTGAACATCTTTACCTTTTTCCTAGTCAGCCTTGTCAAGATTAATTATGAAATTAAGCTTGAAAGCCCTATAAGTAAAAGTTTATAAGACCATAATGAGGTTCATAGGTCCTAACAACATATCACTACTATCACTCCATTAAAAGTTGCATCCATTGCATCGCTTACAATCCACATAGTTCCATGCATCAAGGATAGGAGATATGCATCACCTACATTTAATAGTGGGATGGATTCTATTCTATTCCATGCACTAATAATATTTACATTTTCTATAGCTACTATCACCCACCACTTCACAAAGTGTGACTGACACAAGAGCACCTAGGGCATGATTGCACACACAAGACATAGAACTACATTCTGGGTCCAAAATGTAGTGCAATGCTCAGTTAGTAAGTGACACCAGTTGTAGCAACTGATGAGGTACAGTCTTAACTGCATTCATATGCATCTTTTGTTTTTCTAGGGGTTTAATACTTCCTGTCTTGGGATTTTGTAGGTCTCATCTTCCCATTTTCTGATTTCTAGCAACATGATCGCATAGTCCAACGGAACTAGTGCGACAAGAATCAAACAAAGGTGATCAACTTAGCGATCATACTTAGAATGGGGTTTTACAGCAGTTTTTTCAGTAGACCAGAGGCACCCATATTGTCAGACTAGGGTGCCCACAGTAGCACTCTTAGGTACCCTATGTAGACATTCCAGATCTCCTACTCAGATTAAAATTAATATCCTACACTCCTATTTAGATCATTACTTCGGTTAATCAGTTTGGTGATCCCTGACATCTTTTTTCTACCAACCATCTCTAGCGGTTTTCATAGTCCAACAAGCTCATCGAATCAACTAAGTCATTGATTACCTGCTAACCCTACTCTAATTTAATCTCATCGAGTTTCAACCCTATTTTATATGTACTTATGTTGCTATAGACATGCAACCAAATCCCATTTATGATACGTTTGCGGACCGCTCTTATTCCTAGCATATTGTACTTCTTAGCCAATCATCAAGCTGACATTAAATCCCCATTTTTAGTTAATCACCCAGCAAATTACATCCAAGTGTGTGGATCTACAATGAATAGCTGAAAAGTGCAGAATTATCGAAAATGGGACACCTATAATTTGGTCTACATGATCTTATTACTAAGATCATACTAACTATCCTAGTCTCGTGTTCAATTTACTACACTACGCTAGTAAAATACCCTTTCTAACCTCTTCTAAACCTCCTAAACCATGCTAATCCCTCTCTAACCAGCTTCTATAAGCTTGTTTCCCTTTAATTAACCTTGTTTAGGTTAATTAACCCTCTTATTGACTTTCTAAAGAGAATTTGACTTTCTAAACAAATATCTCACCTTTCCAAATAGCCACTTAGCTTTCCAAATCCAGTTCACACCTCCAAATGTGTTTTTCTAAAAATCAACTTTTTTGACTCCTTTTTAGTCCCACATGCATCCAAAACATCCTTTTCTCCAAAATCCAAAAACTATAAATAGAGGGGTACCCCTCCCACCTTTTCCTAAGAACTCTCTCTCTCTCTCATCTCATTTCTGATTTAGGTCATGCTTAGTCTTTTAGAGTCATTTCATAGTTTATTTGAGCTATTTACTTGTTATTTGCTAATCCTTTCAAAGCTTTAGGTAAATGGGAGAAGCCATTAATGGTGAGCTTCCATTCTTAAGCTTTTGAAACATCAATAAACACATAACTGATTGCTAGAGCTTTAATAGGTTCACTTATAGATAGCTTTCATGGAGTAGAGAACTAATATAGTCATGTTTAGAGGTTGATTGTTTGTTTCAAGCTTTATATATGCATGCAAATAGGTAGCTCTTGCTTATCTCTAATCTGATGGTCATTTGAGTTGTTTGTTCCAAAGATTTTGGGGTTTCTTTAGAGATTCTTACCCCATGTTCATAGCTTTAACAAAATTTTCATTGCACACATTTGGCACGCCCGGTGGGACACTACTCCATTGTCCTCTAGGAGCCTTTTCCAAGATTTTTAAGTTCACTTTCATGCTTTCTAGGAGAAATAACTTGTTATTTACTTGATTTCATTTTTTAAGTAAGCTAAATCATCCTTGTTCATGCATATTTTGTGGGTTTAAACTGGAAATAGGTTTCTTTGACTAACAACTAACCTGTTTGACTGTTGAAAATTTTCATTTCCGTGACTTTTGTAGGTTTTTCAGGGGGTACGCATAGGTGTCCTAGAGGGGAGCATCTCCATCAAAACCCTAGCACACCCATCAAACTGGAAGCGCACCCATCTGGTCATATTTTTCATGGACATGTAATTTACAAAGGGCCACGTACATGTCAAACTGTCGGCATCTCCATTGACTGTCAGACATACCCGTGCCTCTGGACGTGCAGGTGTATTTTTGGCATACTGTGCTGATTTACATTTTGGCTTGCAAGCGTATCCTTCAAACTGGAGGCATCTCCATTGAAACCCTAGTGTACCTATCTCTCTAGGCCCACGTAGGTGTTGGACCTTACTGTCAAAATTTCTACCACGCATCCACATTGGTTTGGGCATATCCATTGGCTGGGACATGCATGCGTCATTCTGGGCACGCAGGTGTCTGAGTTAAAAATTAGAATTTCTCTTCAAGCTGTAAGATCAATTTTTTGATTTTTTCTAGTTGTTTGCAGGTTCTAACAAGTGATTGTAGGTTTCTTTTTTTTTTTTTTTACTAATGTAGTTTAAGTGTTTCATATTTCTAAGTTAGAAAGGGTTTTTTCGAAGTGTGTATGCTCTTCCCTCGCACCTTCTAGGTGATCTTGGGGATCAAAAACACTTCTAAAAACCTTCTTGTCACTTTCAAAAACACTTACTTTACACTTCCTAATTGGATTGATCTTTCAAAATTGGTTAAAATGAACTCTATCTTTTGCAAAAACACTTAAAGTATTTTCCATAAGGATTTTTTTAGTGGAGTTTCCACATTGTGTATGCTCTTCCTTCACACCTTTTTGGTGATCTTAGGAATCAAAAGCAACACACAAACTCTCTTTCTTGATATCATTATCTGTGGTGGAAAATTACTAACTCCTTACATGTAGGGCCTAACACTTGTCAAAGAAAGGAGTTGCAAAAAATGAAACCTTCTAATACATGTTTTCATACAGGTTGCCAAATGGTGTGCTACTTAAAACCACATTAAGTTAAGAAAGATAAAAAACACACCACTTCACATCACACTGTATTGCAGGTTTCAGAAAAGGGTACGTCCCTATCCACTCAACTAGAACATAACCCCTTTGGCATAACACCTTAAGCTATAACAATGGGGGTGGTTCTAGGAACCCTAAAGTAATCCACCACTGAGTAACCTCATGGATGAAACAGGAAGCACTCCACTTACCCACTTGACTAGATTTTACATTGCAAGTTAGAGTCAAAGTTGTCTGTATCGCAACCCCAGTGAGAATAACTGAACACACTAGTTTCTCATTGTATTTGAAGGGGGTAAAGTAAAGCCGAGATACTCCCAAATTAGTCAGTGTGACTCTTTGGGTAAATCAAGCTCACATTTAGACAACTTGTGACACCTAGTTGAGTGATCTTATTAGGAAAGCCATTTTGTCTTGGAGCCCACTTTGCTAGTCCATTGTCACGTCTTGTCACAGCCATCACAAAGTGACGACTTACTTGGAGTCTGAACCTTGTTTTTCGAACAAGGAAAAGAGTCCACTTGAGTTAGATCTAAGTGTCTTTCATCACGAAATTAAATGACGTATCACTTAGCTTGGTTTCTTTCTCACCTTCAGACGAGGTGAAACTCTACCCAAGTGGCACTTAGTTTATTTTCATCTTTTGATCTATACCCTTGCATTCTCACTGCCCATTTGGGGTGAGAAGGAAGCATACCCCATGAGTCTTATCAAGGATAATATTCACCACTTTTTTGTCTGTTTACACCCATCCATGTTTGTGGCTGGGTTGTTAAACGTCTAAAGTGTGCAAGTACATTTTTGTGTCTTTGATAGTCCTTTGATCTTGATTTCAAGATCATCTTCATTGCTATGATTTTGGTTCATCATTATTTCTCCTTAAGTTGTTATTTTTTCTCACATTCTAGCCATACAATTTTGGTACTTACATCATGTTTTCAATTTTGTGAGAACTTGGTATAAGTCCCTTTATTGTACGGTTACGCTGCTCGCACAACTAAAAACTTCTTGCTATACTTATACTTAGTTTCAGTTCCAACGTCATCTGAGTCTTTTGAGAGTGTCGATATTGCCTTGTGTATACTGCGATGACATCATCTTGATACTAACACCTTGCTTCTAGGTTAATGTGTCAAGATAGTGTTGTTACTATCCACATTCACAACTTCCATTTTTCAAAAACCTTAGGTTTCATCAGCATTTAAACTAGTCTTAGTATATCTCGTGGAGAGATCACGTCAATATCACTTTGATATTTAGGCCTTGTTGGTATTAAACTTGACCTATGTATTAATAGGGTATTGTCACTATCTGCTTTAAACCCTTCATCTGAATCATAGTTTAGGGTATAGTCTTGCTAAAACAACAGTTTGAGTGATTGTTTGATTTGTTACAATGTTCATATGAGTGTTCTTTGAACCATAAAATGATTGCATAATATTACATTTAGAACACACTAGGTTATTTTGGCATCACATCAAGTGACTTACACAAGCATACACCTAGGTTTCATACAACTTTGAAGGCATTTAGACAAAACCTAGTATAAATTTTACTACTAATGCAAAGAATCATGAAAATGGCATCTAAACCAAACGAGCATGACTTAGAAGAAAATCCTTTTGAATCCTTCCCATTTAGTGGTAATAACTTAGCACCTCTCTTTTCACAGGTCAAAGACACAGAACCATTGATTGATCATAGCAGAGAAGAATCTGATTCTTCTGAGGAACAACATAAGTTAGACCTAGGTCATTTGATGAGCTCCTTTATTATAACAGAGATCAAGTACTCACAAGAGTCCTAGAGTTAGGGGCTAAGCTTCCACAAGAACGTGAAGTGGAGACTAAGATCATTAATCATAAAATGGAAGAACGACCATCCCTCTTAGACATGGATAACCCCTTTGATGTAGGGTATGCTTCTACTTCTAGACAACATCACAAAAATGTTGAAGAAGACCCATCAAAACCAATTGGTGATTCACGAAACCTTATTATAAGGCTTCACGTAAAGTAAAAATTGAGCATGAGCACAAAGGCTCACCACCTCCTAAGTTTGATGAGGAAGATGATCCCTTAGTTGAAGAAGAGATCCTTCAAAAAAAAATATTGAAACTAAGTCAAAAATTAGCAAACTTAGGCTCTTCGAGTAGGAACGTGCATAAAGACAAACTCAAAACAAAATCTAGTGAGTTTCACTTTGATCCATATGATGACACAACTTTTAAAGTTGTTAAGGTAAATAGACCAATATTTCCTACTAAAGAGCAACTTATTCAACAGGAGTTACAATCAATGAAGAACACACTTACTACTCTACATGAATGAAATATAGGACACAGTAGGAAGTACTTATATGAAGAACTATGCCCTTACCCCTTTGATAAGGACATGTTGTGACAACCATTTCCAAAGCATTTTTCCATTCCTAAGTTTGATAAATATAAAAGCAAAGGTGATCCTCATGATCACATCAAGGAATTTTATATGGCTTGTCAAGAGGTCACGTACAATGATAATTTCTTAATACGACTCTTCCCTCGCAGCCTAGGAGCACTGGCATTAGAATGGTTCTTTAGTATACCCAAGGGATCCATTACAACATGGCCCACACTAGCGGAAAAATTTGTGTGACATTATTCCTTCAATATGGAGAATGATATCATGATGAATGACCTTTGCAATGCAAAATAGAAGCCCAATGAGACCTTTGTGAGCTTCTTACAATGATGGCATTTATTGGAAATTCTTTTCCCTTGTGCCTTGCCAGAAAAATAGCTAGTAAGCATATTCATTCCTAACCTAAACCCAAAGATAGCCTTTCATTTACAAATGCACTGCGGCTCTAACTTTGAAGAAGTTATAGAGAAGGGTAGTCAAATCGAAAAGGCTCTCATTGTGAAGGGTACACTTAAACCGTCATCAAGGACAAACATGAAACAAAACCCTTAGATAAACCAAAATTCTTCAACAAAAACAAACATGTCATTGGTGATGGCATTACAGACTCCAAAAGAGTCCAAACCATACAGACTGGTCCACTTTTAAAGCTCTCACAAGGACCTCACCCAAAGGCACCCACAAAACGTACATTTACGCCACTAACGGAATCACTATCTGCCATACTTAAATAGTTAGATGCGGTAAACATGGTGCAGTACCCAACCATGATAGTACCATATCCAGAGGATGCTCCAAAACCTGGTTGGTTCAAAGAGCATGAGTACTGTGATTTCCATCATGTTAAAGGACACAAAACAGATAGGTGCTTGAGACTACGACATTATATACAAGACCTCATCGAAGAGGGAAAAATCACCATAGATTCTCCCCCTGACTCAGGACAAGGTCCAAATGAGAAAATGGGTATCTTCAAAGAGCCCTTTCCTAACCATGCAGATAAGAAGAACAGGAAGCCAGATCACAGAAAAACTTCCAATGACTATAGGACTGTTGCTTATGTTTATCCAACTAATGATAGTCCCTTTGATTCCCTTATAGGATGTATCCATTCATCTGATGAACAGGTTAATACTATTAGGATCTTAGAAAAAAATTGTGCAGTAGGGACACGACGTGCTCATTTGATCATACCAGATCCCCTACCTATCCCTCAGGAAGGTCAGTACAATTTAATAGAATAGTTAGAGAAGACACCCGCTAGGATATCAATTTTAGATCTCCTCAAAATCTCTACTGCTCATAAAAACATATTGTATAAAACATTGCAGAGTTCAGGAGTCTCCACAGATGTAGATCCCACACACCTTCAAGCAATTATTGCACATCTATATTCCAATGATCATATCACTTTTGATCGCACTGCAATCCCACGTAATGACTCAGAGCACAACTTACCCCTATACCTAGAAGTAGTTGTTACCCATCGTAAGATCAAGAGAGTACTTGTGGATGGTGGATCCAGTCTAAATATTTCACTTTGAAGCTGGTTAAGTAGCTAGGCCATTCAGAAATAGATCTAGGGGCTAAAACTATTACAATCACAGCTTATGATAATCAGGAGCATGAGTCAACATGTACTATAGTAGTTCCAATGGAAGTAGGGTCGACTTGTCATGATACAACATTCCATGTCCTTGACTTGGATCTTCCATACAACATGCTCTTAGGGTGCCCATGGATCCATGCCATGCAGGCCATTCCTTCAACCTTCCATCAGTGTATCAAGATGTGCCATGAAGGACAGATAGTCACCATTCAGGGTGATCCAGAACCATTCACACATTGTAGGGCATTGCACAATTTTTCTCATGCAACTTATGAATGTCCTTCTACATATATTGTTGTTCCTTTACAAACAGAAGCTATCAAGGAACATGTGGATCCAGATTCACTCACTCCTTGTAATCAAAAATTTCCTTCATTGGTCAACCCTTTCACATCATGGGAAGAAACATATATAAAGTATGGCCTAGGTAATCAATTCACTCTTCGACAGGCCTCATTAATATCAAATCTGTCAGTATCACCCACGACACGTGGTAAACCTTACTTTAAGTTCAAGAGCACTTGGGATAAGTGCCTTAAACCACTGGAGAAATTCATCCCTAGTGGTCTCCTATCTGAGGAAAATATGTTAGAAGATCCCACTAGAAGAGTACCTGAAGGTACCATGGCTTCATGCCATCAAGCCCCACAGTATATCAAAGGCCACCATATGATGTACATCATGGGTTACAATGGGTTTGGATGTGGTATCAATGCACAAGGATGGTTAGAACCCATTCCTATCCCTCATTTCAAATCTAACAAACATGGTCTTGGAATAAGACCTCATGATGATCCACCCTTTGAGATTGATGCCACCTCTTCTGAATGTGAGGATGACTCATCTCATTCAGATAGTGATGCAAGATTCCCAATGTAGCCTCTACGAGGATCTTGCCTCCACTAACCTATTCCCTGATTCAGTTGTTTTTACCTTATCTGGATCCAATCCTCAAACCAATTTCCAAGTAACCCTTGTATATCCCAACTTGTAGATTGGGATCAACAATTTCACATGCCAATCAATTTCTTTGAGAATGATGAGGCATTTGTAGAATTCATGGGACTCAGGGATTCTATTCCGACTGGGGATCACAAGAAAGGATTTGACAATCAAACTAGATGCATGTGCATACTTTGGAGAAGAGGCAGAGATGTGTGGATGCTTGAATAAGAAGGTCATAAGCAAGATTAAGAATGCTTCAGAGAAGCCTTGTGGAAAGAACAAACACAAGTCTCATAGCGAAAAACTTTTTGAAGCACTAGTAGATAAAAAAATGAAGAACCTATAGAAAAATGGTATATCCATTCAAAGATGATGATGAGCCACCTAAGGAGGTTGATCTTACTCTTCCCCCTGATCCTACATGGATGGAAGATGCTTCTAAAATGTTGTTGAAGAAATGATCAGTGTCAACATTGGCTCAGAAGAGGAACCTAGAATGATAAAGTTGGGAGCTTCACTCTCAGCTCAAGAACAAAAGTTTTTTGTGGAACTATTAAGAGAATATGTAGATATATTTGCATGGTCATACATAGATATGCCTGGTTTGGACCCAGAATTACTCATACACAACCTTGTTGTGCACCCAGATGCCAAACCCATCAAGTAGAAATTGAGAAAGATGCACCCCAAAATTGCACTACTTGTCAAAGAAGAACTTGAAAAGTTATTAGCTGTTGATTTCATTAAACCCATTGACTATTCAGATTGGATATCTAACATAGTCCTAGTTCAGAAGAAGCTGGTTGGCATAAGGATCTGCACCAACTTCCATGACATCAATAAAGCATGTCCCAAAGATGACTTCCCCTTGCCTAATATTGATATGATTGTCGATTCTACCACTGGTTATGAAATGTTATCCTTAATGGATGGTTTTTCAGGTTATAACCAGATCTGAATTGCAGAGGAAGATCAACATAAGACAAATTTCATCACCCCTTGGGGGACATTTTGTTACAAGGTCATGCCTTTTGGACTCAAGAATGTCGGGGCCACCTATCAACGTGCAATGACAGTCATCTTCCATGACATGATGAATGACATCATGGAGGATTACGTTGATGATATCTTAGCAAAATCCAAAAGTAGAGGAGAGCACCCTGAAGTGCTGAAACATATTTTTCAGCGTCTCTGAGATTACAAAGTACACTTGAACCCTAAGAAGTGTGTCTTTGGAATTTTTTCAGGGAAGCTCCTAGGTTTCATCATTTCACAGAGAGGAATAGAGGTGGATCCTGCAAAGGTTACAACTATCACAGAAATGCCTCCACCTAAAAATCTCAAACAACTAAGAAGTTTACAAGGAAAGATACAGGAAATCCATCATTTCATTTCACAGCTTGTGGATAAGTGCCATCCATTTACACATCTCCTCAAGAAGGATGTTGCATTCAACTGGGGACCAGACTGTCAAAAGGCATTTGCACTGCTTAAACAATACCTTGTCAACCCACCCATACTCATGCCACCTACCCCAGGTGAACCTCTCCTATTATACATTTCAGCTACCCAATTTTCTATTGGTGCACTGCTTTCCCAATATGACCTAGACCATAGAGAAAGGGTAGTTTATTACCTTAGTCACACCTTGATTTCCTATGAACTAAATTACCCACAGATTGAAAAGTCTTTCCTAGCAGTTGTCTTTACCTTTCAAAAACTACATCCACTATCTCCTTAACAATAAGACCAAGCTAATATCCAAAGTTGACCCTCTCAAATACCTTTTATCCAAACCCACCCTTACAGGATGAATGGATAATTGGATCATTCTCCTAAGTGAATTTGATATTGAGTTTGTTAACCAGAAGTCATTAAAAGGACAGGTATTGGCTGATCAGTTGGCAGAAGCTCCTCTACCAGGGATGGAACCTTTGTGTCTGGATCTGCCAGATGCATCCATGATGTATGTTGAAGAGTCTGTGGAGTGGCAAGTCCATTTTGATGGATCATTCACCTTCCATGGATCAGGAGCAGGAGTGGTGCTCATCACTCCCACAGGGGAGGTTATTCCAAGAGCATTTCATTTGGGATTCCCTTGCACTAATAACATTGTAGAATATGAAGCACTCATTGTTGGCCTCAAGTTGGCTATCACTTGGAATATCAGATAGCTACGAGTCATTGGGGACTCCCAACTTATTATTAAACAAGTTAATGATGAGTATAAGGTTAAAGATGAAAAGCTTATTCCATACAAGAAATTGGTTGAAACCTTGAAGGAATATTTTATACAGATTATCTTTGAACAAAAACCAAGGTCACACAATAGATCAGTAGATGTCATGGCTACTATTGGGTCTCTCTTACGCATTCCACCTCAGGAAAGTAAAATTCCCTTCTTTGTAGAGAATTTATGAGTACCCACATATGATATGCCAGAGTCATGTTTGGCATGTGAAGTTGTTGGTCCCTTCTCCCCTTGGTATGACCCTATATTTAGATACCTACAAGATGGCACATTTCCCCCAAACATTACCCATTCTGAGAAGAAATCCTTATCCACCATATAGCCTATTACACTCTCCTTTGAGGCACCCTATATCATCGTGGCTACGATGGGAATCTACTTCGTTGTTTGGATGTTACTGAATCAGTCCACACTATTAAAGAAGTGCAAAAAGGTATTTGTGGAGCACACACTAGTGGTATGGTCTTGGCTAAGAAACTCTTAAGAGTGGGTTATTATTGGCCCACCATAGAAGTAAACTGTTGTAATTTTGTAAAGAAATGTGAGCTATGCCAAAAATATGGAAACTTGATACATGCACCAGCACAGGCTTTGTAGCCTATTGCAACACCTTGGTTGTTTTCTAAATGGGGCCTGGATCTCATAGGGAAGCTCCATCCTTCTTCTTCAGATGGCCATACCCACATTATCACCACCACCAAGTATTTTACTAAATGGGTAGAGGTTGTGCCTCTCACTTATGTCACTGGTGCGCAAATTTCCAAATTCATCATGAATCACCTCATCTGCCGTTACGGTATCCCTTCTGCCATTGTCACTGATAATGGTAAATCCTTTAAGAATAAAATAATTAAAACATTGTACCAACACTTCCATATTCAAATCAAGTGGTCTACCCCCTATTACCCCCAAGGTAATGGGAAAGCCCGAGGCTACCAATAAAACTCTTTTATGGATCATGGAGAAAATGGTAAGTAAGACTTGCCATAATTGGCACTTACAGATACATCCCACCCTCTGGGCCTATCAAACCTCCATCCACACTCCTACTGGTGTGACCCCATATTCACTAGTCTATGGCACTGAAGCCATCATACCCTTGGAAGTGGAGCTTCCCTCCCTGAGAATATCTCTCTGGGACTATCTTGATAAGGATGAAGACTATAGAGTTTCTCGGCTAGCAGAGCTAGAGTTGTTGGATGAAAAGCGTATGAGAGTGCTTAATCACCTAAAGGTTTACCAGAACATAGTATCAAGAGGATATAACAAATGGATCATTCATCATGAATTTGATGTAGGAGATCTTGTTCTAAAATAAAATCAGAAGAACACTGTCAAGGATAGAGAAAAGAAAGGTAAATTTGAGGCTAACTGGTTAGGGCCTTATGTGGTGGTTGCTAAATATGGATCAGGAGCTTATAAACTGGCATACTCAGATGGTGAAGAGCTTCCAGAACCTATGAATGCCATGCATCTCAAGTGGTTCTATGCTTAAGCATGGTGCAAATATCAGAAAATACCTAAAAAGTAGAAAAAAAAAGAAAAAATATCAGAAAATCAAGAAAATAGTAAAGAAAAAGTAGGTCATCCACATGTGAAAACCACACAATTGTGGCACATTGGGCAGGTCTTTGGGTGAAAACCAGTTTCCAGTGCTCAAGGAGGATTCATTGGTCATCTAGATGGGTAACTCTCACCACTATCTAGGATTAGTTTCCTTTGTTAGGTCTAGGAACCCTACCAGTCTATCTCTGCCAAGCCATGATTTGGCTTATTTGTTCTTATATCTACGTGAAGGATGTGCCTTTGTATATTCCCATCTAACACTGGGGGAACCTTCATATTCCACTTTCTCAAACATATACACATGTGCATTCTACCTTTTGTATATTCCCACATCACGCTGGGGGCATCCACACTTCTTTATCCTTGTACATTGCTTTCAAAACATGACCTTAGAAAATACAAAAACATTCAGAAAAAAGATACACAAAAATCTAAACATTCAGAAAATCCCCCTTAGGAACGAAGCTACACCAACTTCATAACATTGTCTTAGGGAAACCTCGAAAACAATGTGAATAGTAGCCTTGAAAACTTATCTTTCAAGATAACCCAAAAACATTAGAAAATATATCAATGTTGTCCCACAAAAACAAGGTAGTGATTAATTTTATTTTAGTTGATGGTTTGTATATTTTTGGTTGTAAATATATTTTCATGTTGTACGATTTAAAATATGGTTCATTTTCCTACCTTAGATTAAATCTTATTTGATTTAATTATGTATCACACTGAGTTCATTTTTAAACGTTCATACTTGTAAGATATTGGTATGTATTCATCATCTATGTATATGCATCTATTAGGATTCATTTTACTTACTTAGATTGGATACCAATTTAATCTATTGTTAAAATTTGTAAAAAATCATTTCTCATTGCATATTGTTGTGTGGTTTTGTAGGTGTATATTTGTTTAGTTTTGTTAACTTTTACTTGTGTGTGTTTGTTTACTGCACATCTTTTGTTATCACATCTATCATCTATCATTCATCACATATAACATCATCTAATACATCATATATACAAAAATGCTAAGTTTTACATCATGCATGTATACTAAGCTAATCATCACATATCGTATCATCAATGGGGGCAAGAGGGGTTGTGCATGATCACAAATCTATCCCCCCCCCCCCCACACCAATATCATCTAATATCATCCCAAATGCTAGCATCTACCAGAATATCTCATGTCCAAAACATATGATATTATCTAAAGATATATCATCAATATAAAAACATGTGGTACAACATCACTATCTAGCATGAAATATACATAGGAAATGAGAATCATACATCACCATGATACACTCATACATCTATAAACATGAATCATCATCATAAGAGCATATAAAATGTAACCATATAAGCCATCGAATGTCCATATATACATGTATAAATATTTGTCTCAAAATAAGATATACATCATCGATACAAAATCTTCCATCTAAAGGGCATGAATCAAAACTGAGCCTTCATCAAGAGGCATAATCAAAAAATGATACATCAATACATACATCGATCAAAATCAGCCTTCATAAGAGGCATGTATACATACATATGTCAGTACAAAAGAGAGAGAGTCAACCATGACTCTCGCCCTCTCTGGGGCTGCCTGGTCTATGACCTGGAGGATGAAACAATGAGCTGATGTGATGGGCTGGCTCCAGGTGTACCACCCTGTATCCAGCTGGCTGTTATACTGATCTAATGGATCATCCTTACCTCCATGATCTAGAGCCTGTCCTACTCACATCTAGCTGATCAAAGGGTGTAACCCACTGCCCTACTGGAACTATGTGATAATAGGTGGCCTTGTAATATGAGGCCTCACCACTAGCTCTCATGATGTCCTGAATCATCTTTGTATCCCCAAAAGTAGTGGCTTCCTGTACAAAACATCTCACTCCCCTGTCAGTCTACCCATATCAGCATGGGCCTGTCTCAAAGCAACGGCCTTTGATCTCTATCTGCTATAATAGTCTGACCTGGGCCCATGCCTGATCTCTCTGAATGATAATACCCTACACCTAGTGCCTGAGCCTGGTCCCTATAAACCATGACACCCTGTGCATGTGTCTGCACCTGATGTAGTAGGTTCAATATCTGAGCACCCTGCACTGCTAGCTACCTAATCTACTGTTGTCATGCTCCTCCATCCCCACCCTGAGTGGCCTAGGCTTTCACCTGATCTCTCTCTATTGTCACGACCTATAACTGTGCCCTGGCCTGACCTCTCTCGACGCTACCTGTAACTGAAATGGCTATCACACCACTTGTAGTTGTTGCTTGAAGCACAACTAACTAACTGTCCATCATCTCTACCACCACCTAGAGCATGAGGTGGAAGACCCTGCTACAGAAACACCTGTTGTAATGGGGCATATATCCCCCATTGGAATGCCTACTAGAGGAAACTCTATATCTAGGAGCCCTGGGTACCTATCTCTGCCTAGGCCTAGGCCCCTATCTATGTGGCTGTTGTAGTGGAGGACCCTGTCCCCCACCCCCATCATGACATTGGCCATCAAAAGGATCATCATCATCATCATCCCCATCACCTCCACCATCACCTCCACCCTCATCACCACTAGGAGGCCCCACTAGAGGTGCTCTCACTCCTGCATCCCACACTGCTCTAGGAATCATCAATCGATGAGGTAATACTGTGTGGTACCATGGAGCATACTATGGTGTACAACTCAGATCTCTGACCTATCTCAAAGGTACCCACATAACTGGCACCACCTGTAAATAGTTGGCCAAGGCTCTATCTCTGGTGATCTGTGGCCCCATGTCAAAATACTCTCAGGCCCTGCGAGCATACCACATATCTGGCCCCAGTACATCCTGTGTAATGCCAAACTATCTCTGGCACTGATCAACTCTATAAAACTCTCACATATAGTTGTGGCTTCCCAACATAAAATGCTCAACTGTCATTGTACTGAGCTCTAGGCCATCCTGAGGCCACTGGAAATGTCTATATGGCCTCCATACTACCACGGCCTGTTGTAAGTCATCTAACTCTCAGTGGTAATGGTAGGTGTCTCCCATATGTGGCCACACGTCATCACCAATTAGAACCCAACCCATAGCAGAAGGCTCCTCTGGAGCTCGAACCCTCAGTACACCTATGGGATGACCAATAGCAATGTGGTCCCATGCCCAAATTTGAAGCAACCTGACAGGTCCTAATGTCTTCTGACGGTAGTATGTGATCAAGTGTAGGTCCCAGTATAAATGTGCCAGTATGCACTGGCCCCAACAGTATGTCTCACCATCAATCAAACCATGTATCACTCCAATGAGGCTGAAGTGGAAATGAAGCTCTGGTTTTTTCAGGGAGTAAAACTCCACTGAAAAAAGCCATCAGATATACTACCACACTCGATCAAGCTCAGGATCCTCTATACACCATGATAATATAATTGTCATCCCATGACACTGTATAGCTGGAATACCAAATAACTCTAGAATGCACTGATCAATATCAGGCTGGTGACTCATGTACTAAATCAACTCACCCTGGATGGGGACCCACATAATACACCATACATCCTCCAAGGTAATGGTGATCTCACCAGTGGGGAGTCAGAAGCACTGACTCTCGCTATGCCACCGCTCGGCTATGGCTGTCAGGAGGCCATGGTCTAGAGTGATCTGTGGCATATCGGCCACGTAGGCTAGCCCCGTAACATATAGAAGGATATCCAATATCCTCTGATCATCCTCATCAAACTGTGCCTCTATCACAGCCAGGAGACCATATCTCTCTCTGGTGTGGAGGATGGGTAGTATCCGCTGCACACAAACAAATGATACATGTTAGGGTTACATTTCTATCTACTTCTATCTAATTTTCTAGAAATTCTTCTTTCATTCATCTAACATACTAATTTTCACTTTCTTCTACAACAATCTAGTCTATTTTCATCTATACTTGGCTAATTGTTTGCAAAGGGTAAGTTATGTACTTTTCCCTGGCGCATGCATGCCTACTTCGACGCATGCACACCTGTTTCGACACGTACATGCCCAACATGTGTGCACCTTAATTTTGATGCTTATGCACCCATATCAGCACATACGCCCCCCCTTCCTACACCTGATCCCCCTACCTACGTAGGATGCATACGTGCCCAGTTTGATGCCTATGCCTGCCAGTCGATGCGCATGCACGTGCACATCCCATTTTTCCCCTCCCGATGCATGTGCATCCCCTTCTATGGATACACATGTGTGTACACATATTTTCGATAGGTACACCTATGCATACCCATGTTTTTGATGCATGCATGCATGCACACATACATCAAAATTTCCCTAAACTAGCCTAAAACATGCTAAAAATGTAATTAAATGCCAAAAGGATAAAGCAAGGATAGGGCACTCATGTAGGGTCCATCCGTTGCATCTCAAAGATACTCCCAGATGTGGTCTGCTCGTCTCCTCCTCAAAAGTCTCACCATCTCACTCCAATGCTCTCACACTCACTCATGGTAAAAATTTGCAAGAGCTCTGCTACAAATGAACTGGTCGTGATTGATTTACCCCCCCCCCCCCGGGTGGGTATATTAGGCTTGTCGTGATGCCCCTGGGGCATGTTTTCTCCATCGTGATCACTCTAACACTTCTTCTCTTCACTGAAATGATTATTTTTATTAAATAAATAATTTTTTTACTAATTTTCGCTACGCTGGGGCACTATTTGCCACCTAGCGCTTATTTCTTCACCCTGGGGTATTTTTAAATATTTCTAGGTGCTATTTTCTTCTATTTTTATTTTATCGTCATGATTTATTTTTAAATAATTATTTTTGGCTCATTCTTCTTCTTGCCGGGGCATTTTACTGCTATCTGACGCCCTTTTTTCACTCTGGGAATTTTTGCATGCTTCTAGGAGATCTTCCATCTCTTAAATTCTTCTGACCGATCAAAAATTTAAAAATTATAAAATCATCCAAAAAATCCAAAAAAAAAATCATGAAAACTTTGAAAATGGACTAAAATTGGTAATCAACTCATTTGCGGCTGAAATTTTTGTCTCGCATGGCATTCATATCATATCTTGTTGGCATTTCCACATGTATTGAGACAACGACTCGCGGATCCTCAGATCCTCTGAATCTCCAAACCATTTACAAAAGCTACGTTGCTTACTTCGTCGATACTCTGGGGCATGAGTTGCCTGGTATTGTTTTGTTGTGCACACTACTTTTTCATCGGACCTAAGTGTCCTCCATCCTTTCCCTTGCATAAATAAATTGCTTGGGGCATCATTTTAAACCCTTGTCATTTATCAAACCATTTGGAATTGTATCTCGATAAAAAATATTTGTGCAACTATCTTAAACGTTGTTGGTTTGAGTATGTGTGATTGTACTTATTTCCCTGTTAAGTGAGTTTGTTTGCTTCTCGTATTGCATTGCATTCATGTATGTTGCATGGAGTTGGCCATTTTTAGCAATGGATAGTTGTTTGTATCTTGGATTTTCATGTCATTTTACGCTTCCGTCATATGCTTATATTTTAATAAGGACCGATGATGAAGATTACTAGCAATATGATGAATATAATTGTTTATATAGCAATGCCTTGTGGATAGCTCAAAGTCCCTTTTCTTGTTATTTTCTCTTCTATCTCCCCTTTCTTCACACTATTCTTTCTTTTGTCCTCTTTTTCGATCGTCGATCACGTTCCTCCATCACCCCATCGACACTCGAGGGGGCATCCTTCATCCTACTAATTTTTCTTCTACCCCTTCAAAATTTTCTACTTGTTTATGCTTGTCTACTTTCTTTGAAGTGACGTCACACACGTCACCTCAAAGAGGGGAAAATGTAGACACCTATAATTTGGTCTACATGATCTTATTACTAAGATCATACTAACTATCCTAGTCTCGTGTTAATTTACTACACTACACTAGTAAAATACCCTTTCTAACCTCTTCTAAACCTCCTAAACCATGTTAATCCCTCTCTAACAAGCTTCTATAAGCTTGTTTTCCCTTAATTAACCTTGTTTAGGTTAATTAACCCTCTTATTGACTTTCTAAAGAGAATTTGACTTTCTAAACAAATATCTTACCTTTCCAAATAGCCACTTAGCTTCCTAAAATCCTGTTCACACCTCCAAATATGTTTTTCTAAAAATCAACTTTTTGACTCCTTTTTAGTCCCACATGCATCCAAAACATCCTTTTCTCAAATCCAAAAACTATAAATAGAGGGATACCCCTCCCACCTTTTCCTAAGAACTCTCTCTCTCTCTCTCTCTCTCATTTCTGATTTAGGTCATGCTTAGGTCTTTTAGAGTCATTTCATAGTTTATTTGAGCTATTTACTTGTTATTTGCTAATCCTTTCAAAGCTTTAGGTAAATGGGAGAAGCCATTAATGGTGAGCTTCCATTCTTAAGCTTTTGAAACATCAATAAACACAAACTGATTGCTAGAGCTTTAATAGGTTCACTTATAGATAGCTTTCATGGAGTAGAGAACTAATATAGTCATGTTTAGAGGTTGATTGTTTGTTTCAAGCTTTATATATGCATGCAAATAGGTAGCTCTTGCTTATCTCTAATCTGATGGTCATTCATCATTAGTTTACCCACCCTTTACTTGCACACTTTTCATTCATGACTCGTATTGGGAACACGTCCCATTCGATCCTACCCATGATGAAATAGTATGTTCTGATGCCGGCTTAGCTCGTATTGGTTTTACTTTTGATGACCTTTAGCCTTCTACTCATGCTTCTTACCTATATTATGGTTTTGCACTATCACTACCGCTTATGGCTTGCATGTCTTTGATCTTTTAGTCTATCTCTTGCATACCCCTTGTGATTCTCTACTCACATTAGGACATTCTTGGCTTACTTACATCGGAGCTACCTTAGACCCTAGTCACACTGATATTTCATTGTCTATGCGTTTTGGTCCTATTTTTATTTACAATAGTTCCTTTCTTGGCTATTCACCTAACTACACTCGATGGTACGCACAAGGTTGACCACATCCCCCATTCAGTGACGAAGAATATGTTATGGGGATGTATCGTTTACACCTTACTGGCTCATTACATGATCAACCTCATACTATAGTATACCATGTCACCAATCCCGATCCATTTGACTTTGACCTAGAGGATGACGATCTCCTTGACGAATTCACATAGCCTCTTCCCCCACTACTGCTGGGGGGCATATCACATGACATACTTCCCTCTCCTCACTTAGCATAGTCATACCCTTTTACATTACACTTCATCTCTATACATTGTCATCTCTATCCACTTCACGTATTACAACACCTCTTGCTACCTTGACATCTTGTGCTTCATCACATGAAATGTTGATATTACCATTACGCTGAACACACACTGCATTACATACTACATTTTCATTCTATCACCATTTCTATACATAACCTATATCCTACATTACATTGTTTACACCGCACATTTACATCTTATCTTCCTCACTTGGTCATTTACCCTACATTGTCTTCTACGCATTGCACTCACCACCCTATGATGCACTCTAGTTCCATGGTCCATACTTGAATGTTGAGGGTTTACCAACCAAATGGACATTACATACGAAATCCTCATCTACCATTTCACTCTTTAGTGACATACACCTTAGGTTCAATAGTCACCCCTTCTTATCATCTTGTAGTGGTATACACTTTAGGATTAATCAACACCCTTTTTTTATCATCTTCTAGTGGCAGACACCTTAGATGACATCACCACTCCCTTCTTATTCATACTTAGTGATGTACACTTTAGGATAAATTTTCACCCATTTCACTCCATCTCATAGTGATATACGTTCAGGGATAAATCATCACTCATCCATTCAACACGTCGTGGTATATGCTTAGGCTATAGGGTCCATGCTCATATTTCCATATGTCTCATCCCCATCAATTCATCCTATAGTGATATACGATCTGGGACTAAATCATCACTCCTCCATTCAATAAGTCATGGTATACGCTTTCGCTATAGGGTCCACGCACCTCTTACCACATGTCAAATTTCATCACCACTACACATACACACTCATCACAATGAGCTAGGTACAACCTACACTACTCAACCATTTACCGATAACGCACTCTCATTTACGGTTCATTCTTGACTGTTGAGGGGGAAAATAAAATTAACCTCACTACATACACATTCCACCCACTTGAGGGGCATGTTGCTCCTATCATTCAATCTTTCATTCCATCCCATTCATCCACAACATACTGCATTATCTTGGGCACATTTACTCTTGCTTACTAGTGTTTTACATGATCACTTTCGTATACATATTATATTACTTTCTTATATGTCATTATCATACACACATGCATGTTCACACATTTTTTAGTGTGATCGCAGATACATGACTTTACATGCGACATGGATGCTCACCTTTTACCCTTCCTATGTCGGTCGCTAGGGGCATCCACATTCATCTCATCTAGGTGCTATTGTTCCATTTTGTACTTAGCATCTTATACTACTTACTCATACATGTTTTGACATATTGGTTGTCACTCTAACATGCTAACGGGTGTTCCATGTGAAACACTTCTTTTGTAGGATTACATGTTTCCATGACTACTTGTTTGTTTCTTCTTATTTGCGCTGTTTTCCATTATATGTGGGATTTTCCCTTTTCTTATGTACATACTTGTCTACTATTTGTGGCCATGATGGCCTTGTGTGTCTTGTGACATCGTGAGTGATGTCCTATGTTTGAAACCCACTTTGTGCAGTCTGCTTATTTTCTTATGTGTTTACACTACTTTGTTTGGTAGTTTCTACATTATTTGCATATTTTATAATTATCTTATTACATGCATGTGTTTTCAAACTAACACTTGTTTTGGATAACCATTCCCTTTTGTGCATGCCTTGGTATCTACCAAATGTTTCCCTTTCCCCTTGTAGGGCAGAGTTCTACAGGTCAGAGTATGGTTAGGTCATCTTTTGGGGCCGCATTCTCCTTTCTGCGATGTTACATGTGCCCCCAACGAGGGGGGACATCATTGAGGGTTTTGTACTAACACAATGTATTTACACCGGTTCAAATACAGTGAGGTAGTTCAGACTAGTCTACGAACTTCATACACAACGGTCATAATAGGACATGGTGTCCCTTGATAATTCTTTATAGCAGTTATAGGCTTGGTGGTTACAATGGGTATGCCTCTCTACAATCCTCCATCCATTGGTGTTAGATCACCCAAAAAACTAGGACAATACAAATATCTCTTCAAAAATTTCAGCTGAAGCGGTTAAAGTTAGAGGACACATTACATTTCCTTTCTATACTTCTTGAGCCAGGGTGGTGTGAGATTGCCCAAAAATCTTGCGATAGTACATAATATCATTCTACACCCTTTTTCTCAACATGGATCAGGTGCATATTTTCCATTTACAATTTTTCTAGCATATTTTACATTTGCATACTTTACACATGTGTATTTTATACATCATTTTTACATACATACATATTTGACTAGATCATTTTCTCCTTGCAGGTCTGCCATATGAGAAACAAACAGTCAAATTGGGGGCAACAATAATAACAATTACAATGAAAATGACAACACACTACCACATGAACTTGCCTTTACTAACCATGTAGGTACACTACACATAACAACAACTACACACACGTTCCACCCTAGGTTCACTCTCATCACTTTTTGTGCATTTTTCATCTTTAGAATCCACACTCCTCCACATGTTTCTCTATTTCATTCCACGCTTGAGTCTAGTCCATTAGCACGTCTTCTTCTACACTCTACATGGATATCAGGTACACATATCTATCTAATTTATGTTACCGAGCATTCCACTCACCAACATAAACTGGGGGAAAAATGTAGACACAAAATCACACACTTTAGGCATTATTTAGCTCGATATTATACTACTATTTAGAAGTTTCTCAAGTGGATAAAGTACTAATTAATCCCAATTTTTGGCCATCTTTATTTTATATTTTATTTCGTCATTCCTACATATTTTATTGAACTTATCCACCCATTTCAAAACTGCCCTGTCATTCTAGTCCAAAATCAAGGTACCCCAGCTTGTACAGGGGTGCCCCGATTCCACTTTGGGTGCCCCGGTCTATGCACATCCTTTCCAGCTTCTTTTTGGTGCCTTTCTAGCCATTTATTGTCTTTTTCTTTTGCCTAGTCAGCCTTGTCGAGATTAATTACAAAATTAAGTTTGAGAGCCCTATAAATATAAAGTTATAAGACCATAATGAGGGTCATAGGTCATAGGATCACATACTACTATTACTCCATCTAGAGTTACATCCATTGCATCACCTGCATTCACATAGTTCCATGCATCAAGGCTAGGAGATATACATCAAACACACTACATAGTTGGAGGGATTCTATTCTATTCCATGTAAACATGCTATTTAAATTTTCTATAGTTATTATTGCTCACTACTTCACAAAGTGTGACTAACACGAGAGAACCTAGGGCACGACATGCACACACACACACACACACACACACACACACACACATAACTACATCTAGGTCTGAAATGTAGTGTAGCGCTTAGTGATAAGTCCACTAGTTTGGCGGATGAGGTCAATCCGACCCATTAATTTGCATCTTTAATTTTTCTAGGGTTTGATACTTCCTTTTACATTGTAGGTCATTTCCCAGCTCATTAGGAAAATCCAGCGTGATAGACAAGAAGCACTTGAAGACAAATTGTGACCATACCAAAACCAATTTTGAGCATTTACAATGATCATAGCATCCATATTATAGACTAGGGCACCCCACTACACTCCCAGGCACCTTGATTTGGTCTTCGTAGGGTCCCTGAGTGATAGTCTACACTTCCAAATTTTATTTCTAGATTTGTGACAACTTGCAAAAGTCAGTTTGAATTAGCTAAGCCCCTTCTCTCCCTTCTTTTGCAAATTTAGGGTTCATTTCACGTAGAATAGTTTAGTTTCATTTATTTCAAACAGTTTTAGTCCATTTACTACAATTTTTTAGTCCTCCTAATTATATTAACATTAATATCCTATACCCCTATTTAGATCACTATTTTGGTTAATCAACCTATAACCCGCAAGAAATATATTCACTTGCACATACCCACAAATCACATTAAACCTAAAAAGGAAAATTTAGAATGGGGAGTCAAAGTGACCCCGATGGTCACCTGATGGAAAAAAATTATAACCGAGCATTGCACTACATTTTATAATCCGTGTATTTCTTGTGTGTGTGTAGAAATTATGCCTTAGGATGTGCTTGTGCAAATTGTACAAATGATAGCGGGTTGTAGCTAGAATGTAGCAATGTAATAGTGTGTGTGGATGGAATATAATAGAATTCCCCTTTTTATGCTATGTATACATCCCTTTTCCCTTGAATGAATGCGAGATGAATGCCTTTAAAGTGCTTTAGTTCCTTTGGAATGCAATCTTAGGTGATGATAGTAATACTTAATGTTTGGTCCTTGATTTTGAACACATGACTATGTATTTATATGATTCCCATGTTTGAATCTTGTAATTGAAAACAAGAAGGATGAACCATAAGTGAAAAAGATGCCTAAAAGATAAAAGAGACCCAAAAGGATCAAGTAAGGTAAGAAAGGGTCAGAGCATCCAGAAGGGATATGAGCACCTGGACATTATTATCTTGGATGGGCACTGGTGTCTGAAGCCATAGAAGATAAATAAGTAAAGTTATAAGTGGGTTGCAGGGTGTGTAAGACCAAAGAGAAAACAAAAAACAAAGAAAATAAGCCAAAGATAGTTTTCCACCACTATTTTTCTTTCTTAGGAATCATGTAAATGATAACATGCTTTTAAGACCTAAAAATGTACCCAAGTGCATGATTTTGTGTCTAAATTTCCCCCCAATTTATGTTGTTGAGTGAATTCTTGATAACATAAATTAGTTAGAATATGCTTAGCTTATTATCATGTAGATGTTGTAGTCGATAACGTACAGAGTGGACAAGTGAAGTGTGGAGACTAAGAAAGGAAAGTGATCCTAGGGGTGAAGCGTATGCATAACTTGTACATATTGTTGTGCTTGTATTTGCTGAAGTAGGATGATTCTTGTTGTTTATTAAGGATAAACCTGTAAAAGAAGAGAAAAAGAGTAGTCAAAGTCCTTTCTATGAAAAATCTAAGCAAAGTGTGTAAAAATATGCAAAAATGTGTAAAAGTAGTGATAAAGGAAAGTGTACGCCTGATGTGTAAAAGAGTAAAACATAGAAATTTGTCTTATTTCTTAAAGATTGCTGAAGGATTTTTTTTTGGGTAATCTCATGCCAAGAGGGAGTTTTTTGGGCAATCTCATGATAATGAGCATGTGTTGGGGAGAGAGGTCTAGTTTTACTCTCCTTCCATGACTTTTCCCAATATACACCACTACAGATGGTACATCCTAATTTAGTTCCGATTGTCTTGAATTAGTTTCGATTTAATTGATGTTCCAATTGAAGGAGAGAAAATGCATTATGTAATTGGAGGCTAGAGCCCACTACTATAGAACTAATTTGAATACTTTTGTAAACTTTGGTGATATGAGAAAATGACTATATGTGCCCCAAGACATTAGCACCCAGGGGAGGACATAGACAACCAAGTACCATTGTTTGATGCTGGGTGTCAATGTATGCTATATATTTTAGACCCAAGTCAAGTTCTAGGCTATTCTGTGACTATGTTCCTGTGTTGATTCTATACTATATTGATATGTTTTGTAGCTTAGAGCTGTTGTAGGGGTGATTTTTTCACCTAATGTATGCCCTTGTTGTTTGGGTTTCATGTGACGATAGTAGGAGAATGTGGTCCAAAGGAGAGGACTTGATGCTGATATGAAGTGGATACCTACATGGGGTAGGGGATGTGCATGGTATTAACCAAGGCACGTGCAAACAAAGTAGGCTAATAGTAAGTGTTAGTGTAAAAGGTAGCGAAAATATGGACCATGAAAAGGGGTTTTCATACATGGGACATCACTCACAATGTCACAAGACAATTAGGGCCGAAGTGGACAAAAACATACAATGATCATACAAGACATAGGGCATAGCCCACAAAAAAATAATATAATAGCAAACAAGAGTAAGAAAAATATATCAGATAGGCATGGGTTTATATAGTCATGTAAAGAAAATGCTACACATGAAGCACCCGTTAACATGTTAGGAATATAAATAGTATTTCAAAATACGTATAAATCAATGAAAAAGTAAGGTAACTTGTAATGAGTAGTGAATGATGTAGCAATAGAACTTGTAGTATGTAGAATGTGAGAGTAGTGAAATTAGATGCTGCAGGAGCCTCAATGGGACTGATAAAAGGTACAATGCCAAACATCATTGAAGTGTGTAAGAACTTGTAAAAGATTTACATTCACCGCAAACTATTAAGTGAACACGCATGTATATAAATGGAAAGATAATGACATACTAAGAATCTATCTAGCATGGAAAAAAAGTGTAACATGTAAATATAATAAGCTTAACAAGAGTATATGTAACCAAGATATGCAAATGAGTGTGATGGAATGGTATGCAAAATGTGAATATGATAGGAGTAGTATGCACCCTAACAGATGTGTATGAGACGAGGTTCATTTATAAAAGTACCCTCAACAATCAAGAATGAACTATAAAACAAGAGTGCATCATCAGAAAGAAGGTATCAGATTGTAGATGTTAGAAAGATGTATCATAAAGCACAAAGTGTGAAGTATGAAAGATGTGAGGTTAATTTCAGAATTAGACCCTTAATAGTCAAGTATGAACCATGGAACTAGAGTGCATCATAGGGTAATGACGATATAATGTGTGTACTAAAGTGTGTAGGAGTTCTTAAAAAGGTGTAGACATGTAGAACGTGAAGTGGAGCACTAGACAAGTGATAGGAATGAAAGGGGGGAATAAAGTGTGAATCTCCCTAAGTGTGTGGTTGGAGAATGATAAAGTAAAGTCATATAGAAAATCATCAATGTCAGGATCATTGCTAATTAGATTTGGATTGGAGACTTAGTAAGAAATGATGTGGGGTGGATCATATAAAGATCCTATGCGACGTAAATTGTACATGCCCATAACATATTATTCATTAGTAAAAGGTAGTTGTGGATAATCGTGTACATAATAATGAGTGATATTTTGAGTATAGCCAAAGAATGAATTATTGAAAATAGAGATGCAGTCAAAAATCATGGGAAATGTGATATCATTGTGTTTAGGATCTAGAGTGCCACCAATGTAGTCAAGCCAAGATTGTTCAAGTGTGAGTGGAGATGTACGAGGAGTACATACAAGGAATATTGATAAATGGAATACTTGAAGGCCATAAAAAATAATAAAAAGTACACATCCATGATATAGGTGAGGAGAGTGAGGTGGAGGGAGGAGATCAACAAGTGTAAATCCTAGTCAGGCTAAGCCATCACACATGTAGAAAATGTCAGAGGAAGTGGGGTCGAATGGAATATAAGGCCAATAAGAATCATTTATGAAGAGAGTGCATGTAAAAAGGTCAAGATGTGGGGCTGAGTGAACTTGAGGAGATGAAGAATGTGGTATGATGTCCAATGTATGAATAATCCCCTGGAAAGGTATCATGGCATTAATGGAAGGAGGATGTTTCTTGAATTGATATTCACTAGGACCAATAATAATAAAAGTGTTGTGGAAGTAGGATTAATCTATTTCAAGAGGAGTAAAGTTAAGATTGTGTAATGTGTCATCATTAAGCTCTACGACATCAACCTCATCATTAGAATCATCGGTGCTGGCATAATCGCATTGGATAATAGTATCAAGGATATTGGTAGGAGTGGAACCAAATGTGGGAGTGAGAGGATCCATGACAGGTGGGATAATGGTGGCTATAAAGGTACACAAGGTGGGTGATATGATATCGGTACTATGGGTAGGAATGGATGGTATGCTTGTGGAGGTAGAAGAATTATTTAAAGCACTAGATTGATCGATATCAGATGTACTAATATTATGGTATGGAATAGGCTGTGATGGAGGGATGAGCATGGCGACGATGAGATCTATGTGGAAAAAATTGAATGGGTCAGGGTCATAAGAAATGTTATGTTCATAGTCATAATGTAAGAATTTAACACACCTATGAACTGTAGAATGAACAACATGCATTGCATGAATACATGGTCTACTAAGTAAAAAAATGAACTGAAATGATGCGTCAATAACAAAGTATACAATATGAACAATTTTAGGCCCAACTTGTAGAGGTAAGGTGATAGTGCCCATGCATGTATGAGAAGTGGAATCATAGCCATGAATGAGAGTAGATAATTTATTAATTAAATTATCAGAAATGCCCATTTGCCTAAGTAGGGATATAACACATAGATTTATAATAAATATATTGTCAATGAGTACATGCTTGATACAAATAGATCCAATAGTAGTGGTAATAAAAAAGGTGAAAAGGTATTGTCAACAACAAATGGAGGGATATCATCATCACTAAAATATATAACATGTTGTTGGTGAGATTTTTTTTATATGGTAAATTAGGTGTCTCTACTAATGTTCACGGGGCTACACCCCTCTACATTGAATGGTACAACTCCCATTATTGAATGTAATAAATCTAATCCTAATATAAATTTTATGGGTGGCAAAATAGGATGGGGATCACACATGGACACTCCACTTAACCTGTACCTGTGTGATCCCCCTGAAAATACTGACAATGCTAACAATGCTGACAATACTGCAAAGAGAAAAATGCTTGTACGGGGGTACAAGGGAGGAAATCACAATGAGTTAGAGAGAAGGGGGGAAATTAGGAAAGGGGAGTTATTTCTGTGAGTAGGAAAATTATATAATTCACACCCATTAGCTAGAGTATTTCAACAATCATTATCGAAGAATAAAAACCTTGTTACATACATCAAGACAAGATGGGATCGTGAACATAAAGTTTTTGGAATCTCCTTATCAAGAAAATCCACAAACTATTTTCTCATTTATTGACATTCACAAAGTTGTATGATAAGAGAGAAATAGAGGAAATAAAAGGAAAGGGAAAAATAAGAAATGTGTCCTTTATTCCATGTGTAGTGATGAATACAAAGTTTAAATCAAGCTACAACAATTCACAATGCTACAGAGTAGAAATTCTCCAAAATATATAATTTCTTGGAATGGAGAAGCCACCCCAATTTATAACAATCTAAATTTTCCTTTCACCTCCTTCACATGACTCTTTATATTCCTATTCCACTTGTAACCTTTTGTTTTCCATGAATTAAGTATTTATGTTATAATTTTGAGAAAATAGTTTTACAATTTTAAAATAGGTCACTTAAGTGAATAGGATGAAAAACAATGATGAATCCCAATGAAGAACTAGAAAGGAGAGAGAAAAGAGGGAGAAATGGATAAGTATAGAGAAAGAGATGCTTTGTAGTGTGGATGAAGAACACTTAATCTCTGATGAAAATTAGATCCACTGATGAATTTGTGAAATGCTAGTTGTGAACCTTTGAACCATGAGAAAAATCCTCTTGAACAATCCATGAAAAGTTGCCAATACCTTTGACCAATTATTCATATGGATGAAGGCTTGACATAATGGTTTTTATGATTCGCCCATGATGATATCACCACTTTGAGGATGTTTGAAGGTGATACTCTGACTTTTGATGATCCTCCACACTGATTAAGGTTGCTCCTCTGGACACATTTGAACACTTCACCCCTTGCCGACTGTGATTCATGATTTCCTCTTTGTATGATGCACATACATCCTGCACTTGAGTGTTTAAAAACACTATTGAAAGGTAATCCTGATGACCATGGGTGTTACTCATGGAGGTCCACCTTGAAAAATGTAAGAATGAAAATCGACCCCTGCAATGACTCTTTGCAGTATTGCCATTTCCTTGTTGATGAACATTGCTCTATGGAATGATACATTTGATTGTACACCAAGTAGGTGAATGATAAGTATTGATGTTTACACCATTGAAAAAAAAGAATACCCATACAACATGAAAAAACCACCTCTTCTTGTGATATTCTAATTACTCATCTAGATAAGAAACTGGGACAATTATTCAAGCGTTGTGACCGTGATATTCTTGATATCTTAAGGACATAGATAATCATAGATCAGAATCATCAAATGTGAGTTACACATTTGAATTCCTAGGTGACATAGATGATACTATTTTCAAGCATGTGAACTTGAATTTCAAGTTTACTGGAACACTTACTATATAAGAAAGAGGGGATTTACTATTTTTAGTAAATGAAAATTTTCCCCCTTTTCGGTCCCACAAGTGAGATTAGCCTTTTGGAAATTACCCCTAGGTACAATTCTCCCACCGAGACTAATTTCCTATGACTTACTAATTATAGCAAGTGCAAATGGAAAGTTTCCAAATAAGAAACTATTTTTAGTTTGTGGTCGTTTTTACCATTTCTAGAACTGATCAATCATTCTTCTCTCTTGGATGTCCATAGTGCACACTATCTTTGCTGCATCTACTTCTGGAGATGGCTTGCCAAAAATAATAGGTAACCATCTAGAAGGGCTTACTATTTTTAATAAGTGTGTTTCTTGGCATTTGTTTACGATGAAACAAACTTTCATGATATGGATTTTTTCCCTTTAGTGCACCTCTAAAATTTTAGCTCAATAAAAAATGAGATTTAAAAAAAATCAAATTTTTCTATGGGGAAACTGTGGTTTTCTCACTGTAAAAAATTTGGGATGTGCATCTAAAAAATTCTTCTTGGGTATTCAAGGTTCCTAGGATATTAGAATAATTCAGAAGATGACACATTGATCCATTGTTGTATTTTGGGAGATACAATCGAATCTTCTTCATAGACTTTGGGGTTTTCTAGGAAACTTTTCTTCATTTTTTTTTGTTTGAATCTATATTTATTCTTTGTGATTTTTGTTTTTTCAAGATATGAGATCATTAGAAATATTGTTTTCATAGCAAAAATGGTGTATTGATTTCTGGAGAAAATTCAGCAACATGAGGAGACTGTGGGGGGTGGGAATGGAAAAATTGGCTAAGTCCTCATTATTTTATATTGTGAAATGAGAGGGAAAAGGGTGGGGAATTTTTTTCACTTTACATTCTTTTCTTTGGTGTAATGGGTGCAAGAAAATTAGCCTTTCCCTCATGAGGATAAGTGGCAGATTTTAATTTGTCGTTGAGTTAAGGAGGGGGCTGAAACATAGCACCTGAGAGCTAAGAGATGGTCACATGTGTGACCTGGAGGCTAAAAAGGGGTGGGGAACATTTTTTTCACCTCATGTACCCTTTGTAAAGTTGAAAATGGTGTAATAAAATACACCTTTCTTTGGGAGTGACAAGTGTCACACATGCAGGGTTAGGTAGGGGTGCTAGTCAACATGGTGAAAGGGTTTGGAGAGTAGGTTTCTAGGTCATATGGGTGACCATAAGGATTAATGGGATTCGGGTGAATTTTTTTTCACCTCATGTCACTTTTTCAAGGTGTAAAGGGGAAATGAAAATGTTTCTTCACTTGGTATTGCTATGTGACCCATCAAAAATTTGCCTAAGTATGAAGATTGTACCTTGAGGGCCAACTTGTGAAGGCCATATCTTGAGCTCCCGTATGAGTTTTCAGGTGATTATTTATATGATTTTTCATAAAAATGACCTTTTTAGAAGAATAGTGATGGTCTTAAGGCTTTATTCTGACTGAAACACCTCCAAATTTATCCTTTTTTCTTGGGATTTCCAGTTGTGCATGGGAAGAATGAGATGGTCTGAGAAATACATGGTACTTGAAGATGGTATGATTTCTCCACCATGTGGGGGACTAAAATATATTTCCAATTATATATTGTTTGGTCCCTAACTCCTTTCGGAGCTCTCATAATCACTCTTTGAAGATCAGGTGCTTTTTTTGGTGTGAGCTCCTTAGGCCTCAAAAACCAACCTTCAGTGACCTGGCTCCTAAACCTCTGATTATTTCCAAATTTTCCCTAAATCAATTCCTTGATTTTTTGGACTCTTAAATACACCTCCATGATGAATATTAGTCTCCCATTTTTCTCCGATGATAATGCACCCGGCTTAGAAAGGCTGATGAAATCCCTTTCTAAGCATGCTCAAAAACTCACTTTGCAAACCATTGCTCCAACATGCTTGAATGATCTTGTTTATTCCTAAATCACCTAGGGAGTACTGAAAACACCACAGATGGATTCTTGAATGGAAAGGGATCACACTTGACACTGTGGGGTAAGGTGATCTGGGGGTGTCTTGGAGAGGTATGACATAAAAAATTTGACACTAGGGTATAGTTGTCCTATTTTTGGGTGAATTTTGCCTAAGAAAAAACACAAGACAATAGTTGGCTCTAGCTTAGGGACACATTATGGATCAAGTGCAGTGAGGAATGATGTGAGAATTCCAGAATCTAAATTTTAGTGGACAGTGCCTTACCATTGGGTGAGTCACTTAGAAAGATAGTACACAACTTCCTTTAGAAGACACACACACAAAATGAAAAAAACATGACACACGAAAAAGAAAGAACACACACAATAGGAAAGGGAAACACACCTAAAAATCAATTATGGTAAAAATGCAGGCGATAACCCGCTTTAATTGAAGCAAAAACTTGAATTGAGTTCTCACATGTAAATTGGTGTCACTGAATACCATTCTTCTACAAATCCATTGATAGGTTCACTGAAGTATGAACCTCTTCTCAGCTTTCTTGAGAAATCTAGCTTGATTGCTAGTGCACTTGATGATTTGCTTGTTTATTTCTCCACATTTTTTATTTTGACACACCTTCCTTGGCTTCTCATTGCTTCTCTAATTCATTCCACTTGTCGATTTCTTGCTGTCATGAAGATATTTCTTAATTTTACTTGACTTACCATTTTTATTTTCCCTATAAGACATTTTTTCTTTATTGTGCATCTACTTCATGACCATCGTTTTCATGGGTTGATTCTCGGCAATGTCTCATGAATTTTGGCATCATGTCCCTCTTCTTAATTTTATTCATTTTTTAATATTTCCATGAAGTCACCTTTCTCATGCTTTGAGTCTTCTGTCATATGCTTCCCTATGTAGTGTGTTATGTGAATTGTATCATCCTATTGAAAAGAGAATGAACTTAGGATTGAGAACACATCATGGAAAGTTTCTTCTTCTTTCTTTCCTTATCCATTTTTGGCTTCATCCTTTATTCCTATGTTGGGGGAATCAATCTCTTGAGTGAAGTGAGAACTGAAAGGTTGAAATCTATTCAGAAGGTTTCCATTTTGAGAAAAATAAGCCTTAGGACCAAGCAAAAATATATTTCTCCATTTTTTTGCTAAGAGTGTTTCCATCTTTATGAAGATGAAATGAGCACAACACTGGACCTGAAATGTCATCATCTTCATCTTTCCGTTCTTTATCACCAAGATTTGAGAAGTCCATTTCCATAATGAAATCATCTTATTCTTGTGTATGCCCTATTTTAAGAGGTGGGGGCATGGTGTAATCCCTGATTTTCTTGCCTTCTTATTCCACTGAGAAAGAGAAAATTTCAAGCTCACTAACATACTCATTATATGGAAAATCATTCATATTCTCGGGAACATGATCGAAAAAATTGAAGTTATATGTCAAGAAGGTGCTAAACATCGTTATTTTTTCTTAATTTACATCTCTCTCATTACTTCAAGATTGCTCTGCTACAAGTCAAGGATTTCATCACCAACCTCATCATCCACTAGAGAAACTTCATCTATACCTTCATCCCATGAAAAGTATATATTTTAAAACTCAACTTTCATCAAATCTTCATTGTGTTCTTTGACTAGCTCTATGATGCTTAGACATTCCTCCATCAATAAGGGTAGCTCAAGATCCTCCTCAGAGGTCATGAATAAATTCCCATATTTGGAATTTATGCATGGGATGTATGGCACTGGGTCATTTGGCCATTGAATAGTATACTTCATTTTTTTGATGGGAAGTAGCTTCTTTTTTACCGTTGACTGGGATGGTGGCATGTGACCAATTCAACTGCATATCTCCTCCAACATCTCGAAAAGAAGCTTCGGCCCAACAACATGCCATATGAGGTGGGCATGTATACTACAAGGATTCTCATTGTGATTTTCTTATCAAGGAAATATGCCAATGCTACCTCGAAAATATTTACTTATACAGTGAGAGGAACTCGTTTCATGTCCATGGAGATACATTTACCAGAGGTAAGGGAAAGGGAGAGACCAAGGGATTTAGCAAATTTTACAGGAATGAATTTATCCAAGGTATCATAGTCAATGATGCAATTATTTATCTTGTACCCGTTAACCAACAAGGCTATTTAGAAAGGATCAAAATTCTTAGAGGTGGAGGGTGTGGAAGTGAGGAAATTAAGAGATGGGTGGATTGAGATACACATGGTGGTTCTTTGGTGGAGGCATCTTTAGAAACATGGCCACTTGCTTTGACATGATGAATGAGTCTCTCCAATGTTTTGGGATGAGTTATTAAGTATTTAAATGCGGACATTTGGATCTTGGAATTTTTGAAATGATTAATGATGTCTAAGGATGAAGAGGTGGTGGGAAAATCATGGGTTATGACAACATTGACATGGATGTTTTTAGAAACTAATTTTCCAAGAGAAGTAGTGTTGGGTAGATTTTCTGCATAGCATCAAACCTAGGGAGTCATGAGATAAATCTCCCTCATTTAACCGGTGAGGCTCCCGTGTTAGATTTTTCAATAAAAATGTGTTATTATCTATCAGGGGTTTTACTTTAACCACTTAGTTCATGAACCATAACTAAGAAGTTCTGCAGCAAGTAAGCAGCTGTTCAAGAAAGGAAGTATTTTATAGAAGAAGGAAGTAAAGGAAATACAGAGAAGAAATGGGGAAGATGTGCATCCCAATTAGTAGATAGCAGAGCTAATTGTATGCACATAAAAGAAACTTAATAGATATGAACACAAAGAATTATAAAACAAAGGCAACTCTAGATTTAGATCTAAAATAACACAAAGTTTATTAAGAGATCTAAGATTAAAAGCAAGAAACAAAGTACACCATGACACAAAGTCTCTAGAAACCTGCTCCTTTGTATTCCTTTGCTCCAAGTTGCTCTCAGGGGTTTAACACAAAGTCTAGAACACAAGATTGCTGCTTACAAATTCTGATCCATCATTAACCCGGAGGTTCTTCTCCTACTTATAGAATGTAGGAGGGAAAGTACAAATGGAAAACTCAAACTGAACTGAAACATAAACAACAAGTAAAGATGACATTTGGCAATCATCCTCAACTATCTTCTCCTTAAGTGACACATGTATCACTTAACTAATATAATGGTTCCACATGACTTTAAGTAATGGTTGCAAAACCAATAACTTAGAAGTTTTACAATTTCATACGGGAACATAGAAAATAGAAAAAAGAATAGAAGAAATCTTGCTAGCTATAATGTTTATGTCTTTTTCTTTTTCTGATATCGGATATACTTGTCGAACATGTAATTCAACATCCTTCCATCTATTTTAGCCACTGCTTCTTTCTCTGTCCTGAACTACAGCAACCCTTCATTCAACACTTTGATGCATGCTTCCACATCTTCCAAGCTTGACCCAAACCTTGCAATGTCTTCCTGTAATGCCACCAGTCTACTGATAGAATTATCGTGAAAGGCTTGGTAGCTTTATCAATTCTCTTTTGTACCATTAGAAGAGAACCTTCCAAGGAATTAGGCACCTTAGTTGAGACGATCCACACATATGAAGTAACATTCCTATCCACTCTCTCCTCAGTGAAAGAAATGACACTGTCTGGTAAGTCTGATGTCCTACTCTCAAGTGCCTGCATCCTCTTCAGCAAAACTCTACAGATTTCCAAACGGAAAGATACTGCAAATTCTAGCTGCTTCCCCTTCTCAACTGATCCGTCTGGTACAATCTATTCCACAATCAATACATCTCCTGGCAGCTTGTTGATCTCGGTAAAAATACTCAGGTTACTCTCTGCAACTATATTCATGCCTTCTATGTTTGCCATCAGTTGCTTCAGTTGATTTGCTGCATCATCCATAACCTTTAGGCGGGCTGGCACTTCTCCAAGTTATACAGAAGCTTGATGAATAATCAAATCCTTCCATTTGTCAGTAGATTTTACTTGATTGCTTGCGTCCTCCATTTCCTACATAAGATGATCACTCACCTGCTCTAAAATGGGCTGAATGGAAGGTTAAACAACCTTGGCTATGATCTCACATAATTGAGATACTTGCTTCTGTAGCTCTTCTTTCTCCGCCTTCTCACTGTCAAGCCTAAGGAATAAAGCATCTATCAATGTCTGCGTGTCCTACTTCAATCCTTCAGTGGTGGTTTGACCGAGGGGTACTTTGGATACTATCACATCTTCTGCCGTTAGCTCCTCCTCCATCTTTCCTTCTGCCAGAATTGATATCTCAGCAAACTTCTCTCTCGAATCCTCGATGATCAACCTCGAAGTTGCTTTGGAAACTTTAGGCCTTCTGTCTCTTCCGCCTAGATTCTAGAGTAGCTGCAATCGTGCTCCTCTAAGTTCATCTCCATTCTCGCTTCTGGAACTAACTACAAAGCCAACCATTCCGAGAAGTCACTTCTTGGAGAATGAGAAGTTGCTGAAGTCGCTGAGTGTACTACCATCTTCTGCTCTGCATCCTCTCCGTCAGAAAGTGCCATAGTGTTATGGCTGCCATCTTCTGAATCACCCAAAGACAAGGCCCTTTCAAATTCCACCATCTGAAGCTTCAACGTATCCTCTCGAATAGGGGTTGAGGGGAGAAGATGAATGTCACTGGATTCAGTAGAGGCATGGTAACATCCTACTGTGGTGCAATAGTTGGTGAAGTACTGGGTACTGGAGAAACCGGAGCTAAAGTCATGGTCGTAGAAGTGATCCTCTCCTTGGATTGAGATCTTCTATGCATTTTCAACTTTTGAAATTTCCTACTGCTTTCTCCTCCATGCTTCCACTTGAGGGAATATCCTACGCCAAAGTTTCCTGTGACTTGATTCATAAATACTTCATCAAGGCAATATCCCTTCGTTAGCAACCAGTTTGAAGTATTCACCAACACAGCTCCTGACTTTTCTTCAATTGTGTTGGAGCCTCCTATGTTATTCTGAAGTATGTCTTTATCTCCTCCCATTTGATGGTAAGTGTCAAGTACCACATTCCCATCATCTTTAAGCTCCGTAGGTATCTGCGCTAGTCCAAAGTCAAACACTTGCTTTGTTGATAGCCTGCTGAAATCTCTCTTTCTAACCTCGTACTCACTTTTGCACTTCATCCAGAAATCTTCTAATGAAGGCACATGTGCATACTCCTGGGAGATCATCTTCCTGGCTACTCCAAATGGATCAAAGTTTAGACGTGCAGGGAAGAACTCTTGCTCATACTTGGATAACATTTGCGCCTCCATCCCCCCAGCTCTATGAATGCTAATGTAGTTGTAATGCCCCACAGTGATTGGGAAGAAGCCCGTAGACTTGTGCCACTTTGACTGAAGGTCGTGTAACTCCACAAGTTACCTGCTCAGCTCCATGGCAATCAATCTATCATTCGGATACCTGGGCATATTTATTGGTTCTTCAGAAAAGCCCGTAACCCTGAGGTATGTGAAATCTACAAATTGAATGAATAGACTGCCAATCTTGGACACAGCTTCCCACGCTTCCTTGCTTACCTTGTTGGCCTTCAAGTCTTTGTCAAGCCTGCAGATGAAATCATAGAAGAAGTCATTGTTGATCACTTTGAAGTCTTTCTCGCACATAGGTGCAGTAAGCTATGGGTAGCACTCGAAAATGGGGTCCTTAGAAAGAATACCACATCTATCCAGCTTGGAAAAGACGCCTTGTGAAGCTGCAACGTACACCAAGTATGAAGTCATCTTTAAGCAGAAATTATGCTTCACGTTCTAGAGTTGCTCACCGATGTTGTTGCTAATAATTTATGACCAATTGATTATGGAATCAACTTTGTTGACTTCAATGATCCTGATGAAAGCATACATCCATGTACGAAAAGTGTAAGCATTCGCTTCGCCATTAATCCTGCATAGCAATTTGACAACATCATATACCTCCTGCACCAAATTGGACCGCGGAAGAGTTTTCAGGAACTTTGAAGGAGATCTAGGCTTCTTCATGTATCGGCTATTCACTATGCTCACATAATTAACTCTATGCTTCTCCCACCTGCTGCCGGCATCCTGAAGAGTAATGGAAGTCACCACCTTTCACACTGGAATCCTCAAACAATAATTGATGAACTCTGTATCCAAATGAATTATTGTCTTTCCTGTAGCATCACGCACTGATCTGGATGAAGGCTGGTAAGATCTAGTGCACTCCATCACAAACTCTGGCAACTGGGTTGTACATGAAAAAGTTGCAGCTTGGATAATTCCACTGTTTTTAACCGCACGCATGAGTGAAGTCTTTCCTGCTCTGGATCTATCAATCAAATCGGTAAGAGGTTCCAGACATAGATCTGTGTCTCCTATGTCTGCAAGTTTGGAAGTGATGCATGAATCCATCGTGATTTCTTTTTCATCTTTCTTCGCCATGGCTTTGTCTATCTTTGTCTGAATAATTCTTTTTCTTCTTACTTGGCCGGATTTCTTCAATACTAGTGCAGATCTGGACAATTCTTCATATTCGGAGGATATATGTAATGTATTGGACATTGATAAACTCCTTTTCCTTTGTAAAACACCTGTAATGAATTCTTGTAATTTATTCAGACAAAAATGGCCACCGGAGCATGAATAGTGAATTTTAATTGTAAAAATATGCACTTTTCAAGCCTGCTGCCCCAAAAATTGGTGTTTAATTTGCACATAAAGAGAGTATGAATCATTTCAACAACACTTGAGCACATATGCAAACAATTATGCAGACAATGATCCACCTCCTTCAAAGCATGCGCCAAATCTGGAAGCTTTTAGCCTTGTTACCACCTTGCCTGAGCAAAATCCTTCTTCAAATGGGGGTGCACTTTTCCTCTTGGCTACAATTCTTTACCCGTGAATTAAATAATTCACCCATATGGCTGCCCATGCTTATATAACTTTCACAATTCTATAATTAATAATTGCCCTAACAATTAAAGGCAGATAATTTATTAAAAATCATGCTCTTCTCATTTAAAAATAACATGTTTAAGGACAACCATCCAATAAATTAAATTAATCCAATTTAATCCTTCACACATCACATCACTTAAGCTTCACAGTGTGCCTTGACCATAGCCACTTAAAATAGAAATTAATTTAATGATTTAATGCCTTAAAAATCATTAAATAACTCCCAAATGGGGCACACTTTTTGAAAGAGAGGGGGCAGCCACTAAATAAATTAAATTTAATGCATTTAATCCATTTCTTTTATTCCCTCTTTGACTTGTTGACTTCCTCCAAGCTTGGGCGCACTTTTTAGAAGAATAGATTAATTAAAATAATCATTTTCAAGGCTTCCATCATCTCACCAAAGGGGGCACACTTTTTTGCACATATAATTCTATTCTTAAGAATTTTTCACAATGGGATTCTTTACCCTGCAAGGCAGGCACCAAAATCCCATGATCCACTTAAGTGATTTGACTTTGACAATGGGATTCTTTACCTTGCAAGGCAGACACTAAAATCCCATGATTTCACTTAAGTCATTTTCCTTTTATTTTATCATGGGAATTTTTACCCTGCAAGGCAGGCAATAAATTCCCACCTGCCTGCAGCCTCTAACTTTCCCACTGCAGCTTAAGTGAATTTTATATCACAGGAAAAAGTACCCTGCTAGGCAGGTACAAAATTTCCACCTTGCTTGCGGCTTGTATTTTTCCCATTGCAGCTTAAATCCTTTGTTTTCCAAAAATGCGCCTAACCCCGCAGGGGCTTTTCTGTGAACGACTTCACTTTTTCCCAGTGATCCAAATTTCCGATGGCGACTTCCTCCGGGCATAATGTGCGTATATATTTTCCAGCTGCTCCAGGCCAAAAATCGGGCTTACCCAACAAAGGAATTATTCTAGAGAAATTTCACAGAAAATGAAATGGGACAACACAAAAACACGAAAAATCACCAAAAATAAAAAATAAAGCTCAAAACTTATTCCAAGTTAAAACCCTTCTAGTACATAGGAATAATGACATGTTTGATCAGAATAGAGTTAAAACAGAGCACAAATAGCCTCATACGGGGCTCAAAATAATTAAATACAAATTTCCCGCAAACAAATCCCGACGACAGAATATAACAATTTTGGGCATCTGGGTATTTGGCGAAAAAGGCTAATACGGCTCTTTGGGAATATCTTGACGCAATACAAGAAATTTCAGGAAATAAAAACCCAAAACGACCCATTATTTGAAAAGTATGAAATTTTTTCGGATAGGGTAGTCACAGATTTCAGGATGAAATTTGGGTGACACCAAGTAGAAAAGGACTTACTTGAAAAGGCATAAGGTTTCTTGGTTAGGGTGGCCTCATGTTTCTTCTTAGTTACCTTGTTGAACCAAACTTTGATGATCCTCCTTTTGTTGTTATTTTTCTCAGAGTTACCATTGGAGGATTCAATTTATTAGTTTAGGTAGTGTAAGAGGAGCCCTTTTTATCCTTTTGGGATTAGGTGAATACTGTATATGAGTAACTATCAGTGGGTTCCTCATCATCAAACATGCATTCACAAAACCCAACACAATAACATTCACCTTCTCCTTCCTCTTCATATTCAAAACTTTCGTCATCCTTATCTTCATAGCTCTCGCACATCACATTGACTGGTGGAGTTTCCAAGGCAAGATTTTGGGGTGCTCGTGTGATCTGGTTTCTATCTTCATTTGGAAGATGTGTTAGTTGATTGAGTTCCCTTTTCATCAAGATCATTTCATATGGAAACTTCTGCACCATTGGACCAGTTCTCCTATCCTGAGAACTTTAGGTTTTATCTTTCATTGAGGGATTCTCGATCTTACATGACAAGATGAGGTCATCTTCCACCTTGATATAAATTTCTTGAGTATTGTCTAAATCTTGTGGTTGAACTTGCCACAAAAAGAAACCCACTTTAGGTATTTGAGCATTCACAAAGAACATATTCATGTTATTTGTAGTGGGAAGATCAATGGCGGGTATTTTTTGACCATGTTGTTAAATTTGGCCATGAAGTCCCTCATGGATTATTGTGGATCTTTATTTATTTGAGTGAGTTGAGTAAGGATGACATGAACATATTCAATAGTCTTGAATCTCTCTTCAAACTTCTTCTCAATATCACCCCAATTAAAGATTGAGCGTGATGGAAAGTAGTGGAACCAATCTTCCGTGATATCTTGTAATGTTTCCACAAACAACTGCACAACATCTTCATGTTGCACTCCAAGGATGCCACATGCTATGATAAAAGCTACAATATGATCATTAGGATGTCATTTTCCATCTCCACAAAACTTCGGGAAATTCTTTCTTGATACTTGTGGAAGCTTGTGAAGTGGTGGAGTCAAGGCCAATGGACCAATGTTTTGTCCCCATGGTACAATGGGTTGGGGTATTTCTCTTTCTTTATCTGTCATGATTTCTTCCACTTCAGCTACTTCTTTTTCAACTCTTGAAAAGTGTGGATTTCGTAATCAGGATTGCAAAGAGGATTTTGATCATCCAAGTACTCTTTTTTTTTGATTTTTTGATGATTTTTTTTGTATTTTTTGAACATATAATTTTTTTTATTTTTTTGGGCAGAGATATTTTTTGTGTACACTTGGGAAAATCTCTCCTCAATGGAGTCACCAAAAACTATTGGTGAGAAAAAATGTCGGTATGGAAAATTAGGTGTTTCCACCAACATTCACAGGGCTACAATCCTCTACATTGAATGCTACAACTCCCATTATTAAATGTAACTAATTTAATCCTGATCTAAATGTTATGGGTGGCCAAATAAGCCAGAGATCAAATAGGGACACTCCATTAAACATGTGGAAAAATTCTTGTACGGGGGTACAAGGGAGGAAATTACAACGAGTTAGGGAGAAAGGGGGAAATTAGGAAAGGGGAGTTACTTCCATGAGTAGGACGGTTATAGGGTTCACATCTGGTAGCTAGATTAGTTAAACATTCAATATAGAAGAATAACCACCTTATTACAGACATCAAGACAAGATGGGATCGTGAACACAATTTTTTTGGAATCTCCTTATTAAGAAAAGCCAAAAAATATTTTCTCATTTATTGACATTCACAAAGTTGTATGATAAGAGAGAAATAGAGGAAATACAAGGAAAGGGAAAAAGAAGAAATGTAGCCTTTATTCCATGTGTAGTGATGAATACAAAGCTTCATTCAAGCTACAACAATTCACAATGTTACAGAGTAGAAATTCTCCAAAATCTAGAATTCCTTGGAATGGAGAAGCCACCCCAATTTATAGTAATCTAAATTTTCCTTTCACCTCCCTCACATGACTCTTCATATTCCTATTCCACTTGTGAACTTTTTTTTCCCATGAATTAAGTATTTCTCTTATAATTTTGAGAAAATACTTTTACAATTTTAAAATAGGTCACTTAAGTTAATAGGATGAAAAATGATGATGAAGCTAAACGAAGAATTAGAATGAAGAGAGAAAGAAGAGGGAGAAAGGAAGGAGAGAGAAAGATATGCTTTGTAGCATGGATGAAAAACACTCCATCTATGATGCAACTTAGCTCCACTGATGAATTGGTGAAATGCTAGTTGTGAACCTTTGAACCATGAAAAAACTCCTCCTGAACAATCCATGAAAAATTGCCAATACCTTTGACCAATTATGCATATGGATGAAGGCTTGACATAATTGTTTACATGATATACCCATGATGATTCCACCACTTCAAGGATATTTGAAGATGATACTCTGATTATTGATGATCCTGCACAATGATGAGGGTTGCTCCTCTACACACATTTGAACACTTTTCCCCTTGCTGATGGTGATTCATGATTTCCTCTTTGTATGATGCACAGTCATCCTAAATTTGAGTGTTTAAAAAAACTATTGAAAGGTAATCCTGATGATTATGGGTGTTACTCATGGAAGTCCAACCTGAAAAAGATAAGAATGGAAATCGCCCCCTGCGATGGCTCTTTGTAGTATTGTCGTTTCCTTGTTGGTGAATATTACTCTACGAAATGATACATTTTCTTGTACACTAAGTAGGTGAATGATAAGTATTGATGATTACATCATTGAAAATGAAGAATACCCATACAACATGAAAAACTACCTCTTCTTGTGATATTCTGACTACTCATTTGGATAAGAAATTGGGACAATTACTCAAGTGTTGTGACAGTGAAAATATTGTTATCTTGAGGACATATATAATTATAGATCGGAATCACCGAATGTGAGTGACACATTTGAATGCCTAGGTGACATGGATGGGACTGTTTTCAAGCATGTGAACTTAAATTTCAAGTTTACTAGAGAACTTACTGTTGGTTGCTCAAATGTGTACATCCCCAAGTTGTCGGACCTTGCGAGCTTGGGACGGATCTCTGGAGAAGGCCGATTCCTCTATCTATTTCTACTGCTACTGCTACTGCTACTCCTAGTGCTGAAAGGGGAAACTAAGCTAAGAATGCCAAGGGACCAGGGAAAGAAGGATAACATGAAGTAAACTACACTAAAAGGTGATAGCACCAGAAAAGAGGGGTGAACACTATCTGTTCTGAGTGAGAATGATAGGGAATGTGTGAAAGGAGGCTAGGCACGAGTAGCACAGTGAAATACACATTCACCAGATTCATTCTCATGGAACACAACCAAGTATGGAACTGCAGGGGACTTGAAATAGCACAACAATACACAATGCAAGAGAAGAGGCAAGAAGAAGGAATGCAAACACGTTAGGACAGAGAATAGTCACAAAACGATGCTTCTATTACTTCCAAAAATGCACAGAACTGTTACAATGATAAGGAGGCCGATATCCACATGCAAGAGCCAAACATGGAGGTCTGCAACTCAAAATACAGAAAATATGGAGTCCTTAGCAACATGCGTAAGGATCCAGAGTGTCCAACATAATAAATGAGCCTTGCTCTTACATTTATAGATGAATCCATGGAGGAAGAAGGAAAAAGGAGGGAAAACCCAAATTTGAAACACAACCACCAACAGGAAGCATTTAATGCCTACAATTCCACTCCAAAACTGTCATGTCTACATCAATTACTTGTTTGGCACCTCGAAGGAGGAAGAATGATGGATCATATCAAATCTGATCTGGTTGTTGGGGAAAATAGATCCTGTATTAATGGCATGAAGATGTTTCTTCATTTTCTCCCCACCTAACCTCTCCAAAATTAAAGTTTTTAGATCTCCATGGCATAGATGAGATCAAGATCTTTCCAATGGTGCCAAATTTGTCAGATTTTGAGCACTGAGTCAAAAGATATGCCCTTTTGAAATTTGAATCGGGTCCATACAAAATGGCGGGAACCAACTACCAAAACAGGCCCCCTTTTGAAACCAGATACGTGGAGGGCTGGCGCATGTCTGAGGGAAGCCTTTGTATTTTTCTTTTGAAGTTACATCAGGCTGACACGTGGCTTCTTCTGTGGCTTGTCTTGGCTTTGACTATTCAACCTGACTCTGTCCCTTTTGGACTCTGAGACACGTGGAAGGCCCACGCGCTCATTTGAAAACCCACTCAGGATTTTACCCTTGAGGGAGCGTCGTTAAGACACTGGGCACCTTCCACCTGCATTCTATACTTAGTTGACTTTCAACCCCACTCTCCTTTGACCTCTATTGACCATTTTCTACGTGGAGGTTTGGCACAAGTTTGAGTCTCTGGCTGGATCCCACTTTTGAATGTGCATCGTTAAGACACTTGGCACCCTCCAGCTGAGTCGAAGAATTTTCAATGGGAGAAGTGGTGCAAATTTTTGGGGCTCTAGACGCATGGAAGCTTGATGACTCAGTGGGTGTGGGCACAGGGGATTCAACTTGGGTCTGCCCCTTTGGATTTAATCTTTGGAGGTGCACCATTTGGACACTTGGCAGCTTCCGCTAACTCTCTATACTTAGCCAATTTCAGGGGTCGTTCTGAGTCATTTGCAGAGCCCAAAAACTTCGAATGCCTTCGCCATTTCAAAGCCTCTGGTTCTTTGACATTTCTTCTCCCCAACCCTGTGATTCCATTTCCAAGCCCACCTGTAACTTGTCTGCTGGATTTGAAGCATGGATTCACTCGATAGAGGGCCTTCAATGTGTTCTTGCACAGTTATTTGACCAAATCTACTAGGAGAGCTATTTGGATAACAGTTTTGGTGACTTTCGGGGCCATCTACCTGCTAGATGAAGGAGATCAGTAGCCTGAAGCATCCATTGGGCATGGAGTCTATTTATCCAATTATGAAATGCCCCTGTGATCACTTTCAGAATCATTTCTCACAACTCTGAGAGAAGCTCTGAAAGTAACAAAAGAGCACACGCAGGAAGCACACGCGAGAGGAAAGAACTATGTACAAAAAAACAATGTGCATGGAGCACACTTGGAGGAATTGAAACTACTCTAATATATACAACATGATGCAGCAAACCTAATGGAAGGGTTTGAGATAGATCCCATTTACTGGGATTTGCAGTGCGCTTCCATCCAGATGAGTTAACTCGAAAGAGTTAGCTTCCTTGCAGGACTTGATGATGTATGGGCCACTCCAAAGTGCATCAAACTTTGAATGGTGCCCTGGTTTAGCTCTGTCAGCATCCCATTTTAGAACCAGGTCCCCAATTTGAAAGCTTGAGGCCTAGCCTTTCTGTCAAACCATTTCTTTGTTGCTTGTTGATGTTGTTCTAGCTTGATCATGGCAGAGTTTCTGAGCTCTTCAAGATGAACCAGCTCTGCCATCCTGATTTCTCTCTGATCCACGCCCTCAAATTCCAGCTGTTGGGCAAGCGCCAATGAATTTAGTTCTAGTGTCAAAGGAAGGGCAACCTCCTTGCCATAGACAAGCTTGTAAGGTGAAGTTCCTATTGCCTTTTTGACTGTGATTCTATCTACCCAGAGCATGCGCAGGACCTTCGTATGCCACTGTCTTTGGCTGATGTTCATTGTGCACTTCATGATTCTGATCAGGTTCTTGTTTGTTGATTCTGCCAGACTATTTCCCTGAGGGTAATAGCTGGAAGAGGTTTTCAGGTAAATGCCCAGACTTAGAGCCCAATCAGTGATTTTAGCACCAAGGAAGGCCTTTGCATTATCAAAGATAATGGTTTGAGGAATGCCAAACCTTGTGACTAAACCTTCGAGAAAGTCAAGGATGACTGCCTCAGTTGATTCCTTAAGCACGACAGCTTCTGTCCATCTGGTGAAGTAATCTGTAGCTGTCAGCACCCATTTATGTCCAGCACTTGAAGGTGGATTGATCATGCCTATGAAGTCGAGACCCCATTGCACAAAAGGCTGATCCACTTGGATTGGTCAGAGGGGAAGCACTGCCAATATTTTCTTTCCTGCAAAGAAAGTGCACTCCTTGCATTTTGTGACCCACCTATGTGCATCTGCAAATAGGGTAGGCCAAAAGATACCTGCCATTATGATTTTCATTGTTGTAGTTTTGGCAGAGAAGTGTCCACCAGAGAATCCATCGTGAAATTCTGCTAACACTTTCTCAGTCTGCACGCCATTGATACATCTTAACAACATGCCATCTAGATTTCTTTTGAAGAGAAGTCCATCAATCAAAACATAAGGGATAGATTGCAACCTCAGATGCCTTCTCTTTGCTTTGTTCAAACCGGGAGGGTACGTGCACCCTCAGAAAGGAATGTGATCATGTCCTTCATCCAGTCACACACCAGGGTCTATATTCTATTCATGTTCTACACGTGGGAGGTCTTCATCCAGAAATAATGAAGCCTCAGGTTCACTCTGCGCATCCTCAGCAATCTACTTGCAGAGTGCACTACCTCTTACCAGCTTTGTGGCCTTAATAGTCACATCATATTCCATGATTTTGGTCACCCATCGTGCTCTCTTCTCACTAATTTCTTCTCCCATGATGAAGTCTCTGACAGATGAGTGGGAGACTAACACCTTGATATGATTTGTGGTGAGCATACTTTTGAATTTCTTGAGCGCACGCGCATGATGGAAAGACCTGCTTCTCCATGTGACTGTATTTCAATTCATAATCCTTCAGCATCTGGCTGAAGAAGGCCACTGGCTATTCCAGCCCTTGTTCATTTTCCTGTGTTAGGACAACAACAATGCTTGCATCAGCACCATAAGCATAAAGGATGAAATCCTTTGAGTAATCTGGATTGATGAGTGTTGGCACACAAGCAATCTCTTTCTTGATCTTGTTGAAGCTTTCTCTTCCTTCTGCTGTCCATCTGAAGGCTATGTCCTTTTTGAGCATGAGGGTGATGGGCCGAACCAGTCCCACAAAGTTAGGGATAAAACACCTAACAAAGTTAATCTTGCCAAGGAAGGACTGAGGCCTTTTTGTGCACCGGAAGGGAAAGGGCTAGGATGGCTGAAATGCACTCAGGATCAATCACGATACCATCTTTTGAAACCACATGGCCCAAGAGCTTTCCCTGAGCCACCACAAAATTACACTTCTTGGGGTTAAGAGATACCCCAAATTCTCTGCATCTCTCAAAGACCTTTTCCAGGTGTGCCATGTGATCCGTGCCTTGCTTTGAGAAGACAGTTATATCATCCAGGTAAACCAAGATGAACTCATTGATGTAACCTTTGAAGGCAATATCCATGGCACGCTGAAATGTTACACCCGCATTTGACAGACCAAAGGGCATTTTATGATATGCATATGTTCCCCACTTGGTTGTAAATGTTGTTTTGAATTGATCCTCTTCCTTGACCAGGATCTGGTTGAAACCTGAGTACCCATCTAGCATGGAGAACCTTTGCGTGCCAGCCACAGTCTGCAGAATCTGCTCCATTGAAGGAAAAGGATAATGATCCTTTAGAGATGCCTTATTCAAATCTCTGAAATCAACACAAAGTCTGATTTCACCATTCTTCTTGCGTACTGGAACCAGATTTGTAACCCAGGTAGAGTATTTGATAGGAAAGATAATTTTTTCCTCAATGAGTTTTGATAGTTCCTTTCTCATGAGGGGTTCTATCTTTGGATTGACTGGCCACTGCTTTTGTCTGACGGGCTTGATACCAGGATCAAGGTCAATAGAGTGTTGAGCAACACTTGGATCAAAACCTTTGAGGTCTTCATACTCCCATGAGAAAATATCACTGTATTTTTGACAGAGAGAGATGAAGGCCTATTTTTCTTCATGCGCACAAGTTCTGCTGAGCAACAGCTCTTTTCCACATGCAATAGCAATGGAGGAGTAATCCTCCTGCACGGCGCACATGTATCTTTCTTCACCCTTGAACTCATCATCAGGGCTGAACATTTTCTCTAAGGTGACCAATCCTTTAGGCAACCTATTTGTCTTCAGCTGTATTACTTGGTCACCATAGCTGTCATGGAGATCAGCTTGCATACTTGATGAAAATTCAGCTTCATTCTGGATAAACTGGATGATCTGTGCATCACTGTCAAACACTTTCCAGCTGGTGTTATTGTCTGGAATGGATGGTCTGATCACCATCTTAATGTGCTGAGTGTTTCCTTTGACAAAGTCCTCAGCAGGAGAAAATTGTGAACCGAGCACGGCCATTTGGTCAGCCTCTTTGTTCATTCTGCGTGGGACTACCTGCAGATTAAGGGCATCAAAGCTCTCAAGTAGGTCCCAAACTCTATGTTTATAAGCTTTAAGAAGCTTATTCTTTGTCTGGAATTTGTTGGTGACCTGGTGGATGACCAATTTTGTGTCCCCAAAGATCTGCAGTGCTTTAATTTTCTTCTTTTCAGCAATAAGCAAGCCATGCACCAGCGCTTCATATTCTGCCACATTGTTAGAGCATGCAAACTGCACAGCCTATGCATGAAGAAGAATTTCTCATCCTTAGGGGAAATGAGAACCACTCCTGCTCCCACACCATTTCTACTTCTGGATCCATCAAAGTATAACTTCCATAGACCAGTTTGAATTTTGTCTCCCATGAGCGCGCGTGGAAGCATAGCGTCTTCTTCTAGAATGCAATAAGTACCAAGCCCAGTTTCATAGGCTTCCAGTTCTTCAGCATAGGGATCAAATTTGTGATGCCTTTCCACCCATTCATCAAGCACTAGGTCTGGAACAGAGGGTGGAAGAGATTGCTCTTCAGGAACTGAAACTTGTTCTTCCTGGATAAGACAATTGGCTTGGAGAGGGGATGGGACATATGGCTCTACATGATAAGAAAATATAGGCTCAGCTTGTATGGTAAACCGGGTACCATACCTTGTCTTGAGTAACATATGAGACCAATCAGAAGACAAGTAACCACCCACCTTAGCAGTAAATTCTCTTGATAGACATAGGGAAAACAAAGGAGGCAGGTCAATAATTGACACATCTTGAGTAATTGTCAGGCTTGGACATGCATGGAGGGTTAACTCAAGATCCTTGATGACTCCTAAGGTGGTTACAATTGATCCATCAAGTTGTAGGACTCCTTTAGACAAAGGGCTATATTTCAGACCTAAGACATTAGCTATCTTCTTAGGCATAACAGAAGTACTAGCGCCTGAGTCAATCAAGCAGTTATGCACTAGGTGTTTGCCTATAATCAAGGACATATAGAAGGGTGGGGTTTTAGAAACTTTACTTACTTGTTTCTCCTCTTCTTGGAAGATTTTGAGAGAAGCACGTGGCTTCTGTATAACTGGGTCAGCACACGAAAGTTGCGCCAGAGCTTCATGCAACAGATCCCACTGAGATGGAATGGTTAGGGCATCCCACATTGTGACGTTTATGTTTGTTTTCTTCATCTGGTCAACAATGTTGAATGGAAGCCCCCCCACCTTGTGCATTTGGGGAACAACATCCCTTCTTGACTGTTCAGGTGTGGAAGCCTGAATTTTAGCTGGGGCTGAGGCTTGGCCTACCAAATGAGGAGCACATGTTGTTTCAGACAGAACTTTACAAGGGGCCTCCTTATCAGGGATTTGAATGTTTTTACTGCAAGATGCCTTGTCTGATTCTTTCTTCTTTTGAGGATCTTCTTGTGTTTGAAGGGGGATAACTTGCATGCCTGAATCTAACACTCTATTCTTGTATCTCGTGTTGTCCGCAACTTGGGAATGTGGTCTGTTTGTATCTTTTGCAGCTTGGTTGATTGCACAGAAGTCCTCTGCACCAAAGAACATCAAATTGGACTCCAGAGGAACTTCTGATCCTTATAGATTATCTGCTTCATGGGTGCTTGTTGAGGGCTCACAGGATGAAGCATTCTGGATCATGAAGGCTTGGGCACACAAACATTAGCACAATGGTACTAACTATGAGGCATTTTGCAAGGGAAGCACCATTCTGACTCTTGTGCAAAGTTGTTCTGAACTGGAACAAGCACTCGGCTCGCACTGGGTGCTGGGAGAGAAGGCACGGGAGGGACAACTTGCAAGGGAAGATGTGCATTAGGCTGCCATCTATCATTCTGCTGGTTGGGCGCATATCTTTGATTTCCATATTGATTCCACCAAGGCTGATTGCCTTGGCCATGCACCTGATTGGAATTGCCTCTATACGCTTGCGCATGCTACTTTTCTAATGATATGACCTTGTTTGATAAATTTCTGATCAAGACCTTCAATTCTTCATCTTCCTTTTGTTGTGATGGAGAATAGGATGTTGAGGCAACTGGTTGCGTGCTCTACTCAGGAGTAGGAATAGAGGCTATAGAAGGCTGGGGTGCTTGTGACATTTCTGGGAACAAGGGCATAGGTGGTCTGGGAGCTAATTTTCCCACCTGAATAAGACTATTTTCTGCCCTTACTGCAATACTATAAGTGGCCGGTAAGGTTCTACCTCCCATAGATTGTATCATAACTGAAATATCGTTGTTGAGCACCTTTAGATAATAAAGGAAAGCATGTTGGGTTGTAGGTCTTACCACAAGAGGGATTCTGTCCCAAGTCTTCTGAAATCTGATGTTGAAATCAGTCATCTACTCATTGGGTGCCCTCCTTGTTGTTGTCAGTTGCTCCACCAAAGATAGGTGATCTGACTTGTCTTCAAAATAATTACATAGAGTTGTTCCCAGCTCATCCCAGGTGCTAATAGATCCAAGTCTCAAGCCTCTATACCACTGAAGTGCTTTACCTTTGAAAGAGGCTGCAAGCAGCCTGACTGCTACATCATTATGTGTGATCAGATAGAGTGAACACACATTAGCTACATCCTGGATATGCTCCTGAGGGGTGACTTGATTCTCACCAGTAAAGTAAGGAATACTCTTGAGCATGCCATTTGGCATATCATGTTGCATGGCCAGGAGTAAGGGACTCCCTCCATCAAAGTTTGCAAAGCTTCTTAATGGAGGAGGTTGTTGATTCACCATTGCAGGGCACGCAGGTTGTGTGTTTTGAGGAGGAGTTGAATGGGCATGGCACGCTGGAGATAGAGATGTGCACGTGGGATTTCTGGGATGAACTCTTCTCAGGGAAAGCTGGAGGTATTCAAAAGAATCTTCAGCTGTTGCACTTCTTCTTGTGTGCACTCTTCTCATGAAAGGTGCTTAGGACTACTAAAACAGAGATTTTAAAATATTGGGAGTCACCAGATGTGTTTGAAATGAGCCTCCAAAGGCTGAAACACTAAGTTCACACACCAGAACTTAGAGATATGAAATTTGAGCTTTCAATGTTGGTCCCACCGAGCATGCCAGAAACTGTTGGTTGCTCAAACGTGCACCCACATCTCAGATCCAGAAGGATCGAGGTGTCTGAGACCACAATGGAACCATCCCCAAGTTGTGGGACCTTGCGAGCTTGGGACAGATCTCTGGAGAAGGCCGGTTCCTCTATCTATTTCTACTGCTACTGCTACTCCTAGTGCTGAAAGGGGAAACTAAGCTAAGAATGCCAAGGGACCAGGGAAAGAAGGATAACATGAAGTAAACTACACTAAAAGGTGATAGCACCAGAAAAGAGGGGTGAACACTATCTGTTCAGAGTGAGAATGATAGGGAATGCATGAAAGGAGGCTAGGCATGAGTAGCACAAAAAATACACATTCACCAGATCATTCTCATGGAACACAACCAAGTATGGAACTGCAGGGGACTTGAAATAGCACAACAATACACAATGCAAGAGAAGAGGCAAGAAGAAGGAATGCAAACACGTTAGGACAGAGAATAGTCACAAACGATGCTTCTATTACTTCCAAAAATGCACAGAACTGTTACAATGATAAGGAGGCCGATATCCACTTGCAAGAGCCAAACATGGAGGTCTGCAACTCAAAATACAGAAAATATGGAGTCCTTAGCAACATGCGTAAGGATCCAGAGTGTCCAACATAATAAATGAGCCTTGCTCTTACATTTATAGATGAATCCATGGAGGAAGAAGGAAAAAGGAGGGAAAACCTGAATTTGAAACACAACCACCAACAGGAAGCATTCAATGCCTATAATTCCACCCCAAAACTATCATGTCTGCATCAATTACTTGTTCGGCACCTCGAAGGAGGAAGAACGATGGATCATATCGAATCCGATCTGGTTGTTGGGGCAAATAGATCCTGTATTAATGGCACAAAGATGTTTCTTCATTTTCTCCCCACCTAACCTCTCCAAAATTAAAGTTTCAGATCTCCATGGCATAGATGAGATCGAGCTCTTTCCAATGGTGCCAAATTTGTCAGATTTTGAGCACTGAGTCAAAAGATATGCCCTTTTGAAATTTGAATCAGGTCTGTACAAAATGGCAGGAACCAGCTACCAAAACAGGCCCCCTTTTGAAACCGGATACGTGGAGGGTTGGCACATGTCTGAGGGCAGCCTTTGTATTTTTCTTTTGAAGTTGTGTCGGGCTGACATGTGGCTTCTTCCATGGCTTGTCTCAATGCTTTGACTATTCAACCCGACTCTGTCCCTTTTGGACTCTGAGACACGTGGAAGGCCCGCGCTCATTTGAAAACCCACTCAGGATTTTACCCTTGAGGGAGCATCGTTAAGACACGTGGCACCTTCCACCTGCATTCTATACTTAGTCATTTTGGGCCCACTCTCCTTTGACCTCTGTTGACCATTTTCTACGTGGAGGGTTGGCGCAAGTTTGAGTCTCCAGCCTGGATCCCACTTTTGAATGTGCGTCGTTAAGACACTTGGCACCCTCCGCTGAGTCGAAGAATTTTCAACGGCCAGTGTAACTTTTTGGGGCTCTGGATGCATGGAAGCTTGGCACTCATTTGGGTCTACCCCTTTGGATTTAATCTTTGGAGGTGCACCATTTGGACACTTGGCAGCTTCCACTGTCTCCTCCATACTTAGCCAATTTTGGGCTCATTCTGAGTCATTTGCAGAGCCCGAAGACTTCGAGCCTTCACCATTTCTTTTCCTTTGAGCCTCTAGTTCTTTGACACTGTTTCTTCTCCCCAACCCTGCTATTCCATTTCCGAGCCCGCCTGTAACTTGTCTGCTGATTTGAAGCATGGATTCGCTCGATAGAGCCGTTTCTTCAATTTCTTCTTGCACAGGGTCATGTTTGACAATATGGTTTGTGATTAAACAAGATTTCTCGAGAGATAAAGGGTTTTCAATCCCTATCAGTACACCTCTGAAATTTTAGCAACTTAGATCTGAGCCAGAAATGAGAGATTTTTAAAATACATGAAATAATTTCTATAGTGGGGAAATGAGGGTTTAATTGCCGTAAAAAATCTGGGATGTATGCATTAAGAAATTATCTCAAGGGATCCTTCTTGGTGCACTATAGGAGTTTATAATGGAAAATACGTACACTTTGATCTTTGAGTAGATTCTTGGGGAGATATGATTGAATTTATCTCCATCGATACTTTTAAGTGGTTTTATGGGAAAAATTTCCAAGCCATTTGTTATCTCATTTGAATTAAAATTAGATTTTTGAGATTTCTTTCCTAGTTTTCAAGATGTATGAGCAGTCTAATCTAACAATGATAGATTTCCATAGCAAAAAAATGTGGATTGAAATATTATTTGGAGAAAAATTTAGCAGCATTCTGATAGCGTATCTAGAGACTGTGAGGGGATGAAAATGGTAAAATGACTAAGCAATCGTGCCCATTTAAATAACATGAAATCTAGAGGGAAAATGGTGGGGTGTATTTTTTTACACCTTATATCCATTTTATTTTGTGTAATGGGTGTAATAAAATTCACCTTGCACTCATGAGGACAAGTGATAGCTTTTAATTTGTTGTTGAGTTGAGGATGGGGCTGGAACAAAACAATTGAGAGCTGAGAGATGGTCGCATGTGTGACTTGGAGGATAAAAGGGGGCCCTAGGGAAAAAAAGGAGTTTGTTCACCTATTTCCCCTCAAATGAAATGGTGCAGAAAAATTGATCCTTTCTCTAGGAGTGGTAAAAATGTCACACATGCGGGGTTAGGATAGGGGGTTGTTCAGATGGTTAAGGGGAGCTGTTAGGAGATTTCAGTGGTCACATGGGCCACCATAAGGATTCAAATGGGAGTGGGGACACATTTAATTACACCACATGCATTTCCCTTTGGAAAAGGATGCAAAGATGGACATGAAAATTGACCTTCACCTGGTATTACGCCATGTGTCCCATACAAAAGCAATGCACTAAGTATGAAGATTATACTTGAGAGCCCACACTTGTGAAGGCCATATCTTGAGCTCCCAGATGAGTTTTCCTTAGTGCAAGTTATTTATATGATTTTAGATGAAAATAGAAATTTTCGAGAATGCAATGGTGATGGTAAAAATGCTTGATTATGACTGAAACACCTCCAAATGGATCATATTTTCTCAATATTTTTCGGTTGTGTGTGGGAAGACTGAGATGGCCTGAGAAATGCATGACACTTGAAGATGGTATGTTTTATTCACCATGTGGGGGACTGAAATAAATTTCCAATGATATATTGTTTGGCCCCTATAACTCCTTTCTAGAGCTTCTAGAAATAACTCTTTGAATGATTCCCTTATGCACTTTTTTAATGTGAGTTCTTTAATGCCTCAAAAACTAACCTTCAGTGACCTAGCTCCGAAACCTATGATTATTTCCAAAATTTCCCTGAATCAGTTCCCTGATATTATGGAATCCTAAATACAAATCCATGATGAATATTGAGTCTTCCCTTCTACTTCTGATCCTATAGAGCACCCGTGACCTAGAAAGGCTTATGAAAGCTCCTTCTAAGCATGCTCAAAAACTCACTTTGCAAACCATTGCTCCAAATTTAAAAACCATTACTCCAACTGATGACCCCATGGATGGATTATTGAATGGAAAGAATAGAATTGACACTGTGGGGAAAGGTGATCTGGGGGTGTCGTGAATATTATGACATAAATTTTTTGACACCAGGGTATAGTTGTCCTATTTTCAGGTGAATTTTACCCATGCAAAAAACACAGGACAACACATGCGATAGGTTTTTGAGGGATTAAATGAAATGGATGAAGGTAATCTGTGAATTATTACTTTTAATGTGGATGGATCAAAGTACTACCTCTAATGTTTGACCATAATCGGGTGTACTACAGAAGAGATCATAAAGAGATAATTTTGCTGGTGTATTCTTAAGTTGCTCAATGATGTCATAACCCTTAGAGGTGCTTGTAGGAACTGTAGGAGGAAGAGGCAAGGGGATAGAGATAGGTAGAGCTTTAAGAGTATGAGTGTGGAGAGTGGTGACTACATTGATGGTTGGATTAGGCATCAAACTGATGAAGCGGGGAGGAGCTAAGTATAGACCTGTATAAAATCAATGCTGGTGTTAGCCATGCTAGAAACCTTTGTTGGAGTATAAGATTTATAAGAATATTGATCCATGAATTATGAAGAAGGGGATAGATTTTTATGTATTCTCATAAGGTAGGGTTTGATTGAGTGGTTTCACCAAATGATTTAATAAAAATAGAATTAAATCCTCTTTGCAGAATAATTACTGTAAAGAATGATATACAAGTGCTAGTATACAATATTGATTAAGCAAAATATTGAAATAAATAAATGCTAAATCTAAATATGTACCAACGTAATGATATAAAAAATTAAGTATATATTTTACCCAAGCTAATAAGCAATTTAAATTTGAAACCCTAGTTTTAAACGAAGGGAATAAAATACTTAGTTGATTTGTAGTGATGTTGAAGCTGTGCCAAGATGAAAAAATGATGGAACAGGGAATCAGAGCATTGTAAAAAAACCTAGAAAAATGTAGGAGTGTTGGAAATTCTAGGACTAGGGCACCTATGTAGGGTTAGGGGTTCCTGGGGTACTGTAGACCTCCTCTAGGCACATGTGAGTGCTCAAAACTTTAGAAAGTGATTTTTACACTATCACTTCAATTTCACTGAACTTTGACTATGAACTACTATATGGGGTGACTGATTCACCAAATTATGCCCCCTCATTTGGGGTGCATGTGATGTTGCAAGGAGTATATGACCCTAAGGAGGACTATAAGTTGTGCTAAAACTAGTGCCCTACAAGGGGGAGGGAGTATGCTTAGTAGAAACCAAGGCACACGTAAAAAAAAAGGCTAAAAAACAAGTGCTAGTGAAAACAAGATAAACGTGCATGTAGAAGACAAATGTAAGTTAGGAAGCAAACACACAATATGAAAAAATAATAATGCAAGAAAATTAGATCACGAAAAGTGGGTATCAAATATGGGATGTTACCCATGATGTCGCAAGACAATCAAGGAAGACATGGCCAAAAGCATATAATGTGCACAAAAGACAAAGGGAAAATCCTGCAAGCAATGGAAAACAATGACAAGTAATGATAGACAATAACAAGAACGATGTCAAATAATCATAGTAGCAAATACTTCCTGTAAAATAAAAAAGTGCACATGAAGCACCCGTTAGTATGTTAGAAAGATAAACAAGTATGTTAGAAAGATAAAAAGTATGTCTGTCTGATATATTGTGCAGTATGAAGTAGAAAGTAGTAAGAAGGATGAAGATAATAACACCTATTAGTAATAAGTGCCAAAAAACAAGAATAGGTCCTTGTGAAATTGTTGTAACTAAGAAGTGAATTAGATTTAGGCCCCTAGGAGTTTGCCAAGGGACTGGTAATAGGTATTATGCCAAGATATCCATGCTAAACATGTGTCCTGAAAAGTCTATGTAAAGCCTGGAATAAAAACTTGAAGGAAAGTGAACAAACATGTGTGTATGATAAAGATAATGACATACAATGTATCCAAATAACATAGTAATCAAAGTGTACATGCGAGAATAAGTAAGCAAGAATAATGTCCAGCCAAGATATGTAGTATCCTAAGAATGAATGAGATGGAATGGAATGCAAAGTGAGTGTGATAGAAGCAACATGACCCTCACGCTAGTACAAATGAGTATACATAATATGAGGTCCATTTATATATGGCCCCTCAATAGTTAAGAATGAACCATAGAACAATAGTGCGTTATCAAGAACTAGTTTGAATTGAGCACTAGAAAGATATGATCGATAAAGCATAGAGCATAAAGAGTGAGTGTGGTGAGGTTCATTTTAGATTTAGATCCTCAAAAGTCGACTATGAACCATGGAACTAGAGTGCCTCATAGGGTAGTGTGTTGTGTTACATGTACGCAAGAGAGATGTGTTATGAATGCATTGAGTGTGAAATGTTTTGTGTGTATGATGTGAGGTTTATGTATGTAGTAAGCCCTCAATAGTCAAGTGTGAACTGTAACATGAGAGTGCTTCATCAAGAAATGATGATACAATGTGTGTATCAAAGGGTTTATATTGATTCTTAAAAGATATTAGAAACTAAGCATAGAGTGTCAAGTGCATGGGATGATAGATACATTTGATAACAATGCAAGGGGGGAGAAGCTATGGTGCCCCCAAGTATGTAAGTGATGGAGATCTCATCGATGACGCTAAGTGGATCAATGTAAGGATTATTTTACTTGACAAAAGTAACTGGACATTGAAGTGGTAGTGGCATAAAATCCTCAAGAGGTGGACATCGAAAGAAGCCAACTAGAGTTTTCTTATCTTGTGTAGTGAGTGGTTGCTTATTTTGTAATGCCATAGAAGATTTGAGAGGAGGAGACGTTGGTTTATTTTTTTAGATTAGTAATGTTGCCGATGAATCAGTAGGAGGAGGTAATGAAAAATAGACCTTGAGAGGTGGTTTCTTAGTTAGAGTGGATTGAATAGGTAACACTTGACTGGCCGAAGAAGACATATTAGAAGTGATGGAATGATTTTCATGAGACATATAAGGAGAAGATTTAGGATCCCATTTGGATGTAGCATTTGTAGAATAACATGCAAAAAAAGGTTGTGCAGTGAATGAGATAAAGCCTTTACGCTTAAGATGCTTGATTATTTTTTGTAAATCATAGCAGTCATTGTCATTATGTCAATTTATTTGATGATAAGTGCAAAATGGGAGACCTTGATATTTGATTAGTTGATAAACATGATAACAATGAATAGTTGGAAAATTGTTCAATTGATGACAAAGGAGCTTAATAATAATTTTATGTTGCTTAGTATTGTGATCAAATGTGAGAGGCTCCGGTAATGGAAATAATTGAGGCTAACTGATATGAGCACATGTAGAAGACATAAAATGAGGGTGACAAGAATAACTAACATGAGCTTGAGAAATGTCTTTAAGATGTTGGATTTCATATTTTAGAGATGTAATCATGGATTCCATAACCTAAAATTTATCTTGAAATAAATAATGTAAATCTTGAATTGAATCGAAGATGGGTTGATTAGATTGGGGGAATAAGATAGATAAACTCATCAGATAGATGATCAAAAATGACACTCACTTGAGTGTGTGACATATTTCTACGGAGATACATGGTTTCTAGGGATTTTTGAAGAACCTCTTTGCAAGGTGCATTCATTTGAAGTAATTAAGAAAAAGATATTTGACAAACCATAGGAGCCATGATAGATAAGATGATATATCAAAGAAGGATCTGAAAGACCAATCATGAGTTGGGTTCACCAAATGATTAAGAAAAATATTGAAATAAATAAATGCTAAATCTAAATATGTACTAGCACAAGGATATAAACAATTAAGTACAAAATTGATCTAAACAAATAAGCAATTTTAAGTTAAAAACCCTAGTTAAGAATGAGGAGATAAAAGGACTTAGGTGATTCGTGATGATGCCAAAGCTATGATGAGCTGAAAAATAGGTGGAACAAGGACTTAAAGCATCACAAATGAACCCATAAAAATGTAGGGATGTTGGAAATGCTAGGACCAGGGCACCTATGTAGGGTTAGGGGCACTAGAGACCTTCTTTGGGCACCTGTGAATTCTTAGAAGTTACAGAACTCAATTTTGAAGGGTCATGAGATGTTCACTGGATGTCACCTTTAGTCACCTGTATGTCGCTGCACTTCATTTTTATTTACCTAAAACCTATAATAAGAAAAAGCATCCAAAAAAACCCAAAACACATCAAATCCTAAAAATAAAAAGATTCAAATGGGGAGTTGGAATGACCCCGACGGTCACCCAATTAAGTGAAATTACGATCCAGGTGCTATACTACATTTCAAACTCCATGTAGTTTTGTGTGTGTGTGTAGAATCGTAACCTAAGTAGCTCTTATGCCAGACACACTTGAATAGAGAGTAATAACTAGATGTAGAAAATGTAGATAGATGTGTGCATGGAAAAATTAACTTCCCCTCCTATAAAGTGTATGCAGAAGAATGTAGTCCCTTTTCCCTTGTATGAATGCTAGATGGATGCTTGAATGCTCTTATAATGCCTTTGGATGCAACCTTAGGTGATGATAGTAAATTCTTAGTGTTTGGTCCTTTATTATTTCCACATAGCTTTGTATTTATATGATTCCCTTGCTTGAATTTTGTAATTAACCACTAAAAGGCTGACCAATAAGAAAATAAGATGCCAAAATGCTAGAAAGGACCCAAAATATGTGAGAAAGATACAAAGAGGTTAGGGGCACCTAGAAGGGATGGGGGCGCCTAGGCGCTGACGTCCTAGCTGGCTGCTGGTGTTTAGACTTAGAAAAATTGAAGTTTTGAAATTCTAACCGGGAAATAAGGTGTGTGAGACCAAAAAGAAAAATAGAAAGAAAGCAAAAAGGCCCAAGACAATGGTCAGTTAGTACTTTTCTTGCTTAGGAATAATATGAATAGTAGTATGTGATGAGGACTAGAAATATACCCAAAGTGCATGATTCACCTACACATAACCAAAAACCACATCAAACATAAAAAAGAAAATGTATAATGGGGAGTCAGATTGACCTCGAAGATCACCTGATAGGGTGAACTTATGACTAAATGCTACACTACATCTCAGACTTCATGTAGTTCTTGTGTGTGTAGAAATGATGCCCTAATATTCTCTTGTGCAAGTTACACAAATGATAACAAGATGTAGTTAGAATGTAACAATATGTGTGGATGGAATATAGTAGACTTCCCCTTTCTATGATGTGTATGCAAAGTATGAAACCTTTTCCCCTTGAATAGATGTTAGATGAATGCCTTTGGAGTGATTTAGTGCCTTTAGAATGAAAGCTTAGGTGATGATAGTAATGCTTAATGCTTGGTCTTTAATTTTGAACACATAACTTTGTATTTATATGATTCCCTTGTTTGAATTTCATAATTTACAACTGGAAGGCCAAACCATATGTGGAAAAGACGCCCAAAAGATAAAAGAGACCCAAAAGGTGAGAGTAAGGTAAGAAAGGGTCATGGGTGCCCAGAAGGGATAGGAGTGCCTTAGCATTGCTGTCCTAGATGGGCGCTAGTGTTTGAAGCCATATAAGCTAAATAAGTAAAGTTCAGACTGGGCTATAGGGTGTGTAAAACCAAAAAGAAAACAAAATACAAAGATAAAAGGATAAAGATAGTTGTCAACCACTAGTTTTCTTTCTTAGGAATCATGTAAATGATAACATGGTTTTAGGACCTAGAAATGTACCCAAGTGCATGATTTTATGTCTACTCCTAGAAAAAGTGATAAACAAAGTACAAGTAAATTAGACAACCATGATTAGAAGGAGTCTTGTAAGATAAATTCTACACATGAAGCACCCATTAGCATGTTAGGAAAGATAAATAGTATATGACAATGTAATATTTGAATAGAGGAATGAAAATGTGAAATATTTGTAATGATATCACCTGATATTAAATGAGAAAAGGAAGATGCTCCCAATAACCTATAAGTGATCTACATTCACCTCAAGATACCATGTGAACATACACGTGTGTATGAAAAATGATAAAGCATACTATGAACTATAGTAACATGATAAGCAAAGGTGCAATCTTTAGTAGTATAAGCCAAAAAGAGTGTAATCATTCAAGATCTAAACTGATGTTTTTGTTTATTTTATTATAGATATATGAAATAAAATCACTGAGAAGGGAGGAATAAGGATGCCCCCACGTGTGTGTTCAAAGTGAGGTCCATATGAAGAAACTCTCAATAGACGAGTATGAACTGGGAACAAGAGTGTGTCATCGGGTAGTGTGGGGGAATTAGGATGCCATCAAGTGTGAATGTCAAAATGATATATGCAACGAGAGTAATAGGCAAGGGCCCATTGATCAGATTTTTTAAAAATAAAAACATGTAATTTTGTCCATGGTGCTAATAACTTCAAAACTTGCATAAGGCAAGTATATGAGATAGGTATAGATCAAGCTTGAGAAATACAGTGTGAAAAATATTTTATGGGACATGTGAGGTTCTTGCTATGTATACACCTAAAAGAATTTCATTCTTGGTCATTGGGATATACAATCTATAATGTACTCTATGAGGCCAATGATAGTAGTCATAGATATGTGATTTCTAATCACATAAGATGGATGTGAAAAATTTATGCAAGAGGATTCCAGGGATTCTCCAGACACCATAAAAGGTGTCATGGCTAAATTTGGAGTATAGTCAAATAGGAGAATATGTAGTAGGAGTGTTAAGTATGGAGCTTAATTGCTTCACTAGAAGCTTGTTTATGTAACCTCCAAAGATTTGGTTTTGAAAGTGATCAATCATTGGTCAGGAGGAAACTGACATTAGTCAAAAGCTAACTGACATCGATTAGGTAGTTCCCTAATGTGCATCGATCAAGAAGGAACTTGAACATCAGTTACCAAATGTGATGGTGCTTTGTTCTTTAAACAATAATTAGAATAAATATCTTGCTTTAAAATGCTGGCACATCACCCAACCTGAGCTAAGAGATCACACAAAGCATGTAAAGGTACTAGGCACCTCTTTAGAATTGCTTATGCAAGATGTTAGTGTGATGAAGATAGAACATATTCAGATCCATAAATAAACATAAACATTCCACAGTGCATAATCCAGATCTAGATCTTAGAGAATCATGAATCAAACAATAACTATAATAAGATCAATCATACAAGAACCAATTATAGTTATGTTTAACACCATTATCCAACCAATATAATCCCTTACATTAAACATTGTAAAACATAAAAGCTTCTTACATTATAAAGTATCATCCATAAGTCATGCATGCATCAGATCCAACAACATAACTCTACAATAACTCACACTCTCTAAACTACATAGTTCAATACATATTTATAGAGGTGGGGAATTTCCCTTCACCACTTACGCACTTCTCAAAATAGGTCACATGCTGATAATAGCCATGTGCCTTTACAATAACATGCACACATGCAAGTGTGCTAATAATAGATGTCCTATAGTTAATTGGAAGAAGTAATCCTATTATTAACTATAACTCATGCATGGCACTTATCAGCCGCTCATTCCCAAAATACCATTTGTGTGTCACAAGTCTCCATCCCGATGTGTGCTCTGCACACACTATCTCCAAAAATAGCTTGTATCCATAAAAATGGCTAAGTCCTGAACCAAACTTTTCTGGTGCACGTTTCCTTTCCTATTATTTTTTGCCTTCAAATGCGCCTTGTTCCCACGTGTATTCTTTGTGTGTCTTCTCCTTAGAACAATATTATGTCTACTCAACATTACCCCACACTAAAGTACATTTCCATCCCAACAATGGGGAATTCTTTCTGATGTTCCCAAATAATAAAGAATAAGAATTGAAAGAATTAAAGAATCACTATACAAAAGAATGAATCTTTACTCTACAACACCCTCTTCTTCAACTGGGAGGATCAACTCTGGATATTCATTTTTGATCTCAGCCTCCAATGTCTACCATTCATCTAGTGCGGTCCTTGTCTTCTCTGGAATATTTATGGTGATGGCATATAACTCATCCTGAGTAATCCTTTCCTTCTCATTCTATAGTACCTGGACAACATTGGCCATAACAGACATCATTCCTTCTAGAAGATCCATCTTCTGTGCTATAAGCTTCCCAATCTCATCTATCCTCTCCTTATGTGGATCTTGGGCTATTGCAAGGGCTTCACACTTTTGTTTTACTAGTGCCAATCTTTCTGCATGCCCTAAAGTCTCATCTTTCATTGCTGTCAGAACTTCATTATCTTCAACCAGAGTTCTGGTCCTTGTTACTGCCTCTAGTGCCGCACACAAATTTAGAGCTTGGTCTGCTTTCTTTAGCTCATCCTTTAAAGTTTGGAGCAATGCCTCATACGTTGAAATATTTCCATTCATAGAGGCCCTTGCTCTCTCTACTTCTTGTTCAACATATTTTGGTGTAGGCATTCTAAGTGGTCCATCTTCTAGCACCAAATCAACCAAAGTGCACACATAATGCATAGCAGAAGGAAACTTTTCAGGTACCTTTGGTTCTAGATGAGGCCTTGCTTTCAGAATGTAATCACCAATCTCCTCTACCATGCTAACGAAGGCCTCATTCTTTTTCTGTTCTCATTCCTTCTCTTCCTTTAAGTGCTCTATTTCTATAGTTTTATCTTTGTTATCCTCCATCAGTGCTCTAATGGTGGTGGCCTTATCAATATTTCTCTGCACACCTTAGCAAATACCTTGACTAAGGCATTGCTGACCTGCTCATCAGACATAAGAGTGGGATTTATGGTCATGTGCCTGCTCTGGGGTGCCTTCTTCACTCTTCTTGAGACGTAGGACTCCTCACACACATCAAAATCTGGTTCATCCATATGGGTCTGCATGGACCAGGATAGTTGTTTCCTTGCATCCATAGTGGCCATATCTTGATCCATCAGCTCCCATCCATATAATTCCTTAAGGTCCATTGTGCTCTGAAACCGGGGGCACGGACAATTTTTCTTGTGTCCTTGGTATAGCCCATACTTGGCACAACATATTCTTCACTTCTCCTTTTCCTTGGCCCCTTAGGAACATGAGTGTCAAGATTTGGAGTTGGCCCTTCTCCTATCTGAGTTGTAACTGGCACACTAGATTGCTCACACATAGTTTCTTCTGCTTCTTTCACCCCTTCTTCTTCATCTCTCATTTCTTCATCCTAGGGCTCCTCCACATCTTCTAGTTGAACTGGGGTTCTAGGCGCACTCTCTTCAGACTCCTCTGCCTCCTCACTAAGCTTCAACTTTCTTCTTCTCTTCTTCTCAGGTGCTTCTTTCTGAGGGGAGAGTCGAGGTGATCTTCGTATAGGCTGTGATGTTCCTGCACCTTGGGTCTTGGTTCTTCTGAATACCCTCTTAAATTGGCACTCTTCAGGGACTGCATCCACATCCAAGTCCTCCTCTTTTCCATCATGCACATGTGGTGGAGTATCTACGTGCTCACTCTCCACTTTATCTATGGGCTGCCTCTGGCCTCTATGGTCCAAGCCTCCACTATCCTCATGTTCTTCTTCCTCATCTATCTCTATGGTTGTGGTAGGCTTTGGAGCTGCCACATTCTCAACTGTGTGTTTTCCCTTAGGTGGCCCTGGTAGCATGAACTCATTCTCCACATACTTGTTATTCTCCAGCCTAGGCTTGAGCTGAAGATAGATGAGCATGGCTCCACTATCCCCAATAGCCAAACTTACTGGATTTATATTTATAACATCTGAAATGAGCCTCTCAATGTAGGCAGACTAACCTGGATAAACATATGTTTTTCTGAGAGTATGGTAGTCACAATCTACCTTGTCTATGTTGAAGTTCAGTCGGCACACATCAATAAACCTGTGTATTGAGGCCTGGAAGTAGCGTGATGTGAAGGCATAGGGAAGTTTGCACCATGGACTCCATGTCCCATCCTTCATTGCAAACCATGTGATGTAGAAATGTTGATACACCATGAACTATACTACCTTACCCACTACCGAGGGTAGCTCCTTTGGAATGTGCCATTCCTCCTCAAACACCGTGCAAATTCAGTCATACCATAGTTCTTCCCTTTGCTTGAATGGGCCACTCATTGTTCCTTCACATAAGTATTTCTCAAACCTCTCCGTAAGGGACTTCTTCTCTGTGGGGTATTCCCAAATTTTGTTCTTTGGCCCATCGGCACTCCAATTTCTACAAAGACAAGAGATAATAGAATAGTGCCAAAACTTATCTTCTCACTTGTGCACTTCCTCAGTAATAGTTTCTGCAATGTAGCCAACCAAGTTGTAGATTTCTCCTTTTGACATTTTCTTCACAATATGTAGCCACATGGTATTTACCTGTGACCATCTCTCTTGATCATTTAACTTAGTGAGAAGATGTGCAGCTGCCTGCACTACAGGATACTTCTTTAATTTGTCTATGTCCATTCCAGGACCCTTGGAGTATCCTAACTCCTTGCTGGTGGCTATAATAGCTGCCTTATCAGTCAGATCACTCATAATATCTGTCCATGTGCCCTTCAGTCCTATCAATGTAGCAATCAGGGCTGTTGTGATCCTTACCCTCCATCCAACAAAATAGAAAAAGTCCTCATGGACTCTACTCATAAGCCATTGGTATAAAGCTTCTAGTTTTCCAAAATATGGGAGTTCATATAACTGATAAACCCCTACCTTCTTAAGAAACTTCTCCCCAACATCATCATATACTGGCATATCATCCATCGTGCACTTGTTGGTCTTCTTGTTCAACAACACATCCAATTCTCCCTTGTTGTCGGTGGTGTGGTGGTTGTAATCACTTACTTTTGCATCTGTGAATGTGGGAATCCCAATCCCGTTTGACTATCACTCCTTTTGGATACTGCATCTCTAAAAATTTCTCTCAGGAGCAACTTTGACCTCAACTTCCACCTTTTTCTTCCCCTTCATACCTACTACAGGTGCTTTCTTTGGTGCCATTGTAAAAATCCCACCTTTTGTCTTCTGTGTCGAGTAAGCTCAAACCCTAGCTCAAAATTGCATGCCCTAGCTCGAAACCATGTGCCATGCCCTAGCTCCTTCTCAATGCTTCTGCTACACTCAAACCCTTCACCAATGGGGATGCAAGCCACTTCTGTGCACAAATCTTCTCTCCACATCTGGTTTTGTAGCTCTCTGCACCTCAACACATTTCACTTGGCTCAATCACACTTAGCTCACTCGAATACTTGTGATCACAAAGGTAAAAATGAACCCACATCATGTCCTTATATAGATTTTCAAAAATTTAGTGCATTTATTGCTCCTTCACCTACCACCAATCCTCTCATTAATTGACCATTTTCCCAATTTCTGCATGGTACACCTTCGTGCCCCAGCTATAACCTTCTAGTACACCTTTCTACCTTCTAGCTATAGACTTCTCTTCTGCGTGCTTCCATGCACCAAAGTACCTCACCACTGCACCCTCCTCTAGTAGTTTCCATGGCCGCTGCTTACCTCATGTTATACTGTTCATTCATTTATTTCCATCTATGGTCTTCTTTAGAAGTAATTTCCTTTCTAACAACTCCTTTCCATACTTGAATAACACCTATAATAGTTTGTTCTCATGTGTACCCATTTGTGAATAAAAAATAACAACCACCCCACACCAATGGTATGTGCAGTCCTCTACGCATAAAAATACTTCAGATTGTAATTAGCTTCTAGCGCGCAAATGCGCTTATTACACAAAACACCAAACTAAATTGACAAAGCATAGTGACGAAGAAGGAAATACATTAAAAGAAATACAGAAAGGGAAATCTATACTAAATGGCAATACTACCTTATTACAAACACCAAGAAGACTTATTTATAGTAGGGCTTCAGCCTACTCCCATTGAAGTAACTGGGTAACCGTATTCCATCAAGCACCTCTAACTGACAAGCACCTAATTCAAGTATGTGAGTGATAACATACGGTCCCAACCAATGCACCTTAAGTTTTCCTGGATGGCGCAAAACTTGGAATCATAAAGAAGTACCATCTGTCCAACCTCAAGCTTCTTGTCCCTGATGTGTCTGTCATGCCATGCCTTCTGCCTGGCCTTTTCCTACTTTTGACTCCAACGTGCTATGGCACGCCTCTCATCCAACTGTATTAACTTGTCAATTATTTCTTCTAATGCTTGTTCATCAGCTAGACCTCTAGCACACACAATACGTAAAGATGGTAACATGAATTCCATTAGGAAGAACTGCTTCTTCTGCCAAACACCAACTGAAAGGGTGTGGCCTTATTCAACCTCTTGTAGGTTGTTCTATATGCCCAAAGTACAACAAAAACTTTATCATCCCAATCTTTCCTTCCAACATCACAAATTTTTGTTAAAGTCTAGCTCAATATCTTGTTGAAAGCCTCAACAGTCCCATTTTCTTGAGGGTGATAAGGTGTAGTCTTGTGGTGCACAACCATAAATTCATCCAATAATATCCTGATTGTCTCATTCAAGAAGTGTGTGCCCCTATCACTTGTCAAGCTCAATGGACATCCATACCTAGTGAGAATATTTTCCCATAAGAACCTTGTTATTGTAGCTGCTGTACAATCCTTTGTAGGTGTTGCTTCTTCCCACCTTGTAAGATAATTTGTGCAAGTGATGATGTAGCACGATCCAGTTCTACGCGCAGCTGGGGAAATAGGACCCACAAAGTCTATAGCCCATTTCTCAAATGGCTCTGCACTAGGAATAGGTCTCAAAGGCATTTCATCTCTTTGCCCAGGTTTTCCAAGGTGCTGACAGTGATCACATGCCTTACAATACTCTTTACAATCCTTGTACAAGGGTCTCCCACCATAATCCAATGAGTAGAATCTTGTACGTGGTGGCATCACCTACATAGTGCCCACCTGTAATACCACCATGAGCCTCTTCCATGATATCTATGTGCTCATGTTCTAGTACACACCGACACAATACTTCATCTCGACCTAGTTTGTATAAGTCACCACTGATCAACATGAAGGGTGCAACACAAATTGCAAGTTGTTTCTTCTCTAAGTCTTTCATTCCTTTTGGTGCCATACATGTGCGTAAAAGGACAACAATATCCTCCAATTCCAAAGGTGCACGGTTTAACCTGTATAACTGTGCATCAGGCATTGTATCTTCAATTGTCTATGCATCCTCCCCAGATTGATTTTTTGATAAATGGTCTGGGCTAGAATTACTTTTACTTGGTTTTACCATGACTGTAAAGTCAAATTCTTGGAATAAGAGTACCCATCGACATATGCCTTTGTAAAATGGGCTTATTTACCAAGTATTTTAATGCCATGTGATCCATATAAAATACAAAGGGTGTTGCTAGCAAATACTATCTGAATTTATGCAGTGCATAGATCATTGACAAGGCCTCACACTCTGTAGTTGTATAATTCTGTTTATGTAGGAGTCAACTTTCTACTAGCAAAACAAATAGGATGATCTATAATACCTTCTCCAGGTTGAGCTAACACCATGCCAATGGTTGTGCCAGAGGCATCCACATGTACATGAAATGGTTGGTTCCATGAGGGAAAACACAGAATAGGCATTGTAGTAAGTCTCTCCTTCAATGCCTCAAATGCGCGTTGTTGCGGTTCTCCCCAATAGAATGTCCCTTTTCCTTTTAGTAACTCTTCCAGGGGCACAAAAATCTTCACATATCCTTTGATAAATTTTCTATAATACCCTATGTGGCCCAAGAATCCACACACCTCACTTTGACTGGTAGGCTCCTCCAGGCCTACAATAACTGCAACCTTAGCTGGATCTACTAACAAACCTTCCTTGCAGATGATGTGCCCTAACAGAGTTCCAAAAGGTGTAGCAAACACACACTTCTTGATGTTTAAAGAGATGCTTAACTGTCTACATATTTCAAACATTAAGCACAAATTGTCACAATGATCCTTAACAAGCCCATACACCATCCAATCATCCAAGTAAACCTGCAAGAATTTGTGAATAAAATCCTGGAATGCTTGAACAACTATGAGTGAAAATACAATAGGCACATTCTTCAAACCAAAGGGCATCACAGTATATGCAAAACTTCCCCATTCAGTGGTGAAAGTCATTTTCTCTTGATCCTCCTATGTAATTCTAACCTGGTGATACCCAGAGAATCCATCTGTAAAAGAGTAAACTTCGCACCCTGCAACACCTTCTAATATTTCCTCTGTGAAAGGCATAGGAAAAGGATCAATCACACATGCAACATTCAGCTCCCTGTAATCCACACAAATCCTAATCCGACCATCTTTCTTTATACTGATTACCATGGGGCTAACCCACTCTGATTCCTCTAGGGGCTTAATGATGCCAGATTTCAACATTTTGTCAATTTCTTCCTTAACTTTTATGCGTAGGTTAGGGTTCATCCTGTAAGGTCTCTTCCTGACTGGGCATGCTCCTTCCTTTAGCTTAATCTTCATCTCTCCTAATGACTCATGCACTCCTTTTAACTCATGGTATCCCCTAGGAAATAAGTCCTAAAATCACGTAGTAACTCAATTATCTTTTCCACTTCAGAATCAGACCAATAATCCCCAATTATTGCCTCCTTAGGTTCAACATCCGTGCCAATGTTCACTTTCTTGGTCTTCATAGGTTCTTGATAGACGCACATGTTTTTATCCACACTATGTAACACCTTGCGCATACCTACTAAATGATATATATCTAGATTTTCTAGTTCTTCATCATCCACTATGTAGACCATATTTCCTTTCTCCTTCTCAAAGCAAGCACGTGCTTAATAGTTCGCATTTGTCTCATCTATTTCATCAAAATGTGCTCTTGAGTCTACCTTACCAAATAACTCCTGAATGAGTTCTTCAGCCTTTGCACTGTCTCCCATAGTTAAGTGCTCCATAACCCGTAATGCCTCTCTCTTACCAGAGGTTTAGTAGAGAAGTACTCAAAAGTCTGGGTCATTCCTGCAATCAAGTCCTGCCAATTTCCAGTCTCCCTATGCAGTTCCACATAAACATACCAAGCACGTGCACAACCTTGCAAAGTGGAATAAAGTTTGTGCACCCATAGTGAAGGTGGTAAAGCTTCTTGCCCTCTATCTAGAGTCTCTCACACTACTGAACATGGTGCTGAATAGGTTGATTACCATGATATATGCAGATTTGAGTAGGCACATTTCTCCTGAAGAACTGAGTTGTTAGAGAAATTCTGACTTCATTCCATTCTATGAGATTATCCCTGTGAACCATCCACCAGCATGTTGTTGTCCCACATAGGGTATACACTAACATATTTCTTCTTTCAACTTGATTTGTCCACTGCTCCTCCATGGTGCGCAGGAATACCGTAGGGTCTCCTTCTCCAGTGTACAGTGGTATAGAGTTGTTACCTATCCTCCTAATACAATGAGGTTTCTTCTCCACAAAAATGCGCTTCTTACTTCACACCCAACCATCTCATAGGTGTCATGTGCCCAATTATCACAAGAAATACTTGTAGTATCACTAATAGACTGTGCATCTTCCCACTGGAGGATTCCTTCCTTAGATGGCTCAAGTACTTCCGGATCTCGAATGACGTGTACATAAATTTTGTTTAGGTCTTCCTCACTCAAAGGTTCAACATAAGGTGCAGATTTCCCATCTGTTAAAGGGATAATAACTCTTTCTTTCCTTGTTATCAAAACTTACATACCCCTTGTTGAACCATAGATCAGACATTATTTGCATAACACCAAGGGTGCCCAAGTAGAGCTGGGAAGTTGTCTTGCTTCTGCAAGTGCTAAAACCTCAAAGTCCCCAGTGAACTTGGCCCCTTGTATAGTAATGGATGCATCCTTTAAAACTCTGATGGAGTGGCCTTAGTTCAATTAGCCATAAACAATACATTAGAGGATGGCTATAATGGAGGTCTTCCCATCTGTACCCATGCATCTAAAGTAAGCACATTCACTTTCGCACCTGTGTCAATCAATATATCACTCAAAATCCACCCATCCACAACAAAATTCAGAGTGATCTCCTTGTCATAATCCAAGCTATGAGGGGGAATATTAGCATGCAGGATCTTCCATCCATTCTCAATACCTACGCATGGAGTGTTCCCCTTTAGCCAATTCCCTAGTAATGGAATGATATTCTCCTGGTGCAACATCTTGCATACCTCTTTCAAGTCATCAATATCTGATTGGACTGTCTCTGCTGCCTTCTTTTGTTCCAACTTCCGTGACTGTTCCTTTAAACATTGTATTTCACCCTGAAGATTTCTGAGTACCTCCATGGTTTCCTGATGAACCTCCTTCTGATGTGTAGGATCCAGGTACCTTGCATGTAAAAACTCCTCCTTAGTAATGGTAGGATTCTGATGTAACATCTCTCTCTGCGCACACAGCTTCAGCGCGTGTAGTAATCTTCATAGGTAATACCTCAGGTTCTGGTGCCAACTTTGGCATCCACTGATTTTCTATGGCATGCATTGTATTCTAACCATCCCTGCACCCTCGTTCTCTTGTTTGTGTTTCTTGTTAAGATGCTCATATAAGTCTGAGCATTCCTCATAGTTATGATTCTTCCCACAAAAAGAACAAGTAATATTCTGAGGACATTCGTGCCTGTAGTGGTCAGGAGATCCACATGTAAAACATGTTCCATGAGGAAACTCACCTCATCCACCACCATGGCCTCAGCCCCTAAATCCACCATGGTATCCTCAACCTCTGCCATGACCTCCTTCAAAGACCTTCATTCCGATCATAGCGCTTGAGTGTGATCATGATCATGGTGCTCAATTTTACCTTTAGAGGTATCTGATACTCCTGTCTGTCACACACCAATATCTATGGCATCATGGATCTGACCAATCAACCTACAATCTTTTGTATTGTGAGTCATGGACTGGAAAATCTTACAATAGCAAGATACATTCTTTCTTATCGTGCATTGTAATAATGGGCAACGGCTTGCATCATGGTCCAAATGACATATCTCACAGTCTAGCAACAATGAATGTACTGACCTATGGGGACAACTATCCTTAGTGTGCCCTTCCACTTCACAATTTGTACACCAAATCCCAGTGCACATCTCATGTGTTGAATTGGCTGATAGTTTCTCTAACTACTTTTCCATAGCTGCAATCTGTGCTTCCAGGAATGGGCTCACTCCAGTGTCTATACTTCTGACTACCTCAGCGCATAACACTGCTTCAAGTTCTTCGCGTGGGTCCATATATGTATTATGTGACAATGCCCTCCTAAATGATGTGATCAAGCCCCCAACGAACCATTGTGAATGATGGCTTACATGGATATCATATGAAAGTTTAGAAAAAAGTGTTTTTAAATGAGCATCATATTCCCAAAAAATCTCAGTATTTCCCTGTTTAATATCCTTGAGTGTGCTTATACTCTTCTGCTCAAACTCAGGGATATAAAACTCCTTAAGGAAAGCATCCCATAATGTTGCATAATCTATGCAAGTCTGATCAGGGTCAAACTTCCTGTACCAACTATGTGCACGTCCCTACAATGTAGTTGAAAACTGACTTGCCTTGCACTCAGAAGTCATGATTCCTTTTACACGCCATAGTATCTCACACATGTGCACGTGTTCAAAAGCATCTTCTATGCCCCTATACTTTGGAAGACGAAGAGACATCTCCATGTAAATATTTTGGGGTTGGTGAGGACCCTTCCCACTTGATCCAGAACCTCATGTGTTACCTCTACCTCTAGACCGATCAGATCCACTAGAACCAGCCACCTATGCCCCCTGATCCTCCACCTATAGCTGGAAGTGGACCAGTAGATGTACTACCCTATGTCCCAACAGTGGTACTAAACTGAACTCCTACAGTCTGTGAAGTGGTACTACTCCCAGAAGTGAGTCCAAAATTCTGCACACTTGAGTTTTGTGCTGAATGATGCACCTAAAAAGGTACCTCCAAATAACAAAGAAGATGTTTTCCTAGCCATAGATGTACTTTCTATCTGACTTACTCCTGCTTTTACTACTACCCAAACTAGCTTTGCTGACTACTAGTTGTACTAGATACTGGAAAACCAAGAGCAAGGGCTAGGTTGTCAGGTAGATTCAGATGCACACCCACGGCCCATGTCGTCTCTGCTAGCATGCTCCCATGTGAGGCCAAGGAGGGTTCCCTATCATGCTTTCCCAAATGGGGGAGTTCCAGATGCTCTGGCTCCACACCTTCTTCATGAGCTCCAAATCCTTCACAAGCCATCTCTCTCCTCAACGCCATCCACTCTGCAATATCACGTTGCTTCTCTATCTCCCTCTCACATGCCTCATTGTACTTAAGCCCTTTCTTCTCTTTTCCTCTCTACCACTAGGTCCACCATCCTTCACCAAACCTGCTCCTGCCCCCATGTGTGGTGGGGTTTAGCTAGCCATTGGATTTTCTTCCAAGTTCAGGGTTACCATCAAGATTTTGATCACCAGTGGAATGCCTTGCAAATAAGTTCCCCTGGGATAACGTAAAAACTGGAACTCAGCTACCTCTGGGAAAGAATAAGTGGAAATTGAGTACTCCAAAATATAGCTATTCAAAACACCATGGAACCAAGTATCCACAGCGCATCCAAATCAGATCAGCATCATAGAGGGCCTGAAATTCTTCCTACATCCAGACAAGTGTGTGATACCTCCAATTCCTTTTAGATGCATAAGCAACCAGCCACTCATACAGCTCTACCTGAAAGATAGCAAAGAATCTCTCATACAAATAGTCATACAAATTCTACTCCACCCACATGCATGCGTCAAACTCAGATCCAGTGTTGAACCTCTGAGCGTACTCTTCTTCTAGATCTTTTATCCACTCCTCAACACTTGCTAAGGTCAACCGATACATCTTCATCATGAAACATCCTGAAAACAGCTGAAAAAGAGGTCCCAGAAATGGAACCAATGATGTAGCCTAGAATCTACTGTGAAAAACCCAGGCGTGTTGGCACATCACCCATCCTGAGCTGAGCGCTCACCCAAAGCACGCAAAGGTACCAGGCCCCTCTTTAGAGTTTCTTGTGCAGGATGTTAGTGTGATGAAGATAAGACATATTCAGATCCATAAATAAACATAAACATTCCACAATGCATAATCCAGATCTAGATCTTAGAGAATCATGAATTAAACAATAACTATAATAAGATTAACCATACATGAACTAGTTTTAGTTATGTCTAACACCATTATCCAGCCAATATCATTCATTACATTAAACACTGTAAAACACAGAAGCTTCTTACATTATAAAGTATCACCATAAGTCATGCGCGCATCAGATCCAACAACATAACTCTATAATAACTCACACACACACACACTAAACTACATAGTTCAATACATATTTATAGAGGTGGGGACTTTCCCTTCACCACTTACACACTTCTCAAAATAGGTCACATGTTGATAATAGCCATGCACCTTTACAATAACATGCACACATGCAAGTGCGCTAATAATAGATGTCCTATAGTTAACTGGAAGAAGTAATCCTATTATTAACTACAACCATGCATGGCGCTTATCAGCCACTCATTCCCAAAATACCATTTGTGTGTTGCACAAGTCTCCATCCTGATGTGTGCTCCACACGCTATCTCCAAATATAGCCCTTATCCATAAAAATGGCTAAGTCCAAACCAAATTGTTCTGGTGTGCATTTCCTTTCCTATTATTCCACACCTTCAAATGTGCCTTGTTCCTACGTGTGTATTATTTTGTGTCTTCTCCTTAGAATTGTTATCCAAATAACTCTCCTAGTTATTTGGGTAACTTGTATACATATTTTGGCTCTGAGCTATTCATTACAAGGTTGCATGTGCTTAAGTTCACTTGGCACATTCCCTTGGTCACAGTTTCTCTGTGTGCCCCTTTCTTTTCCTCATGCTCTCTCGTGCGCTTTCCCTTCTTCCCTTCCTTTTCCATTTCCTCTTTGTCTCCATCTTCCCCTTGTGCACATCTCCTGTGCATCTACCTTCTTCCTAGCAGAATATTTCTTCATCCTGTGCACGTGCACCTCACACTTGCTTCAATCAACTAAGTCCCTGGCCCTCTTAACCCTGCACATTACTTTGTAATAGTTGCACCTTGACCATGCATTCTCTTGCTCACCTAGTTTTCCTCATTTCCCCATGCGTGCATCACACATGCTTTCATTTGCACCTTCCTTTGTTTTCTTTTGTGCACTCTTCCCTCATGCCCTCCTTTGTGCCATTATGTGTTAGGTCATCTTCTGACATGCTTGAGTGTGCCACATGTAACCTAGTCAAAGCGTGCCAACAGGGCACCAAATCCTTGCAACAAATTAGTGAGTGACATGTGGTAGAAATGAAAAACATTTACACAGTTGGCCATCCTTTCAGCAAATCCATGCGTGCCACATGTCTTGTGTGTGCCGATGACTCTGAAAAAATTATGACAGACATATCTTCTACTACAGAGCTCTGATTAGCATGCGTCTGGACCTTTCAGAGAGTTGCTGACATAAGATACAATGCTAGACATTAAAATTCAAATTCTTGGCAGATATCATAGGTGAGAAATGGGAAAACGTCTCTTTGAGCATTGATGAGAAGATATAATTTCTCCAACCACTTGATTTTATTTGATTCAACCTCCTTCCTTCTTCAACACACCAAACAAGCTTGGGGAAGTGTATTTGACAGATTTCCAGGTGGATTTATAGGCATTCAATGCTTCTTGTTGGTGGTTGTATTTCAAATTCAGATTTTCCCTCCTTCTCTTCTTCTTCCATGCATTCATCTATAAATGTAAGAGCTGGGCTCATTTGTTATGTTGGACACTCTGGATCCTTACGCATTTTGCTAAGGAATTCATATTTTATGTATTCTGAGTTGCAGACCTCTAGATCTGGCTCATGCATGTCAATATCATCATCTTTTGCCATTGTAACAGCTCTGTGCATTTTTGGAAGTAATAGAAGCATCATTTTGTGACTATTATCTATATCTAACATGTTTGCATTCCTTCTTCTTACCTTTTCTTTTACATTGCATGCTTGTTGTGCCATTTCACATCCCTTGCAGTTCCTTATTTAGTTGTGTTCCATGAGAATGATTTGGTAAATATTTTTAGTCATGTACTACTCATTCCTAGCCTCCTTACATGCATTTTCCTTCACTTTCACTCAGAACAGATAGTGTTCATCCCTCTTTTTCTGGTTCTATCACCTTTTAGTGTAGTTTACTTTCATGTTATCCTTCTATCCCTGGTCCCTTGGCATTATTAGCTTAGTTTCCCTTTCAGAACTAGGAGTAGTAGTAGCAATAGAAATAGATAGAGGAACCGGCCTTCTCCAGAGATCCATCTCAAGTGCGCAAGGTCCCACAACTTAGAGATGGTTCCATTGTGATCTCAAACAGCTCGGTTCTTCCAGATCTGAGACGTGGGTGCAAGTTTGAAGACCAATAGTTTCTGGCATGCCCAGTGGGACAAAACATTGAAAGCTTAAATTTCATATTGCTAAGTTATGGTGTGTGGACTTAGTATTTCAGGATTTGAAGGCTCATATCAACACATCTGGTGACTCCCTAATCTTTTTAGATGTTTATTTTAGTAGCCTTGAGCACCTTTCATGAGAAGAGTGCACTCAAGAAAAGCACAACAGCTGAATATTTTTTTGAGTACCTCTAGTTATCCCCAAGGAGAATTCATTCCAAAAATCCCATGCATGCATCTCCATCTCCAACGCGCTGTGCTCATTCAAATCCCCCTAAAAAAAATAACATGCGCACCCTACAATGGCACATCATCAACCTCCTCCACTTAGAAAATTTTCTAACTTCACCGGAGGAAGTCCCCTAGTTCTAGATGTGCAAAATGATATGCCAAATGGCACGCTCAAAAGTATTCCATACTTTACTGGTGAAAATCAAGTCACCCCTCAGGAGCATATCCAGGATGTAGTGAATGTGTGTTCACTCTATTTGATCATACATGATGATGTAGCACTCAGGCTACTTGCATCCTCTTTCAAAGGTAAAGCACTTCAATGGTACCAAGGCTTGAGACTTGGATCTATTACCAATTGGGATGAGATGGGAATAACTATTTGTAATTATTTTGAAGATAATTCATATCACCTGTCTTTGGTGGAGCAACTGACAATAATAAGGAGGGCACCCAATGAGCATATGACTGATTTCAACATCATATTTCAAAAGACTTGGGATAAAATCCCTCTTATGGTAAGGCCTACAACCCAACATGCTTTTTTGTATTATCTAAAGGTGTTAAACAATGACATCTCAGTCATGATCCAATCCATGGGAGGTAGGACTTTACCAGCTGCTAATAATATTGCAGTGGGGCAAAAAATAGTATTTTTCAGGAGGGAAAGATAGCTCCTAGACCATCTATGCCCTTGTTCCAAGAAATGTCACAAGTGCCCCAACCTTTTGTTGCTCCTTTTCCTGTTCCTGATAAAGGTGTGCAACTAGTTGCTTCAACATCCTATTATCCAGCACAACAAAAGGAAGATGAAGAATTAAAGGCCCTGATTAGAAATTTGTCAAACAAAGTCATATCATTTGAAAAGAAATAGGCGTAAGCCTATAGAGGAAATCCTAATCAGGCACATAACCAGAGCAATTAGCCTTGGCAGAATCAATATGGAAACCAAAGATACATGGCATGCTAATGCACATATTCCCAACCAACAAAATGATAGATGGCATGCTAATGCGCATCTTCCCTTGCAAGTTGTAACTCCCTCACCCTCTCTTTTAACACCTAGTATAAGTCAGGCACTCGTTCTAGTTCAAAATAATTTAGCACAAAAGTCACAATGGTGCTTCCCCTGTAACATGCCTCATAGTTAATAATATCATTGTGTGAATGCTACTTGCACCCTAGCCTACATGATCCAGAATGCTTCAGCCTGTAAGCCTTCAACACGTGCCCTTGAAACAAATAATAAAGACAGGTCAGAAGCTCCTACATAAGCAAATTTGATGTTATTTGGCACTGAGGACTTCTGTGCAATTAGCCATGCTACAGATGATACAAATAGACCGCGCGCCTAAGTTACATAAAATACAAGATATAAGAAGAGAATGATTGAGTTAGGTGCGCAGGTCATAGTCCAAACAACTCAAACAAACCCTCAAAAACATAAAGAAGTAGCCAAGACATCTAGTAGTAAAAGTGCTCAAATACCTGTAGCTAAGGCTCCATGTAAAGCTCCTGAAGTGGTGCACGCCCCTCCTTTGGTAGGTCAAGCCTCTACTCCAGCTAAAGTCTAGGCTTCTGCGCTTGAACAATCAAGAAAGGATGTTGTTCCTCAAATGCACAAGTCAACAAGATTTACATTCAACATTGTGGACCAAATGAAAAGAACAAACATAAATGTCATAATGTGGGATGCTCTGACCATTCCATCTCAGTACGATCTGTTGCATGAAGCTTTGGTGCAACTCCCACATGCTGATCTAGCTGTGCAAAATCTGCATGCTTCTATCAATATCTTCCAAGAAGAGGAGAAACAAGTAAGTAAGGTTGTTAAAACCCCACCCTTCTATATGTCCTTGATCATAGGAAAACACCTTGTCCATAATTGCATGATTGACTCAGGTGCTAGTACTTCTGTTATGCCTAAGAAGATTAATGATGTCTTATGTTTAAAATATAGCCCCTTGTCTAAAGGATTCCTCCAACTTGATGGTTCAATTGTCAATACTTTAGGAATCATCAAGGATATTGAGTTAACTCTTCATGCATGTCTAAGTTTGACAAAAAATCAGTATGTGTCAATCATTGACCTACCTCCTTTGTTTTCCTTATGTTTGTCAAGAGATTTTATTGCTAAAGTGGGTGGTTACTTGTCTTCTGATTGGTCTCATATGTTACTCAAGACAAGGTATGGTACCCAGTTTACCATACAAGATGAGCCAATATTTTCCTATCATGTAGAGTCATATGTCCCATCCCCTCTCCAAGCCAACTGTTTAATCCAAGAACAAGCTTCAATTCCTAAAGAGCACCCTCTTCCACCTTCTATTTCTGATCTAGTACTTGATGAATGGGTGGAGAGGCACCATAAATTTGACCCATATGATGAAGAGTTGGAAGCTTATGAAATTGGGCCTGGTACTTATTTCATTCTTGAAGAAGAAGCTATGCTGCCATGCACACTCAAGAAAGACCTAGTTGAACTTGGTTTATCAAAGTTATAATTTGATAGTTCTAGAAGTAGAAATGGCGCGGGAGCAAGAGTGGTTCTCAATTCCCCTAAGGATGAGAAATTCTTCTTTACACATAGGATGCAGTTCACATGCTCCAACAATGTGGTAGAGTATGAGGCACCAGTGCATGATCTGCTGATTACTGAAAAAAAAGAAGATAAAGGCACTACAAATATTTGGGGATACATAGTTGGTTATCCATCAGGTTACCAATAAATGCCAGATAAATAATAAGATTCTTAAAGCTTATAAACACATAGTTTGGGACCTCCTTGAGAGATTTGATGCTCTAAACCTGCAGGTGGTATTGTAAAAACTAAAGAAGGAAGCTGATCAAATGACTGCTCTTGGTTTGCAGTTCTCTCCTGATGAGGACTTTGTCAAAGGAAACACTTATCACATTAAGGTGGTAATCAGACCATCCATTCTAAACAAAAATACCAACTAGAAAGTGTTTGAAAGTGACGTGCAAATCATATAGTTCATCCAGAATGATGCTGAGTTCTCATCTAACATACAAGATGACTTGCATAATAGCTATGGTGACCAAGTGATACAATTGAAGACAAACAAGTTTCCTAAAGGGCTAGTCACCTTAGAGTAATTGTTTAGCCCCGATGATGAGTTCAAGGGTGAAGAAAATTACATGCACATCGCATAAAGGAGACTGCTCTCTAGTCACTATTGCACGTGGGAAAGAATTATTACTTAGTAAAGCTTACGTGCATTAAGAAAAACAGGCTTTCATCTCTCTTTGTAAAAAAATAAAATGATATATTCTCATTGGAGTATGAATACCTCAGATGTTTTGATCCAAGTGTTGCTCAACACTCCATTTAACTTGATCCTGGTATTAAGCCCGTCAGACAAAAGCAACGACCAGTCAATCCAAAGATAGAGCCCCTCACGAGAAAGGAGTTATCTAAACTCACTGAGGCAAAGATTATTTTCCCCATCAAGTACTCTACCCAGGTCACAAATATAGTTCCAGTGTGCAAGAAGAATGGTTAAATCAAACTCTATGTTGATGTAAGAGATTTAAACAAGGCATCTCTAAAGGATCATTATCCTTTGCCTTCAATGGAGTAGATTCTGCAAATTGTGGCTGGCACACAGAGGTTTTCAATGTTAGATGGGTACTCAGGTTTCAATCAGATCCTGGTCAAGGAAGAGGATCAATTCAAAACAACATTTACAACCAAGTGGGGAAGATATACATATCAGAAAATTCCCTTTGGTTTGAAAAACACATGCACAACATTTCAACGCACCATGAAGATTACCTTAAAAGGTTACATCAATGAGTTCATCTTGGTTTACCTTGATGAAATTATTTTCTTCTCAAATCAAAGTGCAGATCATATGGCATGCCTAGATAAAGTCTTTCAGAGGTGCAAAAAGTATAAGGTGTCTCTTAACCCTAAGAAGTGCAATTTTATATTGGCACAAGGCAAGCTTTTGGGCCATGTGGTTTCAAAGGATGGCATCACAATTGATCCTAAGCACATTTCAGCCATTCTAGCTCTTTCCCTACCGGCACACAAAAATGCCTTGCAGTCCTTCCTTGGTAAGATCAATTTTGTTAGGCGTTTTATCCCTAACTTTGCATGATTGATTAGGCCCATCACACTTATGCTCAAGAAAGACATAACATTCATATGGACAACAAAAGGAAAAGAAATCTTCAAAAAAATAAAGCAAGATATTTCTTGTGTGCCAAAACTCATCAACCCAGATTATTTCAAGGATTTCATCCTTTATGATTCTGTTTGGACTATAGGAAGAAAATCTGTAGAAGAAATGGATTGGTTTGAAGGGGGAGATGATTGACCTTCATTGTGATCTCACGAAATGTCAGTATGAATAAAAGTGGGAATAACAGTCAACTCTTCATTTGAAGGTGTGGAAGTTGAGACGTCATTAATTATAAGAGCTTTATCATCAAGATTTACAAATATTTCTCCATCGTCACTTAAGTCTTGGACATAGTTCTTAAAGTGCACACACTCATCTGTTGAGTTTCCATCAATACGATGTAAATCACAATATGCATGAGGCTTGTACTAGTATGGATTAGGTTCTCCTTCAATCCAAGGTCTTGTAAGGGGATATTTTATCATCCTAGCCACTTTGAGTTGTTGAAAGGCACTAGAGAGACTTTTTCTGAGGGGTGTAGACTTACATTTAACTTTGCGTGGCGTAGTGTCTTGGCTAGGTTGTATGATTGGATTTTTGATTGATTGGTCATGTATATTGGGCATATTGTGATTATATGTGACACCAATAATGATGACATTGTGGTTGTGGTTGATGTACCAAGATTCATTGTGAGAAGTTCTAGTATAGTGATTATTGCGAGTGAGGTTGAAAGAAATATTTGACGAACTTCTCTGAGAGGTCCACAAAGGTGGTAATAGATCCCTTTGGAAGGTGTAAGAACCAACCCATAGATTTTCCTCCTAGACTTCAAGAAAAAAGGAATAAGAGAAAACTATCGTTATATGCCACTTCATGACATGCTATGGAAAATTCTTTGATATATTGTCTTGGATCAGTTTTGCCCTTGTATTTGTCAAATTTAGGTGTCTCAAAAGACTATGGGAAGGGTATGCATAAGATGTCCATATTAAAAGGGTATGGACATAATTAATCAAAAATTGAATTATTTGCGTTGTTTTTGCATACCTGCAATGATGTCTTTCATCATTTTCCATTCTTGAATAAAGGATGAATTGTATAAATCCACCATTGTAATGAAAAATTAAAGAGAGGGAAGACATGTACGATGAATTATGCAACCCTTAGCAAAGTGAATGTAAAAATGGAAGTGATGATTTTTTTTTTAAAACCTCGACTCCTAGAAAAGTGAATTCTAAGATGGAAAAGGGAAGAAGATGGAACAAGTTTGACCCGTAGTAAAACGAGTGCTAAGAGGGAAGAAGAAAAAAAAAGGTTAGTTCAGTGTCCATCTCTTAAAAAAATGATAGTAAAGAGAAAAAGGGATGACAAGAGGTTAGATGTTCTCTATTCTATAACAAAAATGAGTCATGAAGGAAAAGATACTTGACAAGGTGGACACGATCAACTCGCAATAAAAATGAATGATAAGAGTGATGAAGAAATGTAAAAAAAGGTTAACTCCTAACATGGTAAGTGTTAAGAGAAACAAAAAAGGGGGGAAAAAAGAAACGTTCTCGACACTTAACAAAATGAATGTCAAGGGAGACAAGACTTAACAAGATGAAGGTGATGAAATCTTAAAAAAATGTGTGATTGGAGTGATTAGAAAAGGCACTTCACAATACTTAACAAAATGAATGATGTTAAGGTGGAAGATGGACTGAATTGTTCGTTTAGAAGAATCCTAGCAAAATGAGTGCTAAGAAAGATGTCACAACCGTTTACGACATTGAAGGTAAAGACAGAAGAGACAAAAGAAGTAAGTGTGACATGGGGAGACTTAAAACATGATGGACGATGCCCAACTCTCAACAAAAATGTGTTAAAGGAAGAGAATTAGGAAAAGTAATGATTTTTTTTTACTTTTAACAAGATGTATGTTAAAAAGGGAGACTTAAGAAGATGATTAATGATGTCAACTCTTAACAAAAAGTGTGTTAAAAGATAAGACACGTTAGGGAAGTGAAATCACCAAAAAAGTGAAAAGGTAAAGGTCATCATAAGAAATGAATAAACGATGAGAAAAAGGTCTGAATCTCACAAAAAATGGAGATAAGAGACAAAGGGGAAGTGATGGATTAGTGATCTCAAATTAAAACAAAGTGAATGCTTTAATGAGAGAAGTGATGAAGTGATGGTGAAGAGAAAAGATGACAAGAAAAATAAGTGAATGTCAAGTTCAAATAAGGATAAATTTGGAGATAGCGAACACAATAGAAGATGAACCCAAATAAGGAGTATTTGGGATTTCAAAAAGAAGGTGAAAAATAATACAAGTAAAGTGTACTTGGAAAGATGAAAGGAGAATGAATGTAGAATCCAAACAAGGAATGTTTAGAAAATGACTAAAAGATACGAACGTGAAAGATGGATCCCAAACAAGGAGTGTTTACAAAAAATCAATTTTGGAACACTACGAAAAAGAGATAGAAAACAAAAGAAGAAAATAGAAAAAGAGTTCTTGTTTAAGAGTTCTTTTGATTTAGGTGTGGTTTGTTTTAACTCCTTTAGAAACCTGTAGTTAGTAGTTTTTGAATGTTTTATCTACCTTTTTTTAGAGAGGGTCCTGCAATAAAGGATTACAAATTTTTTTTGAGGTAGGTAGAGGATAAACCAAAAGAAGCAAGTTCACGCTTTTGATTTCCAAGATCACTTAAAAAGTGTGAGGAAGGAGCATACATGTAAAACAAGCTTTGATTAAAAAAAGGTTAATTCCCAAAACAAATAGAAATCATCACGTTTCTAATTTCTGAGATCACTTTTAAAGTGTGAGGAAAGAGAATACGCGTGAGGTTTTTACGTTAAAAAAAAGAATTAAAGTTAAAAAAACTATAATTTTTTTTATTTTTTTGAAGAAAAGACAAGTGTTAGAAGAAATGAAACCATAATTTTTCTGTAAGTCCGAATCAAATTTTTTTTTTCATTACATATATCTTTTCAATAGCTTTCTGTAAAAAAAATGAATTCATTCCGAGTTTGGTAGAAAAATTTATGGCTTTCGGAAGATGGGCTACAATAGCGCTCTTATTGAAAAATTTGAACGTGAGAAAAATGCCTCGACAATTGTTTTTTTGATTTTCAGACTTTTGTACTTCACTTGAGAAGCTAAAATTTTGACAGCAAGGATAAAAAAGAACAATAACCATGAAGAAAGAGTTAGATCACAAAATGATTAACTAAAATGAAAGAAATAAAATGTGGGGAGTTCTACCGGGCGTGCCAAAATGTATGCAGTGAAAAACTATAGAGTAATGAAAGATGAACAAATTAAAAATGCAAACCTTCCCTGTAATTCCTTCAATGTAAACCTCAATAAGGTTGTGGAGAATTTGTTTGTGGAACTTTGAAAATGATGTGGGTTCTCTTGAATATTCTCCAAATGTGAGTGCAAATGCTATAGACATAGATACTTTGGAAAGCTTCAGATTGCAAATTGACAGAGTTTATATACAAATAATTCAGGAGGATTTGTAAAAGAGTAATATTGCAATTTATAGAATCAAAAGTGGTTGGAAGTTGGTTGAACACGGTTGAATGCACATGCTAAAAATAGCATTGGAGGAAGTTACAATAGTGTCGGAGAATTTAGGGGCAATAATGGATTTAATTACAAAAGTTACATATAAGGAAGGTGGTTGTATGTGAAATTCAATTGCCCCCACCTTTCTAGGATTCTAGAAGTGTAGTTAAATAGGATGAGGATGTGGAGTACAAGTGGAGTCCAAGTGGTTGTTGACTGAAATAAGTGGAATTAAATAACTAAATTTAATTAGTATTTAATTGTGAGGAGATAATTAACCATTTAAATAAATAAATGTTAAATTATATTAGCTAGAATATGTTAGGAATTAATTTAATTAATTCCAAGAGAAAGGTATAATTAAATTAATCTAATTGTGAGGAGATAATTAACCATTTAAATAATTGAATGTTTAATTATATTAGCTAAGAATAATTATATTAAATTAATTTAATTGTGAGGAGGTAATTAACCATTTAAATAATTAAATGTTTAATTATATTAGCTAAGAATATGTTAGGAATTAATTTAATTAATTCCAAGAGAATGGTATAATTAATTTAATTTAATTGTGAGGAGATAATTACCCATTTAAATAATTAAATGTTTAATTATATTAGCTAAGAGGGTGTAAGAATTAAATTATTTAATTCCAATGGGTAGGAATATAGCTTAGGTAATATAACTAATTTTAATTAATTCTAAAGGGGAATATTTGAATGATGGAATTAATTGAATTAATTTCAAAGGTGTGTACTATGGTGAGATAGAATTAATTTAGTTAATTCTAATTGGATAGAAGCGGGGTAGAGTATGTATGTATTTTTAGGGTCTCTATAGAGACAAGAGGAAAATAAAGAGAAAGAGGTTAGCAAAGGGATGATTGAAGATAAGAACCACGAAGATATCTCAAAACTAATCAAGAATAATGGTTACATATTACCTAAATGGATGCAAGGATCAACATCAGAGAGAGAAGATATTAAGCCAAGACAAGTGCATAAAAACAAAGCAAGCAAGAGAAAAAATACTTCTTAAGCACACAAGAAAAGAACAAGGAACCAAGGAAAATTTGGAAAATAAAGAGTATAAGCATGGTACAAGAAAGAGGGAATGAAATTATGTAGGACAAAGAGGATGAACTCATTGAAGAGAAGAAAATTTTAGAGGTCAAAGAAGGGAATCAAGAAAAACATGCAGACAAGGTAAGAAAAATGGATGATTTATTACTTGATATTGATGTTTGTATGAGTGAACTCCTTGAAATTGTACAAGGTGGTTCTAATTGTGCATTTGATAATGATGAGTATGATGAAAAACAAGGATGTGATGAATTTTTTGTGGATGATGTTGATGATCTCTTGCAAAGTTTTCTAGATGAGATAGATGGAAAAGAGAAAAGTACAAGTACAACCAAAGAACTGATTGTTTCTTGGGCACATGATGATCTAAATGAAGGAAAGGAAGATGTATATACAGGTATAGAGCAGCTTGGTGTGATGGAGAACAAAGGAGAGCAAGCAAATAGTCAAGAAAATGTAAATTTTGGAAAGAAAAGTGATGACTACGTGGTGGACATGGACTATAAATGGATGGATAAGGTATAAACAGATGAAGAAAAATGTGTATTTTCTATTGTATTTTTTGTGTGTGTAGGTACAAAGAATGGAGACTTGAAGATGATGAAAGTGAAGATGGAGATCAAGAAGTAAAGGAGAAAAGTAAAGGTAAATACAAGGAGAAAGACTACTATATGGGACCCATGTGGTCTTAAGGCAAGAAAGGATAGTTAGAGTGAAGAAATAATACTAAGGACAAGAAAAAATGATGAAGACTCAGATATGAAAACAAAGGATATGGTCATTTTTCTGCACATTGGGAGTATAATGTAGAGGCATCTTTAAAAGACATCACCCAATACAAATTTTCATGGTTATGATGTCAATGAGGTAAAATTGAATATGTTAACTCATATCATGAGGGAGAAGGAGTCTTAGGTGTTAAGAGTTTCAAATTTAAAAAATGGTTCTTACCTACAAGATTGAAATTAAAAATTGTAAAGCATGTAAAAAGGTAATAATGGCTTGTAATGAATGTGAAGGAAAATGAAGGTTTGATATCTTGTAAAGTGCATAGTCATGTTGAATTGATGTTTCTAAGCATGTTTGCAATGAAATTAAGCTTGAGTTCTTTTTTAATGCAATTTAAGTGTTTGAGAAAGTTTTAGGCATTTTAAGCAATGAGCTCTTGTATTGATAAAGTTAACTACTTCTAGTTCTTATGAAAGTTGAGTTGTTATTGATCCTCTCTACATCAAGGAAGAAGTCATGGATGTAGACCCCCAGTAATTTATTGATGTCAATAAGTAGATGAAATATGATTTGGTTAAGAGAATTCAAGATCAACATGATTCTCTTTATACTCAAAAGCAAGTCACTATGCCAAATAATACTTTTCCCAATGTGCAAATGGCCTAGATAGCTTTGTATGACCTATTAGTTTTTGTAAGAATTCATCAAGATATAACATAGAGAGGGTTATAACAGGTACAAGGCTAACACAAATATATGACTAGGATAAATTCCATGATGGACAAGATAATAGTTGTCATCAACATGGGTCTTTGTCCTTGAAATGTATTGTGAATCAAAAGTCAGTACTTGAATACAAGAAATATCTACTTTTTCAACATTTTGAAATAACTAGGTGATTGGATGGCCATAGTGGAAGGATTGCTCATAGAGCTGTAAGAGATAGTAGATAAGACCTCCAAATTATTAGTTAAAGATCAAATTACCTATATGCATCAACCATAAGGCGGGTTAATTCAGGATCCCTTGTTTAATAAATAATTGCAAGCATTCATCATTACTTTCAATGCCAACTTTTCCCAATAATATATGGTTGGAAAGACATCAGATATTATGGAATTGGTGACTTCTGTAAATGGAAAAGCGGAGAAAGATTCACATCTGAGTGAAAATGCTAAATATATCTATAACATAGTTCCAATAGTGACACAAAAAGTGTCTGATCTAATGAGGCCACCTATTTTGGACCTGGGTAATATTGATAATGAGTTCAAGGCACGTGATTGAACTTCAACGGAGACAAATATAGTCTACACAAGAAACTTCAAGAAAAACCTAAGTAGAGCTTAAAAAAGTAGAAACTTTCCTATTATTATGATTTAGTATTGTTAAGTTTGTAATCTTAAAAATAACAAGTATTGACTTTGTTGCATGGAAGTTCTAGTTTTTATACTTTAATTAGCCACTCGCAAACAATTTGATTATTTGAGATATTTTTAACTAGTTATTTTTAATCCCCGCGGTCATGGTAATTTTGTTTAAGTATACCAATTGTTTACCCTACAAGGAGAAATATTGTTTGTAAATAAATTCCTTGATAATTGAAGGATTGTTTAATGAGTTTTTTATATATATTATTTTCTCAATTGTGTTATAAAGTTTCTTAGATTTGTTTTGATTGATTAATCACTTTTACTTTTTCATGAAATTTGTAGATGCATAGAAGCTATTTTCATAGTCATAAATTTAATTAGTTTTACTACTTATAGAGACCTACTGGCACTATAAAGGTTATAATGTGAGCAAAATTCAGTGTTCTTTAAAACCTCCATGTCATCTACCCAAACATATGACTGAAATATTAGAAGCCATAAATGTGGTACAACAATTTGAGCATGGAATATGTGGTTGGTAGGGATGTAATCAAAAGGTGTGGTCATGTCTCCCTTTTTCTATTAACAAGTACAAATTTACTACTTATCCATGTCTTCAGGTATTTACAAGACAAAATTAGCCTTATGTCAATCCTCATTGTTCAAATTGATATCTAAAAAAGGTGGGACCTTCATGGTTATGTAAAATCTCATATGAAAAAGATGACCAAAGGGTATACTTAACACTATAAAACATTCTTAGTGATGTAATATTATCTACACCATGTCAAAAAGTAATTTGAAACATATTCAAAAATCTCCCAAGCATTCCATTGAGAATAGTTATGTTTTGATCTACTTTAATTTTTCTTTTCTTTTCATTTGTATTTTCATTTTATCTTCCTATGGTATGCCGTATCAAAATATGTTACCATAGGGGTATTAATGTTAATCTAATTAGGAGGACTAAAATGTTGTATAAATGGACTAAATAATATGGAATAAATGTAAATTAATTATTCTAAATAAAATAAAACCCTGAATATGCAAGAGAAGGAAAGGAAATGGCTTAGCTGATTGAAGAGACTGTCACAGTTGTCATAGAATCTGGAAATAAAATCTGGAAGTGCAGACGATCACTCAGGGACCCTGTAAAGACCAGATTTGGAAGATCTGAACTGACTGGGGTGCTTGGGAAGGTACTGGGGCACCCTGGTCTGTAGTCTGGGCGCTCTGATCTCTGTAAATGCTAAAAAATTGAATTTGATATAGTTGTAAGTTGGTTTGGAACCCTTCCTATATAGCGCACTGGATCTACCGGATGAGTTATAAAATGACCTGTAATACAAAAGGAAGTATCAAACCCTAGAAAAAATAAAGATGCAAATGAATGGGTCAGACTGACCTCAGCCGCCAAACTAGTGGTCTTATCACTGAGCGTTGCACTACATTTCAGACCTGGATGTAGTTCTGGTGAGTGTGTGCATGTCGTGCCCTAGGTGCTCTCATGCCAGTCACACTTTGTGAAGTAGCGAGCAATAGTAACTATAGAAAATGTAAATAGCATGTGTGCATGGAATATAATAGAATCCCTCCCCCTATGTAGTGTGTGTGATGCAAATCTCCTAGCCTTGATGCATGGCACTATGTGGATGCAAGTGATGCAATGGATGTAACTCTAGATGGAGTGATAGTAGTATGTGACACTAGGACCCTCATTATGGTCTTATAACTTTATATTTATAGGGCTCTCAAGCTTAATTTTGTAATTAATCTCGACAAGGCCAACTGGGAAAAGGATAAGGATGAAAAATGGCTAGAAAGGCCCCTAAAAGAAGTGGGAAAGGATGTGCATAGATCAGGGTGCCTAGGGTGGAACCAGGGTGCCCCCAGTACAGGCTGGGGCCCTGATTTTGGGCTAGAATGATGGGGAAGTTACGAAATGGATGGATGAGCACACACAAATATGCGGGAATGAAGAAATAAAATATAAAATAAAGATGGCCAAAAGGTGGGATTAATTAGTACTTTATTCACTTGAGAACCTTCTAAATAGTAGTATAAGACTGGGCTAAATAATGTCTAAAGTGCATAATTTTGTGTCTACATTTTGCCCCCACTTTATGTTGGTGAGTGGAATGCTCGGTAACATAAAGTAGATAGAGATGCGTACCTGATATCCATGTAGAGTGTAGAAGAAGACGTGTCGATGGACTAGACTCAAGCGTGGAATGACAAAAAGAAAAATGTGGAGGAGTGTGGATTCTAAAGATGAAAAATGCACATAAAAAGTGATGAGAGTGAACCTAGGGTGGAACACATGTGTAGTTGTTGTTGTGTGTAGTGTACCTGCATGGTTAGTAAAGGAAAGTTCCTGTAGTGGTGTGTTGTTGTTGTTGTTGTTTTTTTTGTTGTTGTTACCCCCAATTTGACTGCTTGTTTCTCATACAACTGGACCTGCAAGGAGAAAATGATCAAGTAGTCAAATATGTATGTATGTAAAAATGTTGTGTAAAATACGCATGTGTAAATTACGCAAATGTAAAATACACTAGAATAAAAGTGTAAATGGAACATGTGCACCTGATCCATGTCAAGAAAAAGGGTGTAGAAGGATATCATGTACTGTCGCGAGTTTTTTGGGTGATCTCACACCACCCTGGCTGAAGAAGTATAGGGAGGAAATGCATTGTGTCCTCCAACTTTAACCACTTCTGCTAAAATGTGTGAAGAGATCTCTGTACTGTCCTAGTTTTTTGGGTGATCCAATGCCACTGGACGCAGTAGTGTAGAGAGGCACACCCACTGTAACCCCCAAGCCTGTAACTTCTCTGCAGAATTTCAGGACACCATGTCCTATTGAGGCCATTGTGTATGGAGTTCATAGAATGGTCTGAACTCACTCATTGTGTGTGAACTAGTGTAAATACATTGTGTTAGTAGAAAACCCTCAATGATGCCCCCCTCTTTAGGGGCACATGTGACATCGCTGAAAGGAGAATGTGGCCCCAAAAGAGGACCAACCACACTCTGACCTATAGAACTCTACCCTGTAGGGGGAAAGGGAAAGTTCTTGGTAGATACCAAGGCACACACAAAAGGGGATGGCTAGCCAAAACAAGTGTTAGTCTGAAAACACATGCATGCAATAAGACAAGTGTAAAATACACAGACAATGTAGAAACTACCAAACAAAGTAGTGTAAACATGCAAGAAAATAAGTAGACCGCACAAAGTGGGTTTCAAACATGGGACATCACTCACGATGTCACAAGACACACAAGGCCATCATGGCCACAAAAAACAGACAAGTGTGCACACAAGCAAAGGGAAAATCCCACATACAATGGCAAACAAAGCAGACAAGTAGAAACAAACAAGTAGTCATGGAAACATGTAATCCTGCAAAACAAGTGTTGCACATGGAACACCCATTAGCATGTTAGAGTGATAACCAATATGTCAAAGCATGTATGAGACAAGTAGTATAAGATGTTAAGTACAAAATGAAACAATAACACCTGGATAAGATGAATGTGGATGCCCCCAATGACCAGTATAGGAAGGGTAGAAGGTGAGCATCCATGCCACGTGTAGAGTCCTGTATCTATGATCACACTAAACAAAGGTGTGAACACACATGTGTGTATGATAATGACATATAAGAAATAAATCTAACATGTGTAGTAAAGTGATCATGCAAAACACTAGTAAGCAAGAGTAAATGCCCCCAAGACAATGCAATATGTTGTGGATGGATGGAATGGAATGCAAGATGGAATGATAGGAGCAACGTGCCCCCCAAGTGGATGGAAGTGTATGCAGTGAGGTTCATTTTGTTTTCCCCCTCAGTAGTCAAGAATGAACCATAAATGAGAGTGCGTCATCGGGAAATGGTCGAGTAGTGTTGGTTGTATCTAGCACGCTTGTGATGAGTGTGTATGGAATGGTGATGAAATGTGACATGTGGAGAGATGTGCATGAACCCTATAGCCAAAGCGTATATCACGACTTGTTGAATGGAGGAGTGATGATTTATCCCTAAGCGTATATCACTATAGAATGAGTGTATGGGGATGAGACATATGGAAAGATGTGTGTGGACCCTATAGCCTAAGCGTATACCATGACTTGTTGAATGGAAGAGTGATGATTTAGCCCTAAGCATATATCACTATAGAATGAAAAGGATGAAGATGGGTGACAATTTAGCCTAGAGCGTATGTCACTATGGGATGAATAAGAAGGGAGTGGTGATGTACCCTAAGGTGTATGCCACTATAAGATGATAAAATGGGGGGTGGTGATTTAGCCTAAAGCATATACCACTATAAGATGATAAAAGGGGTGACAATTTAACCTAAGGTGTATGTCACTATAAGATGATAATGGGGGTGGTGGTTTAGCCTAAAGTGTATACCACTACAAGATGATAAAAAGGGGTGACAAATTAACCTAAGGTGTATGTCACTAATGCTATAAATGTTGGATGAATGTAATGTGAATGTAAGGTCCATTTGATTGGTAAACCCTCAGCAGTCGAGTATGGACCGAGGAACTAAAGTGCATCATAGGGTGGTGAGTGCAACGTGTAGAAGACAACGTAGTATAAATGACCAAGTGATGAATATGTGATGTAAATGCATGGTGTAAGCAATGTAATATAGGATGGGTAGCATGTTTAATGTATGGAATGCACTAATATATAGTAATATAGAAATAGAATATGTAAGGATGATAGATGGAACTGGACCCATATGTACCCATCTAGTGTAGTAATGGAATGTATATGATGGATAGATGTGTGATGTAATATATGCAATATGTGTAGGAAATGTAGGGTATGTAGATGATGTAAGATGTAGATGTAGGTGTAGATATAATATGTAGTGATGATATGTAAAGCTAGACCCATATATATAATGTGACCTAGTGTAAATATAGAATGTAAGAAAGAGATGCAAAACTAGACGCAGATGATATGATGACTAGTGTAGTATGTATGAGATAGATGATGTATAAATGACTAATAGAGGAATGATGTATAAGATAATGTAAGATGTATAGAAAGGATGTATAGGATGTGTGGTGTATGATAGAATGTAAATGTGTAGAACCTATAGTGTAGTGTGTGGGGTTCAGTGTAATGGTAATCCCTCAATAGTCTAGTGTGAACTGAAGCACAAGAGTGCGTCATCAGGTAATGAGGGTGCTAGAATGTGTGATGAATATGCCAATATGCGAAGGAATTAAATAAAAATGCAAAGAGTAGAGATGTAACTATGCTAATGTGAAGAAGAGGGGGGGAGTGTGTAGTGGCTATGCCCCCCAAGAGAGCATGAAGGAGGAGTCAACTAATAAGGTTGAGGGATGGAGGTCCATCGATGGGTACCGAGGATGATGAAAATGTAGGACCACGATCCATGAGTGGGGATATAGTAGATAAATTTGGTTCCGGTGAATGAAAGCTACATGTATGTGAAGGATAAGACAAAGATGAAGGTCGATATGGTGAATAATGGAGGAATGGGTGTTGTTGAGATAGGTAATTGGTAATGATACTGCTATGCACATGAGTTAGATGAGCCAAATAGGTGGAATGTGTAATAGGAGGTGGTGGTGTAGAAAATGAGAGGAGGCCTAGTTGTTGGAGATCATGAATAATATGGCTCAAAGCATGACATGATTCGGTATGATGCCCTTGAATCCAATGGTAGCGGAAAAATGGTTGATCATGATATTGTATTAGTTGAGAAGGAGGGTAGCAATGATTAGATGGTAGAGAAATGAGTTGGTGATGAAGAAGGTGGCCAAGAATGTCCTATGGCATAACATTGGAAGGAAAGATAAGAGGTGGAGGTAATGGTACAAGTGGTGGATCAGTGAGGGGACTGGTAGGGGATGTGGATAATGTAGGAGCTGTAGGAGTAGTAGGAGCATGCGAGGTAGAGGCACCCTTAAGTTGCTCTATCTCAACATGGAGAGATGAAATTGTGGCTTCCATGGACTGACACTAAACTTGTAGCACTTGTATAGCCTCCAATAGGTGTGTGTTAGATGGAGGATTGCAAAGGGTGAGAATCATCAACCACGATGTTGGATATAGAGCATACTAGAGATAATGGTGGATCAATGTTAACACAAAAGGAAGTGGAGGAACAAGGTCATCTAAAGGATCATCAAGAGTAGTATCAAAATCATATTGGATAGCACATCAGAAATTTGATAAGGAAGGGTGTGTGGTTGGTCATCCAAATAACCACAAATGCGTAAGATGTACATGACCATGGCATATTGTTCATCTATAAAGGGAGGTAATGGACATCCCTGAACATACCAAATAGTGAAGTTGGGTGTATAGAAAATAAAGGAACTACTACAAATGTGAGTTATGAAAAATGGCATGGGTAATGTGATATCAACATGATCAGGATCAAGTGTGCCTCCAATATAATCTAACCAAGATTGGCCAAGTGTGAGTGGAGAAGTAGTAAGATAATGTGCAAGATGGACAACAAGGTGGAAAACATGTGGGCCATAGGTGGAAGTGAGAATGACAGAACCACAATAAAAATGTGGATCACATAAAGGAGTATGAAAGTCATTGAAGTCAAAACCAAGTCGAAGGAGACCATCATGTGAACATATGGTGGTTGTACATGATGTGTCTAGTGGTATGTGCTCCTAATAAGAGTTATTTATGAAGAGAGTGCAAGTTAATGGTGGGCATGTTAAGGAGGTGGATGATGGCAGAGAAAATGGTATGATATCAAGAGCCGATAAAGGTCTCTGGTATGGCACGATGGTGGTATTAGTAACAGACGGTGGGGAAGAGACTATACTAAGCATGTAAATAGTGGCCACAATGGAATCTCGTATAGAAAAGGGGACAAAGGAGGAATATGAAAAGTAATCGAGTATTGTAGAGTAGGTGTGGTAGATGATATCAGAGTGTTGGTAACAACATGAGTAAGTGGTGAAGTAGAAGGGACCATATCAACCATGCAGATGGTAGGAAGTAGGTCATGGGGAGTTGCTCGAGGTTGAGAACCAATCGTGGGAGGAGAAGAAGGAGATGGAGGGAGAGGTTTTATAGTGCTAGAGTAATTTATGTCCTCAGGAGGGAGAGCTTGGACTTCTTTTGCAAGTTGAGCTATGGTTGTAGGATTAATGGTACATAAATAAGTGGTAACAATGCCTTTAATGTCACGAGGATCCATTCCAAAAGATGGAAGTTGAACGAAAGAAGGAAAAGGGCTATAACCAGAAGTAGCAGTAGGAGTGTTGACGAAAGCACAACCATGGCTATCAAATTGTAGAGTAGCTGAAGACTTAGAGGAAGAATACTTTTTATGATGTTTACCCATGATGGGAGGTGAAAATGTAAAACCCTAGAAAGTGCTATAAAGAGACGTCAGGTTCACCAAAATGATTAAAAAAAATGAAACCTAAATGACGATATAGGGTATTAATGTTAATCTAATTAGGAGGACTAAAACGTTGTATAAATGAACTAAAGCAATATGAAATAACAGTAAATAATTATTCTAAGTAAAATAAAACCCTAAATATGCAAGAGAAGGAAAGGAAATGGACTTAGCTGATTGGTAAGAGACTGTTGTCACACAGTTGTCACAGGTCTGGAAATAAAATCTGGAAGTGCAGACAATCACTCAAGGACCCTGTGAAGACCAGATCTGGAAGATCTGAATGACTGGGGCACCTGGGAAGGTACCGGGGTGCCCTGTTCTACAGTATAAGTGTTCTGATCTATGTAAATGCTCAGAAACTAAATTTGATATGGTCACAAGTTGGTTCAGAACCCTAACTGTCTATCACACTAGATCCGTTGAATGAGTTGTGTGATGACCTGCACTACAAAAGGAAGTATCAAACCCTAGAAAAATAAAAGATGCAAATGAATGGGTCAGACTGACCTCAGCCATCCAAACTAGTGGTCTTATCACTGAGTGTTGCACTACATTTCAGACCCGGATGTAGTTCTGGTGAGTGTGTGCATGTCGTGCCCTAGGTGCTCTCATGTTAGTCACACTTTGTGAAGTAGCGAGCAATAGTAACTATAGAAAATGTAAATAACATGTGTGCATGGAATAGAATAGAATCCCTCCCCCTATGCAATGTGTGTGATGTAGATATCCTAGCCTTGATGCATGACACTATGTGGATGCAAGTGATGCAATGGATGCAACTCTAGATGGAGTGATAGTAGTGTGTGATGCTAGGACCCTCATTATGGTCTTATAACTTTATATTTATAGGGATCTCAAGCTTAATTTCATAATTAATCCTGACAAGGCCAACTGGGAAAAGGATAAGGATGAAAAATGGCTAGAAAGGCCCCAAAAAGAAGTGGGAAAGGATGTGCATAGATTGGGGCACCAAGGGTGGGACCAGGGCACCCCGGGGCACCCTAGTACAGGTTGGGGTGCCCTGATTTTGGGCTAGAATGATGGGGTAGTTGTGAAATGGATGGATAAGTGCAAGAAAATATGTGGGAATGATGAAATAAAATATAAAATAAAGATGGCCAAAAGGTGGGATTAATTAGTACTTTATTCACTTGAGAACCTTCTAAATAGTAGTATAATAATAATTAATCAACTTAAATATTACATGAATGCATTCAAAAAAATAACATTAAATTATAATGCAAGAAATGTAAATAATACAGGGGATAAATAGTTAGTGTGAAAAAACCCCGAAGGGGTAAAAAACCACAGTGAAAGGTAAGATTCCATTTACGAGAAACAAAGTTTACAGTTCAGTAAACAAACCTCCATTCATCCCACTCCTCTCCACAATTTTAATTCACCCACATGAATTATTTTTCACCTGACCCTGCAGGTCAATATAAATGGTTTAAAATGGTGTGTCTTATCATGAAGCACCCCAACCATTAATTTAATTGATTATAAAAATAAAATTAATCATAAACATAAATTTTATATTTAATAAATTAAAATAATATATATTCAAATTTATTTAATTATAAAATATAGTTTATATATTTAAAACACTTAATATTAATGTTCTAACACCCCCCCTTAATATTAAGTGGGGATCATATGCCAACATTACTTGGTTATACAAAAATATTTACAATCCTCAAACCATAGTGAGGGTTTTAGGATATAATATAACATTTGAATGATTTATACACGTTCATCATGCTAAACTTATCTTTTGGTACAATATAATTTGGAATCCATAAATCAAAAGTGATCATTTAGGCTAAGCATGATTTGTGAGACTACATCTCATAGTTTGTCATGGAAAATCTATGCCAACATCTATAAGAGCCTTTTATAAATTAAGGACCTCATTTACAACATGATGCAACATTACTAGACTACACATTAAAATTAGATTTATGTTTACTAAGATCATGAAAAGATATTTTACAATGCTTTAAATTGGAGAAAAAGTGTATAGGTGGAGGATTAAACACATGGTCGACCGTTAGGAGGTGGAATTATTAGGAAAAATCCCCCTCAATGGAAACTATGAAAGGCCAAAAATTTCATGAAACTTATAGAATTTTACAACACACAATGGATTGATAAACATATATGAAATTTGATTTGCAGTCAAGTAGTACTAGAGATCTATATCACCAAAGAGCACCTTCTGTCAGATGAAATTCATATGTCTCTCTACAATATTCATTCTCTGATGTTGAATTGGATTACTAGCAAGAGAAATACAACTCTAACTATTAAACAAAAAATTATTTCCTTAAACTTTCATGTGAATCTCTTCTAACAACCACTTTAGCCTCATGGTTTCTTTCACTGCTTCCATCACACTTCTATATTTTTCCTAAGTGGAAGATATGGAGACTATTGGTTACTTTTTTATACTCCAAGTAATGGAACATATACCAAAATTTGAACACATATCGAGTTGTACATTATCTATCTATCACATCACTAACATGGTTAGAATCACAATATCCATATACACATGCATTATAAGAAGAAGTATAATGTAAACCAAAATTAATTTTCTGTTTAATATATTTCAATATTCTTTTGGATAACTTACAATGATCCTAATTGTGTTCATGTATGAATATGGATGTAATACCTACTACAATTGCAATGTTAGGTCTAGTAATAGTAAGATAAATCAAATTACTTACAAGTTTCTTGTAAGAGTAAGATTAGTTTTTTTACATACATGTTTAGGATCAAGTTTACAACCAACTTCAATAGGAATATCAATTGTTTTACAATCTACCATATTAAACCTTTTAAGCAAGTTAGTGGCATATTGTGACTGAGATACACCAATAGAATTTATATCTTGAACAATTGTCATTCCTAAAAAATGATGTAATAATCCTAAATTAGTCATTTCAAAGTATTGTTTCAATTTAGCTTCAATTTTAAAAATTAAACCATTAGAATTGTAGTAATAAGTAAATCATCAACACACAATATAATAAGAATAATATGATTATTTTCAATTTTAACAAAAATCTCATTATCAGAAGAACAATTAGTGAACCCAATATCTTTGAAAAAACTATTTATTTTTACATACCAAGCTCTAGGAGCTTATTTCAAGACATATAGCTTTTTTTTTCATTTTACACACATAAAGTTATTTTCCATGTTCTTCAAAACCATTAGGTGGAGTCATGTAAATTTATCTTTTTAAATCACCATTCAGGAATGCATTCTTAACATCCATCTGGTGAATTTCACGACAATATTGAGCAAGGAAATAAGAATCATAATTGTGTTCATTTTTGCAATGGGCGCAAAGGTTTATACATAGTCGATACCGATTTTTTGAGTAAACCCAATAGCTACTAACCTGGATTTGAACTTATCAATAATTTAATAATACTTATATTTGATTTTGTATAACCTCCTAGAGCCAAAAATACTACATTTTTCTGGAGGAGAGACAAGATCCCAAGTTTATTTTTAATTTAGGTAGAGTATTCAGCTTTTATAGCTTCTACTCATCTTTCTTTTTGAGATGCCTCTTTGAATGATTGGGGTTCCAGATCATACATAGTCATTAAGGAATGATAGGTATGATGGATTCTAGTCATTTTAATAATGTTATTAGAATTTGAGTTTTAAAGACGAGACTGGTCCCATTTAGATATTTTTGTTATTGAGTAAACATGAAGAGACTCTTTTTTAACTACATAATCATTATTAACATCTATTTGATCATCACAATAATCATTATCAAAATAATTGTCATAAGGTTCATTACAGAGAATAGAAACATAAGAAGATGAAGAAGAATAAAAAGGTTTTTCTAAGATCTTAATATTCATGTTGTGAATAATTTCATGTTTTGCAGGATCATATATCCTTATACCTTTAGTTTTTCTTTATAGCCTACAAATATGCACAGATGGAAGGTTTGATCTAACTTCTTCCTTTTTCCTTTAGGAATGAAGATAGAGATGGGGCTTCCAAAAATTATTAGAAGGGATACACTAGGTTTCTTATCGGTCCACTTTTCTAAAGGACTAGATTCAAACATGGATTTAGTAGGAACCTTGTTCAGAATATGAACAAAAAAATTCATCACTTCATCCCATAAAAAACTTAAGAACTTGAGTTGAGTGCAACATGGTTCTATCCATTTGAGGAATGGTGTAGTTTTTCCTTTCCAGAACACCATTCTATTGAGGAGTGTAGGGAGTAGCTAGTTCCTTTGTATTCCACATTCGAAAAAAAATGAATCAAATAATTTACTAATATATTCTCCTCGGTTATCTATTTTAATTCTTTTGATTTCACGACTAAAACTATTCTCAACCCAATCTTTAAATTATTTAAATTTTGATAAGAAACATGATTTTTTTTTTATAAAGAAAGACCAAATCATGTGAGAATAACCATTAGTAAAAATGATAGCATACAAAGAACCATTTAGGGAAGGAACTTCTAATGGTCCTTCTAACATCACTCTAGACAAGTTCTAGAGGCTTCAAGGAGTTAGCTTCATGATGACTATGAAAGGGATTTTTCAATTGATTACCACTCAAGAACCCTTCACATGTTTCATGAGAATGAGAGATGGGTGGTATACTAATAAATAGGTTAAACCGAGACATTTCATGCATTCTCCTAAAATTAACATGACCTAATCTTTCGTGCCACAACTGAACATCATTCCTATTTTGAGTAGACATACATGAAGAAGAAGTAAAACCTTTAAAACATATAAACCATTCCTTTGTATGCCTTCAACAATAGTAACATCTAACTCATTCTTAATAAACCATTTATCCTTTAGTAAAATTACACTACAATTGTTTTGATTTAGTTGTAAACAAGAAATAAAATTCATTTTAAATTTAAGAACACACAAAACATCATTTATGAAAATATTGATTTTTAAAAATTTTCCTTGACTCTAAACATCGAGAATTGAATGATCAACTACATATATTTGATAATTGCATTCTCTGATATCATTAGAATGTCATACCTATATGTCATGTGCTTAGATGCATCCCTATCTAATATCCATTTGTATTCTTTGTTAGTGACTAATGCAATATACAAAATAACTACATTTGGTTTTTTAGTTATTCTTTTGATTTTAGTTTGGTTTGTTCCCTTTTTGATGTTTGAAATTTGGCTTTTTTTTGTTTACACTACAGTCTTCCTTTTTGTGACCAATTTTCCCACAATTGTGAATCAAAACTGACTCATAAATTCCTTGATTTATTTTATTTTTATTATTAGTATTGGTAAATGTTTTTGAAGGGGACCATACCCCATAATATAAAAGAGGCCTCACAATATAGATGAAACAAGACACAAACAATGGTTTTTGACAAGTGGGGACAACACCCCAGAAAACAAGGCCTAGCATCCATAAAAAAATAGTTAAAAATAGAGTTCGCAAATAATCTACCAGTATGAAGCCTATATACAACCAAACTATAACATCAAAACAACTGCATATCCGCATACGACAAAAAAAAAAGACCAAAAAGTAGAGACCTAGAAACCTTCATTTGAGAGCTTTTTTGAAGACCTTTTTTACATCCTCCATAGGTTTAAATAGATTAAGTGTAGTGTACTGAGAGGGGTCATTTCTTATTGAAGAGAGTGTCATTTTCTTTTCTTTACCTCTTTTAAAAATTCATGCAGGAATATCACTGAGATCACAAACATGTTTGACTTGATATTTGATGAAGTCAAGGAGGGCCTTATGCATAGAAAGGTGTTCAATTTTCTTGTTTATGATATTCTCTAGTGTCTCTTCCATATCCTTATGCTTCTTAGATATTGCTTCAATTTTTTCCTAGAACATAGGGTTACAGTCAGGAACCTTCTTTTCTTTGGCCCCCCTCTTTGAGTGAAAGAGCCACGTCCTCCCCAACTACCTTGATTCTCTCTGAATGCTTCTTAATATGGACCTTCAAATCATGACCGGTAGAAGGGTCCTGTGTAGTTTGGATAATGGACAATAAACTCTCTGTTATGGCTAGATCCTTTCTTTTATCACTACTTCGGAGAGCCCATTTTTATGGCAGAGGAGAGGGGGGCCTATGGTTTTTTTTCTTCACTTTATGATGTAGAGGGGAGTCTAAGGTTTATTTCTTTTTATTACCAAAGGTTTTAAATTTTCATTTTTCATTCTTGTTAAACTTGGAAAAATTATTCTTAAGTTTTTGTGCGATAAGTTCCTGAGTGGCATTCTCCTTCGAATCAAAGTTTAACATGACATGTTCTTCCTAAAGTATAAAGGTTGGGAATATATTGTTTAGTTTGATATTTTGAATTTAGAATGGAAATGAAGTTCCTAAATCTCTCATGGATGTTCATTTGAATAATAAAATATAATAGTTTATCATGAATCAAATTACAGTTACATCCATCTAAATTGAGATTTAATGTTTTTAATTTTTTGTATAAAATTAACTACTTTTTAGTCTCCATTCATGGGAGTTGTTATTAACTCAAGAATCAATTTATAATTTTTGACAAACATGAACCTTCATGCATTGATTCTAACAGTTTTTAAGATTCACTCAAGACTTTCCTGGTTTCCAATGTGAAGTAGGAAGTCGTCCTGCACACTTCACAGTATGATAGAATTTGTTTCCTACACTTTCTTTTGAAATACAGATACATTTTTTGTTGTCGTATGTCTTTTGGTCAGTGTCTTCTCTGTAACTTTTACAATAGTCCATAGTTTATGTGCCATGAATTATACTTTTAATCTGAATTTCTGGATAAGGTAGTTTGTCTCATTCAATATTTGTGTCTAGTCAATGTTGAAGTGATTAGACCTCATTTTAAATTTTGCAAAAATTCAAATCAAGAGAAAAAGACAAGTTTATTACGAAAATTGAATGTTTTAAACATTTATTCTTCACTTTTTGATAGAAAATTAGGTTCTTATGATGGAAAAAAATTGTAAATGGTTTTAACAAATCCCTTTGTTGTTCTTAGGTGAGAATACACATTGAATTTAAGAGTTTTTGACCTCTTTCATGCCAAAATTATCTGGTCACCAATTCTTAAAAAACATATCAATTTTGACGATAAATTTTATAATTTTCAAATCTAAATTGTAAACTAAGTTTTTTAACTTTTAAATTTAGAGAGAAATAAGCCCCCAATTACAACATTTTTCATATCTAACTTGTCGTAATCATTATTATTATTTTTGATAAGTCCTTATCGAAAAAACACAAGAGAGAAAAATTACAATTATATTTATATTTTCCTAAAAATATATTTTTAAAAATCTTAAAAAAATAACTTTCGATGAAAAGAAATTGTGAGGAGACCGAGCTCCTTGTTAGGACCAATCTCACAACCATGTTGGTTACCTAGTTACATATGGTGAACTACATTTTCATGAGCAATCTGGGAGGTAGGGTGGCCAAGCCATATCAATCTAGCAAACTGGCTACATCATATCAACTCATCATGAATGAGTTTCAAGGGATTCACAACCAACTCAATGCAACAACCAACCAATCAAGTCATTGGGCAAGTTGTTCTCACCACCAACAAAAGAAAGGTAAGCATGTGGTTCAAGGAAAAAGGGACCATCCATAGAAAAATATTTTTTAGTATTTTCTATCCCTTCTCTATCACCAAGGTGGAACTAAGTCCCAGTCATAATTTTCATCGGCCGGACTAGGACGGCTCCCCGCACAACCTAAGCTAGATCAAGCATAATAAGAGGAACATTTCTAATGAACATTCCAGCCACCCATGCATTGTAAGTTTTTTAAGGGGCTGGATTTGGGTATGAAAGGTTAGCAGTTTGAGTCCCCAACCTTCACTCTATCAAGTCGCTCGCTCCATGTGGAAATTTAAAGGGATAGTATTTTAAAGGATTGTAATGAGGAGTGGCCACGTGGAGAGCTATACTTAGGGGGGTTAAGCATATGTCAAGTTTCCATGTATTATTTTTTAGTGACTTAAAGGTGAGGATAGAAATTAAATATAAAGTTTTATTGTTTAATAAATACCTCCACCATGTATTTTCCCAACCTATTATATGAGGGTGGTTAAGGTCTTACGCTAGATTTGTATTATTTTAGTGTCCAAGCAAATATAATAGCCTAAGTGGATAATAGATATGCCATATCATTTGAAAAATAATGGTTAGTATAAAAAATAAACTATGCCATGTCATTTAAATAAACAAGGTGCTAGAAAATAAGGGGTGGGATGGGGACATAGGTTTAGGTTAGGTCTAAATCAACATTATTCTTTTGTATTTAAATATACACACATATTTTCAAATTTAAATGTAACTACTGAGAATGATTTCAATTTAACTTTATGTCTATCTGGAAACCATAAATTAGAGTTCCTATTATTATGCAGATTGTCTCCTACATGGAGACCTTCACATTTACCCTCGAAAAATGATTTTTCCTACACACTGAAAATACTTGAATATGGGCCCTTTCAAAAGGTATTAAACAACCAAACTTACTTGTGTGAAGAAGTCGTCCTGAAGAGAATAATGTGAGAGGGTGTCTAATTGAAATGGAGGGGGGATACATTTATATTTCATGTGGGTTGTAACCACCCACCAACAAATATGGTTGGAATTTTTGATTGATTTAATTAAATTAAGTTATTTGAACCAAGCTCTGGTACCATGTGAGGTCCGAGTACTTAATTAATAATTAATACACTTAAATATTACATGAATGCATTTAACTAAATAACATTAAATTATAATGTAAGAAATGTAAATAACCCAAGGAAAAATATTTAACATGGAAAGACCCCAAAGGGGTAAAAAATCACGGTGAAAGGTAAGATTCCATTTACGAGAAACAAAGTTTACAGTCCAGTAAAACAACCTCCATTCACCTCGCTCCTATCCAATTTTTTATTTCACCCACATGAATTGTTTTTAACCTTACCACACATGTCAATATAAATGGTTTAAAAGCGTGTGTCTTCTCGTGAAACACTCAAACCATTTATTTAATTAATTATAAAAATCAACTTAACCATAAACATAAATTTTATACTAAATAAATTAAAATGTTATTACTTTAATTTACTTAATTATAAACTATAGTTTATATATCTAGAACACTTAATATCAATGTTCTAACAAAGCACACAAAAATTTCCATATCCATAATGTTAAAGGTTTTAAGACTGGAAAATTGAATTCAAGATTATAGAAATTAGGTCATGGCCATATAGTAGTTATATAGTCTTCCCCTTATCAGTTTCTAGTTCCAAGATTGGTACTAAATAATTTGTAGTCTTTGATTTTCATGTTTATCTATGTTACACATTTGGATCATTCCCTCTCTTTCCTCTATAGTTATGTTTCTCCCTCCTCTTGTGTATTTTTAAGAAAGTACTTCATGTTTATAAAATGCTACAAGTTTGAATCATAATTATAATTACTAATGGTTAATTTAGAAGCTAATTGATCAGAGTTTAATATTTGTTTGCAAAGGAAACAACCATTTTTGGTCTATAATAGTTTGCAGAATGTCATCACAGTGTTAGTTAACCCATTAATGTTTACTCATGGATTATCTTGTAAGTTCTAGAAGTTTTTCTAGTTTGTGGCATTATTTTGTTTGTCTTTCATATTATTTAGTAATTACTTTTCAAGAATTAAAAGTTTTGACAATTCTGAAACTAAGTGTAAATTCTTTATTGGTTCATTATACTCTTCAAGTCCAGACGTAATTTTTTTTTCAGTTATGAAACTATATGGATGTTGTTGATTCATTCTCTATTCACAAATTGATAGGACAAGTACCTCACAAATCTTAGAAACATTGAGTAGACACAAAATTGTGGACTCTGAGTACATATCTAGTTCTGATTACATATCACTATTCATATGATTCCTAAGTAAGAAAATGACTAATTAACCCATGTCATTGGCCATATTTGCTTTCTTTCTATTGCCACTGTCAGTATTACACTCTTTCTAGCTTAGTCTGTCTTTTCACACCTTGGCATTTATCATCTTGGACACCAGCGCCTAGCCAGGATGCCAATGTTAGGCACCCCCATCCCCTCTGGGTTCCCCCAACGTCTTTTTACTTTATTCACATATTTTGGATCCTTTATAGCCATTTGAGCACATTATATTTTTGGTAGTTGGGATTTTTGGGGTTCATTACAAAATTCAAGCAAGGGAATCATATAAATATAAAGTTGTGTGATCATAATAAGGGACCAAGCACTAAGCATTAGTTATCACTAACTAAGTTTTCATCCAAAGGCTATTCAAGAGCATTAAAGCATCTATTATAACATCCATTCAAGGGAAAGGGACTGCATTATTTTGCATACACTTCATAGGAGGGGAAGTTCATTATATTCCATGCACACATCTATTTGCATCTCTTACATATATTTATTTTCTTGCTATCAAGTGTGACACGCACAAGAGCCACCTAGGGCACAATGTTACACAAACACACACACACACACACACACACACACACACACACACACACACACACACACCTAGAACTACATTGGGTCTGAAATGTAGTGTAACACTCACTCATAATTTCACTTGTTTGATAGCTGAGGACAATCTGACACCTCATTTTCATTCTTTTCTTTTTAGGATTTTATGCACTCTTGAGAGTTTTACAGGTCAACCTTTCATTATAGGTTATTAGAAACAAGATGATCATTGTGTGATCTAGTTGTGAAAATAAGTGAAGGACAATGAACATCTTGTGACCCTGTAAATGAGGTTTTCTGAGTGTTTTAGCAGTTATGAGCACTTAGAGCAGGTCTGTTTAGGGTGCTCGTTAGTGCCCATGTAGCTTTCCAGGTACCCCAGTCTAGGAAGATCACCAACTTGCACATTATTTTGAGGATATTTGTGACACTTCTCCCTCTCTATTCACCTGGTCATCAATTCGACACAATTCAGATTTGGTTGCAAATTAGCTAAGTCATTTTATCCCTTCTTTGTAACTAGGCTTTCACACTTTCTAGCTAAATTTTCTTGGCTCGTAGTTTGTACTTAATTGTTTACCCATTTATTGCTACATTATATTATAGTTAGTCTATTAATTTAATATTTACTTAATCATTTTGGTGAACCCAACGTGAATCGAACACGCAACCTTCTTGACGAACATGACACTATTTCTTATCAAGTATTAGATGTTTCACCTTTCAATTTTGATCATGACAATGATGACCTCCTAGATGACATTACTTAGTCTCTTTTATCATCACACACTTTGGGGGCATCGCAATTATTTCTCCCCCCATTACATCGACACACATTTTATCTTCTCATCATTTCACATTCAATCTCTCACATACATCATAAACGTCTTGATACATTAGTATTGTCATTACTCGATCACACACTCTCATATTTTGGTTCACACTTGACTATTGAGGGCATACTATACACATGAACCTCATACTATGTGCACTACTCACTCTACACATTCATGATACATATTTCTTGCATCTACTTCTACACGCTTCCTTCATTTCCCTATGACGTACTCTAGTTTTATAGTTCATACTCGACTACTCATGGTTTAAATCTAAAATGAACCTCACCACACTCACTCATGCATTCACTCACTCATGAAATTTATACACATACACTTTATCGATCATATCTTTCTAGTGCACACAATTCAAACCATTTCCCGATAACACACTCTTGTTTACGGTTTATTCTTGACTGCTAAGTGGGCATGTATAAATGAACCTCATCTCATACATATGCATCCACTTAGGGGGAACACTTCTCCTATCATTCACTTTGCATTCCATTCCATCTCACACTCCCACAACATACTACATATATTGGTCACATTTACTCTTGCTTACTTATGCTTTTACATGTACACTTTATTACACATGCTAGATAGATATTTTGTATGTCATTATCTTTATCATACACACATGCATGTTTAATTGATTTTCTAGTTGTGATCACAAATTTTACACGAATCAATACACGCAGCATGGATGCTTGGCATGGTACCTATTACCAGTCCTATAACAGCTCGTAGGAGCATCCACTTTTGTATACTACAGGTGTTATTGTTTCATTTTTCATAGCACATTACTTTATTATATTATACACACATTAAAATACTTTTAATCTCTCTAACATGCTAACGGGTGCTTCATGTGTAAAATTTTCTTTGCAAGCCTATTTTCCACCATTGTGTCTTGCTAGTGTCTGTCTTTTCTTATCATTATTTGTGGGATTTTCCCTTTGTCTTGTGTGCACTCTTTCTACTTTCAGCCATCTTGGACTTGATTGTCTTGCGGAATCATGAGTGATGTCCCATTTTTAAAACCCTCTTTTAGTGTTCTACATTATCTTCTTGCATGCTTACATTGTCTTCTTGCATCTTAGCTTACACACCGACTGATTGTTTATTATTTTACATTTTGTCTTAGACATGCGTGTTTGTCTTTTCTTACACTGACACTTTTTTCCAGCCATTTTGTTTACATGTGCCTTGGTTTCTACCAAGCACACTCTTTCCCTTGTAGGGCATCAATTTTAGCATATCGATCAATCCTCCTTTGGTCCACATAATCCTCAATGACATTGTATGCACCCAAAATGAGGGGGGCATCATTTGGGTGAATCAGTCACCATGTACAATAGTCTTTAGACAAAACACAATACAAGTATAGTACATTTATCATTCTCAAACATGGCTCAGAATCAAACTCGGGTCCTTAACACAATATAGAAACCACCACCCAGACATGGATAGTAGTATTTAGGTGCCCCTAACCCTTCCTAGACACCTATGACTAGGGGGCAGTTACACAACATCTTTCAGTGCTACACATTCTACAAAACTTCACACAACAGATTTTACATGGCATCCAGTCTTTAGCAATCACCATACATACAATATACAACATTTTCTTCTTCAACATTGGACCCAAATTGGTCAAACTGGATCATATTTTTACACACCATCTATAGTGGTGTTCTACATTGTGGGAAGTAGTTAAAGGCTGGAGGATGAAACTGTACTTTTCTCCCTACACTTATTCTAATTTTTGGAATGAGATCGCCCAAAAAAATCATAGCTGGCACAACTAACGTGAGATCTCCCAGAAACTGTGTTATTCTACATCATCTTTAGGATCCTTTCTACACTCTTTTCTCATAAAAAATCAGGTGTACATGTTCCTTTTTCACATTTTACATACCTTTTACACATTTTGATCAAATAGACGTGTATTTGACCACTTTTTTATTATTCTCTTTTATAGTTCCATCATTATGGGAAGTGGTAGTCAACATCATCCTACATCAACAACATCAATCATATTAACATCGACATCAACAACAGGTACAAGGGAAACATCTACACATGCGTTCCTTCCCTAGGGTCATCATAATCATCATTTACACTTTCTCCTCTCTATAATACAAAATCACACACTTTGGGTAATTATCTAGTCTCAATCACATACTACTATTTACATGATTTCTAAGTAAGAAAAGTAGTAATTAACCCATGTCTTTGGCCACCTTTCTTTGTTTTATGCTTCTACTTTCAGTCTTCCACTCTTACTTGCTTAGTCTGTCTTTTCACCTTTTGGCATTTGTCATTCTGGACACCAATGCCCAGCCAGGACATCAACGTTAGGTGCCCCCGTCCCCTCTGGGCACCCTTGTCCTCTTTGTACTTTGGTCACACTTTTTGGGTCCTTTCTATTTGTTTGAGCATCTTATCTTTTTGGTAGTCAGCCTTTTTGGGGTTAATTACAAAATTCAAGTGAAGGAATCATATAAATATAAAGTTATGTGATCATAATAAGGGACCAAAGCACTAAGAATCTACTATCTCCACCTAAGGTTGCATCCATCAAAGGAATCTATAGCTCCATTTGCATCCATCTAGCTCCATCACAAGGGACAAAAGGCTGGTTCATCTACATCACACTTCATAGGAGGGGATTCTATTGTTTCCATGCACACATTATTTACATTCTACATCTAGTTACTTGCTTGCTACTTCAAGTGTGACACACACAAGAGAAACCTAGGGCACAATTCCACACACACACACAAAACTACATTGGGTCTGAGATGTAGTGCAATGCTTAGTTATAAGTCCATCATTTTGGCAGCTGAGGACAGTCTGACCCCTTCATTTACATCTTTCTTTTTTAGGGTTTTGATGCTTTATTTGAGGTTTTTGTACGTGATTCATTCATTCTAGATTTACAGAAACCTCGTGATCTCACAGTGACATACACATGACAAAAGGTGAAAGTAAGTGTGAACCTCTTGTGACACCATCAGAGGAGGTTTTTGAGCATCTACACAGACCAGGGTGCCCAGAAATTAGACCAGGTGCAGGAGCCCCTATCCCTCTCCAGGTGCCCCAGTCAGTCAAATATGTCATATCTGCATTTTTCTAGGCTTCTGTGTGATGGTCCTCCATCTCTGTTCAACCAGTCTCCACTATGACATAGTCCAGCGAGCTCTTCGAAAGGCTCTTCTAATCCTCTTTACACATTAGGTTTTCATATTTTCTTTTTTTAGTTTCTTGGGTATTATTTAATTATTTTAGTATTCATTTATTTACTACAAACTTGCATTGGATTAGGCTATTATTTTACATTTTAGCGTAATCATTTTGGTGAACTTGAATGCTTTCATGCTTAGGATCCTCATTTTTTCTATCATGATTTGTAAATTTCATCAAGTATCTTATTTCACATTACTTAAATGCATAATTACCATTTTTTACAAAAACCTTAACATCCCTGATTTCACTCTTATATTTCCACATGAAATAATCCTTTTTCAATCATCTATTTGTTAATGATGAATTAGTTCATCCACAATTTGATCCCATTTGAAGTAATTCAATGATCCTTATTTTTGAATATTTGCAGATCTGATATCATGTATAAAATCCTCAAGATCAACAATGCTCAAATGATTATTTGTTATACTTATTTAATTCTTTTCCTATGCATCTTAATTGCCAATTTATTCTGAAAAAAAAAACCTTTAGTCATACCATGTATATCTCCTAGTGTATCTTAACAAGAATATCACATTAAGTGAGTAATTATTTTATTGAACTACTCATGCTATTATTAAACTGCATGGCTCATCACCAATTATATCTGATCCATATTCATGATCTATCATTCATAATCAATTCAAGCTTTACATTCTTTATTTCAAGAAAAATTTAGGCTATGGAATCCATGATTACATCTCTTAAATCTGAAATCCAACATCTTAAGGATGCTTCTTTGGCTCATGTTTGTTCTCCTTGCTACATCTCATCTTCATTCTATGTCTTCTACATGTGCTCATATCAGTGAGCCTCAAGTCATACCATTACCAGATCCTCTCACCTTTCGATCGCAATATAAGCAACATGACATTCTTACTAAGCTCCTTAGTCATCAATTGATCACTTTACAATCTACTCATTTATCCTCCTTATCGAATTGAAAATATCAAGGTTTCCATCCATATTGCTTATCATCAAATCAATGGACATAATGACAATGATTTTGCTATGCTTTACAAAGAAGAATAAAGCATCTTGAGTGGCAAGGATTTATCTCATTCACTATACAACATTCTATTGCATACCCATCTACAACTGTTAGATCCCAATGGGTTCCTAAATCTGATTTCATTTATGTCTAATGAGATCATAAATTCATTCTAGGGATATATGTGCAATAATTACCTATGATCAATCATTTCAAACCTTCACATTCAATAAATGCATTAAATCACTAAGTAAAAACTACTCAAAATCATCCACCTTCTCACTATACAATCTTTTGCAGCATCATCTGATACCACCAAATTTACTCACCATTCAAGATTCCTTCCAAGTATCCTACTCCACTTTTTGTTTCCAATTCATTTTTCATAAATCAACTACCTCTTCACTAATTATCATTACACATTTCAAACATCTTCCACCATCACATGGTCCTATTTTACTTTTTCCACATCTTATGCTTCCATCTAGTTATCTATCACATTACCTCACAATGATGAAACTCTTGTGCTTTAGTTCACACTTTACTTTTGAGGGCATACTGTACACATGAACCTCACACACTGCATAATACACACTACACATCACACATCTTCATCTTCACACATTTACATACATATCTTACATAACATCTTTGTCATTCATCTTCATCTACATCTTACATCTATTACATCATACATTTATACACATATACATCTTATACATTATATATACATCCTACATTACCACTACACACATACACATCACATTTCATTTATCATATACACATCATATTACACATTTACATCCTACACATCTACTTATATGCATTGCACTAATTACCCTACGACACACTCTAGTCCCATGGTCCATAATGGACTATTGAGGGTATACATCACAAATGAACCTCATCACACTCACACATTCAACCATTCAATTTTTTCCATCATTTAGACATTCATCATCTTCTTCTTGATCATTAGTGATATACGCTATAGGATACATCATCACTTCATCTAGCATTTCCTAGTGATATACACTTTAGGCTAAATCATCACTTCTTCTATTATCTTGTTGTGATATACACTTTAGGATAAATCATCACACATTCTCACACCTCATCTCTATGTCACATATCATCATTACACATTCATCACATCATGCTACACACAATATATAGTTTGACCATTTCCCAATGACGCACTCTCATTTACAGTTCATTCTTGACTGTTGAGGGGGCATAAATAAATGAACCTCACTGCATACAATTCCATTCACTCAGGGGGCACGTTGCTCCTATCATTCACTCTGCATTCCATTCCATCCATCCACAACATATTACATATCTTGGTTTCATTTACTCTTGCTTGCATTTACTTGTACATGTTCACTTTATTACACATGCTAGATAGATATCTTGTATGTCATTATCTTTATCATACACACATGCATGTTCACTTTCTTTCTAGTTGTGATCATAGATTATACAGATCCATTACACACAACATGGATGTTTGGCACAATACCTAGTACCAGTCCCACATTGGATCCTGGGGGCATCCACTTTCATACACTACAGGTGTTATTGTTTCATTTTGTTTCATAACACACTACTTTATCATATTATACATGCTTTGACATACTTTTTATCTTTCTAACATGCTAATGGGTGCTTCATGTGCAACATTTGTTTTACAGGACTATTTTCCACCATGGTTATCTGTTATGCATTTTTTGTACTTGTCTTTCATTATATGCCATTGTTTGTGGGCTTTTTCCCTTTGTCTTGTGTGCACACTTGTATTTTTTGGCTTCATTGGCCTTGATTGTCTTGCGAAATCATGAGTGATGTCCCAAGTTTTCAACCCTCTTTTAATGGTCCACATTGTCTTCTTGTTTGTTTACTTACATTGTTTGTTTAGCTTACACATTTTCTTATACATACATGTTTTTACATGCATGCTTGTTTTTCTACTAACACTTGTTTCCCAAGCCACTTGTTTGCATGTGCCTTGGTCTCTACCAAACACATCTCCTTCCCCATGTAAGGCACAGTTTCAATGGTCAATCCTCTTTTGGGCCGCATCCTCTTACAAAGATGTCACATGCACCCCCAAAGAGGGGGCATCATTTGGGTAGATCAGTCACCCCATACAGTGGTATACAATAGTACACATCACAACACATATACATACAATATATTTTAGATTAGGGGCTCAGAATCAGACTTGGGTCCTTAGACATAGTGATGCCTTTCCTAGATTATAAGACCAGGGGGTACATATCACATTGGGTTCATCACAACACATAACTCTACACAACGGCATTTACAGGTTAGATTTTCATTAGCACACCTTAGTAGACACCATCATAATGTTTTATTCAAGGGAAGTTCAAGGTTGAGGATAACACCAACATAGTCTTCACACTATTCATATGGCATCGGATTTTATAAAAAACTAGATACATATAGAGATCACCATCTACAATGGTGTTTTATACAATGGGAAGTAGTTAAAGGTTGGAGGATGACACCAGACAGTTTCTCCCTACACTTCTTCCATTACATTGGCGTGAGATCACCCAAAAAACTCATGCATCAACATCATCTACAGGATCCTTTCTACACTCTTTTCTCATCACGGATCAGGTGCACATGTTCCTTTTTCACATTTTCAACATTTTTTTTACACACTTATTTACAAGATTTTTATACATATACATGTGTATTTGACTACTTGATCATCTTCTCTTTTAAAGTCCATCCATATGGGAAGCAAAATCAATCACAACATCAAAAACAACATAACACACATCGACACACCAACATAGGTACACATCAACATCTACACATGCATTTTCACCCTAGGTTCATTTTCATCACCTTTTACACTTTTACATCTTTAGTCTCCACACTCCATATTTTTATCACTCCACGCTTTGTCTAGTCCCTCAACACGATTTCTACATCAATCTACATGGATATCAGGTATGCATCTCTATCTACTTTATGTTACCAAGCATTCTACTCACCAACATAAAGTGGGGGAAAATGTAGACACAAAATCATGCACTTTGGGTAATTATCTAGTCTCGATCACATACTACTATTCATATGATTCCTAAGTAAGAAAAGTACTAATTAACCCATGTCTTTGGCCACCTTTCTTTGCTTTATGCTTTTGCTTTCAGTCTTGCACTCTTACTTTCTCAGTTTGTCTTTTCACCTTTTCAACATTTTTCATTCTAGACACCAACACCCAGCTAGGACACCAACGTCAGGAACCCCCATCCCCTCTAGGCGCCTCGATCCTCTTTAAACTATGGTCACACTTTTTGGGTCCTTTCTATCCATTTGAGCATCTTATCTTTTTTTGGTCATCCTTTTCAGGGGTTAATTACAAATTCAAATTAAAGGAATCATATAAATATAAAGTTATGTGATCATAATAAGGGACCAAACACTAAGCATCTACTATCTCCACCTAAGGTTGCATCCATCAAAGGCATCTATAGATCCATTTGCATCCATCTAGCTCCATCACAAGGGACAAAAGGCTAGTTCATCTGCATCACACTTCATAGGAGGGGAGTCTATTGTTTCCATGCACACATTATTTACATTCTACATCTAGCTACTTGCTCACTACTTCAAGTGTGACACACACAAGAGCAACCTAGGGCACAATTCCACACACACACACACAAAACTACATTGGGTCTGAGATTTAGTGCAAACTTAGTTATAATTCCATCATTTTGGTAGCTAAGGACAGTCTGACCACTTCATTTGCATATTTATTTTTTAGAGTTTTCATGCTTTTTGTGGTTTTACAGGTGATTCATTCATTCCATATTTATAGTGACCTTGGAAATATCATAGTGACATACACATGATAAAAGGAGAACAAGTGTGAACCTATTTACGACACTTCAGAGGAGGTTTTCTGTTGTTATGTATCGCAGACCAGGGTGCCTAGAAATCTAAACCAAGGTTTGGTGTTCAACACTCCTAGCCCTAGATCAGTCTAGAAATATAACATATGTTAATGAGATCCTATGTAATTTTCTAGGAACCCAAGAATGGTACGAACCTTCTGACTCTGGAAAACAAGACATGTGAGCATCATTAGAAAACTACAAGGTACCTTTTCTTGTACCCTTGTTCCCACAGGTCGTGGTGAAACAGCCGGTGGTTTGAAATGTTGACTTAGATGAAGTCTACAACGGAGATTATGAGCACGTGATTTTTTAATGATAGAAACAGCTACAGGTGAGGATGAGAATTGGCAAGTTAATTTCCTATAGCTAACTGTAGGAGGATCAGTGACTAAGATCTGGTAGTGTGATCTCCTGATAGCTAAATGACAAAGGGGAGACTTAGAGGCTATGAATGGGTAGCATAAATTCCCTATGGTTTATCCTCCTAACTAGAGATCTAAGTGTTAATCTAGTTTGAAGTTCTGAATTAAATTAACTGAAAATAATAATTTATACTACTGCCGAAAAGGAAACAAATCTAAAAAAAATAAATGATTGAAATGCTATAATTACAAACAACAATTAAACTAATTTTATACTAAAACTAAACAAGTGAGATAACTCGGTGTGGTTATTCACCTGTGCAGATGTGTGAATCTAGATAAAATACAGCTAATTAACTTAATTGAAAAAATTCAATCCTACCTCAGAAGTGAGGAACAAATCATAGTTTCTCAGAAACTATCATTCCCCACAGCTTCCTTGGCAATATTGAAAGTGAGCTTAACTGAAATAAAATAATTCACTACTCTATTTGATATGTTGTAACTAGAACTTTGATAGCTCAAACCTGGCATTTACAGAACAGTGGTAAATCTAGTTGTGTGTGATTTCATCCCCTCAGTGTGATCTCCTCATTCCTTCATGTTCTCGTGAATCCAAAAGTGTGTATATGATAGTATCAATAGAAGATAACTCCATTCGAACAATGGTAGCTTTGGATATAGACCAAATACAATGTGAGTAGGAGAGGGATAGCACAAGTGAACAGAGCTTGACTATACAATTCCTAGTGGGATTTATTGTGGAAATACAACACAAGTGTACTAAGATCTTCAGAAACTATCCTTGTGACAAAACAAAACCTACAACTTTAATGGATTCTAAGTCTAGAAATGAAGCTATTCTATGCTAAACTGATTGTATGGAGTAGCAATGGAACAAGACTGAAACAAGAAGATTGATATGAGGTTCTAAAACACCAAGGAAAACTAATAACTGATGCAAAACATGAAATTGGCAGAATTCTAAGCAAGAAATTGAAAGACTGAATAAGAGAATTGAGAAGATGAGGGGCCATTTGCTTGAAAACAAGCTGGCTATTTATAACCAATGCATTTACCAGAGGGTAACTCCCATTTGATCTCTTTTACTATAAACAAAGGAAAAACACTATTACCAGGGAACCAAAAACATTAATGCAAGCCAAAGTGGTTGAAGAAAGTGTGTAAAATTGAAGATTTACGTTTGACACAATCGTCGGAAGAATTTGGAAAATGCGTATAGAGACCACCGCCCTGAGCCAAGGCGGCAATTACGACCACCGCCCTGTCCTGGGCACATGGTCACAAGACCGCTGCCCAGGCAAGGGGTGGTTTCATCACTGAAGACAAAAATGCAAGAAAACAGGGGGGGGGGGGGGAAAGGGAAAAACAAAGCATGTGGAGGCTGAGCGGAGGCATGCGGGATACAAGCGTATACTTGGCGAGCCTTTCTTGATTCTGAACACCTTGCAAGGAGACCTGTATCATCATTGGGGTATGTGTAACATCGTTCTGGTGGTGCAGTACCCTACAATTTTGGGTACGTACATATTGCCCCCTCAGAGAAGTGTCTTAGCCATGAAGAGGCATAAAATGGTGGATCCGAGTATGGTGGTCCCAAAATGGGGAGTTAGGAGTTATACCTGACACGCCCGTGTGCTGGAAAGTCACCATCCAAGATCCCGCTACCTGTAAAATGAAAAAGGGGACTCAAGTGCAGATAGATAAAATAAATTGAGAAATAAGGCTGAATTGATATGAAAAGAGGACTTACCATCTATGTGGGGTTTAGAACTTACCTCCGTTGGTGCTCTGACCCTACGAAATACATTCAAAATCAAATTAAGAGGGCTATATATATAAAATGAAGTCATTTCACTATTCATTTGAGCAGATTGATTTGATAGTTTTTGAGCTCTAGGACCCACGGTGATGGTTTTTGATGAGAGTATAGTCAAAACATTCATGGTGAGATAGCGATCATGCCTCCGAGAGCAGAACATTGACCCGTGAAGTCTCAGGTTAGTTCTTCTTGATTTATCATTTTTAGACCTAAAATGTGGAAATGATGAAATCTTTTCTCGGGGGGGTTATTTTTGAAAATATTAGTTTTAAACATGTCTCTAGGGGGGGGGGTGCACCCATAGGGTAGGTTTCTTTTTTCGTTAAAATGGTGTATTTGTTTGTTTTTGGGCCCTTTTTAGGGCTTACGGCCCATTTGGTTTTGCGGGACAGGACTACCGCTCTATGTAGGGCGGCGGTTATGGGACCGCCGCCTTAGAAGGTGGCGGTTACAGAACTACCACTCTGCATAGGGTGGTGGTCCACGACAGAGAACCAAAACAAAACAAACTTAACTTATTTTTGCATGTTTAGCATTTTTACATGTTTTTAATAGTCTTTTCCAACTAGATTTTAGCACTAACTTACTCCTTTTTTGTGTTTTTGGGTGTATGTAGAAGGAGGAGTATATTAGATGGAGCCAAGAGAGGGAGTGTGATTGGCTCCTAGTAGTGTTAGAGGCACTCTCCCAGGACAGAGTGAGATACTCTCTCAGAGGGCTGCATTTGGAGGATTGCACAGGTCCCTCACGTTGCACTCTGCCAGTCACATACTATGTGACTTATTTTCATACTGGGATGTGGATCGGAACACCTTCCAATTGCCAGGAGTTAGGGGTGAGTGGTCCATGTCACCATGGAGGATTTTTACCATATACTGGGGGTTCCGATCCTTGGGCGGCGACTATCTCTTAAGATGTAGTTTCGAGATCCTAGGTGGTCCAGTGGGCCACCTACATGGGAGATGTAGTTGTATCGATGGGATCGAAGAAGGGAGTGAGGATCCACTCTATTATTGAGTAAGACATTCCCTTGCTTTGCAAGGCCATTATGGGCATCCTTGCATCCAGACTGATTGGGGACAAGGGAGGGGACACCCTCTTATATTGTTGGGCCCCTATTATTGCATAGATTAAGGGCCACTTTTGTAGTATTTTGTCAGATATTTGTATGAGTGCTTTTGTATTTTTCGGGCTCATTGAGCATTTTGACCATGTCTAGTGCATGATGGCATTGTATACAAAACTTGATATATATATATATATTTGGATCTAGACTCTTGGTGCTTAGAATTTTTTGACTCGTTTCCAAATGTGTACTTAGATGTTTTTTAGAATATTTATTTTTCATGTTTTCAGAATGTATGCAATGGATAACAAATGATAGTAAACAGAATGTTTTACTTTGTATTTTTTTTTGTAATGCTGATATGAGATGGTACTAACATATGGTAGTACTAAACTTTTGAACTCTTTGGGTGATGTTTGTAATTTCTTCTTATGTTGGAAAAACGTGATGAATGTATAGTGATAAAGAGATGAACTTTTCCCAATCCCAAATCCATGCAACTAGTAAGACGTGAGGGCTCAACACCAAGAATTAGGAAGGGCACATGCTGTATGAGCTTGATTGAATGGAATGATGAGAGACAAACAAACCAGTAACAAGAACCAAATTTGAACCTACACACCCACCCTGCTCAGAACTACTACCACGCTTAGAAAGCCACTTACTTTTTAGTTTATCTAGACTTAGATTCATGAATGGCAACCTGGTTGACAAAATCTAGTTTTGAGGATTTGATCTCTTTGGAATTTGGATATTTGGATATGTGCTTTCTCTTAATAGAGGTGAATTTGTGTTTTTAGCATACCAAGATTTGTTAATTTGTGTGACTGGACCCCCCACACCCTGCCTCATGCCACTAGTAAGAAGAATGGGTTCATCACCAAAGGCAGGATATAGGTGAGTAAGGGCACTTCTTTCCTTTCCCAACCTCACACCACTAGTAAGGAGATGTGGGCTTATCACTTGAAGGTTGATGGGGCAAAGAAGTGTGTAAAATAAAATATTCTGGCTTTGGTGTTTTTGATTTCATTTGATTTTGACATTTCTAATCTATGAATTTGGGATATCCTTTCATTCAAAGAGATTTAAGGGGGATAGATGTGACACCAAGAAGGTTCTAGAACAGACCGTAGGCAAGAAAAACTTCACCTAGTAGAAAGAAAGAGCAAAGCCAATATGCAGGCCTTGGTATGGTTTTCATTAATGGCTTGTCTATCAAACTTGATGAGAAGATTTGAAAATAGTTGATGATGTTCGAAGAGATGTGATGTGAATGCTTTTGCTAATATTTTCAGAAATTTGTAACAGATTGTTTAAGAGTAAGCTCCTGGACTACCATTTATACGAAATGGACAGAATGAAGCAGCTAAATGACTAATGCAATGTAGGTAGCTATAATGGACAAGTAATGACTTTGATGTTTTATGCGTAAAACCACTTAAATGCAAGGAATTAACAATTTCATTGAATTCTTCACCTTCTAGTGTGTAAAAAAGATATGCACCATTTCCATAGTCTGTCATGACTCGGTATGGGCCCAACCATTTGGGCCAGAACTTTCTTCCTTCACGGTTTTCTTATCGATCCGACTATCTAGTCTTAGAACTAGATCTCCCTCATATATTTCTCACTCATAGACCTTTTTGTTATATTGCCGGCACATCCGGTCAACATAGGCTCTGTGCCGCTGTTCGACGTTTAACCTGGCCTCATCAAGGCTTTCTAGTTGAGAGAGGTGTGCCTCCTTATAATATTCTTTGTCCATAATCCCTTGTAATGAGATGCAGAGACTGGGTATTTCAACCTCAAATGGGAGAATTGCTTCTACCCCCAAATACCAGTGAGAAAGGAGTTGCTCCTATTGGTGTTCTTATTGAGGTTCGATTAGGCCCACAAGGCCAGATATAGTTTTAAATGCCAATCTTTTTTGTTCTCCTTGACCGTTTTGAGGAGAATAGCTTTTAATGTTTTGTTTGTTACTTCAGCCTGCCCATTGGCTTGAGGGTAGTAAAGAGAGGCCGTATGATGGTTTATCTTGAATTTTCTACATAAATCATGGACTTCATCATTTTTAAAGGATGTGACATTATTTGAGATAATGACTTGTGGGATGCCATACCTACAGATAATTTGGTTCAGAATGAATTTGGCAATTACCAAACCTGTACTGTGGTGAGAGGCATGGCCTCCACCCATTTGGTAAAATATTTCATGTGACTGTAATTATAAAATTATGGCCATCGGTTGATGAGGGAGAGAACTTCCCTATCAAGTCTAGCCCCCACGTGGAGAAGGGCCACATGGTCGCTATTGGTTGCAGGGATTGTGCTGGCATGTGAATCTCGTGAGAGAATTCTGGTGCATTTTGGCACTTACGCACAAATTTCCACTGTTTCATGCTCGAGAGTGGGCCAAAAATAGCCCATTTGATGTATTTTGTGAGCGGTGGCATGACCACCAAGTGGCCTCCACATATCCCACTGTGGGATTCATAAAGAATCTTCTTGGATTCTTCTATGTCGACGCATCTTAGAAGCATGCCATTGAAGGCTTTATGATAGAGTACTTGGTCTAAAAAAACATATTTAAACTGGTAATAATGCGTAACCGCCTTCTTTGTTGTGATGTGGCACCTTCCAGGTATGTATGGTCCATGATAAAATTGATGATATCAGTATACCAGGGACATGTAGAAATGGGGGGCCTGGTTTCGACGAAGTATACACACTCATCAGGAAAGTCCAGATTTACCAGCTCACCTCCATCTAGTGGATTGTAGCTAACCAATCTATAATGATTTTTCCCTTAACAAATTTTTGGTTCACGAATGTTAACTCAAATTCACCCATTAAGGTTATGAAATGCCCAACCTTTTTAGATAAAGATCCTTGTGTGAGAAATGTTTGTAAATGGTTTGTCTTTACAATGACCCTTGTTTCCTGGTTTAACATGTAATGTCTTAAACATTTTGTTGCAAAAATTATGGCAAGGCATTCTCTCTCTACCTATGTGTAACGTGTTTCATAATCAAGCAACGTTTGGCTAATGAAATAGACCACATGTTCTCGTTTATCATTGTCTTCTTGAGCCAGCATGCAGGCTAGCGAGACATGAGTGGCTCGTGAGTATAGGATCAAAGGGTGGTCTGGTTTGGGAGGCATTAGCATGGGTGGAGACAACAAGAAGCGTTTAACTGCTTTGAAGGCCTCGTTGCATTCTTCAGTCCAATCAATGCTATAATCTTTCTTTAATAGATTGTTGATTGGATGAATGGAAAAACTTAAATCTGGGATGAACCTTTGGATTGCACCAATATTCCCAAGAAATGACCTGATTCTAGACTCATCTGATGGTGGGATCATTTCGAGAACAGCCCATATTTTGGCTGGATCAACATCAATCCCTTGTGAAGATATAATGTAGCCCAGAAGTTTTCCTCCTGTCACACCAAACATGCACTTCTCTGGGTTTAATGTGACGCCATATTCAATTAGTCATGAGAGGATGATACGGAGCACTTCCGGATGATCACAACATTTCTTGGCTTTGGCCAACAAGTCATCCACATAGGATTCCACAATTTTATGGATAAGATCGTGGAATATATAAGTCATTGCCCGCTGATATGTAGCACCGGTGTTCTTAAGACCAAATGGCATGACAACGTAGCAATATGTTCCCCAGGGAGTTATGAATGTAGTTTTGGCTTGATCCTGTTCAGATATTTTAATCTGATTATACCCTGAGAACCCATCCATGAGGGATAACAGTTCAAATCTAGCTGTTGCATCAACGATAACGTCAATGGATGGTAATGGGAAGTCATCCTTGGGACAAGCTTTGTTAATATCCTGAAAATCTATGCAAATGCATATCTTCCCATTCTTTTTTAGAACAGGGACGATATTAGATACCCATTGTGAATAGTCAATGGGCTTGATGAATCCCACTTGGAGAAGTTTTATTACTTCCTCTTTTACCATGAGAGCCACTTTTGGCTTCATTGGTCTTGACTTCTGTTTAATTGGCTTCGCATCTGGTTTAGTGACAAGATTATGTACCGCGACTTGTGGTGCAATGCCCGTCATTTCTTTATAATTAAATGCAAAAGCCTTTTGATGTTCTTTGAGGATTTGGGTGTGTATTTCTATCTCCTTCGGAGTTAACGAGGATCCCAACTTCAAAATTCTTGGTTCTTCCTCCATTCCAATGTTTATGTCAATGGTTTCTTCTATTAAAGAAGTGTTACCTTCTTCAAATTCAGGTGGGGCTGGAGGTAGTTCCAAGCTTTCTCCATTTTCTATCTCATAGATATCGAGATCCTTCTGTGGAGGAGACTCTACCATGGGATTTCCAAAATAGGAAGAGGAATGTGGTATTAGGGAAAGATCAACTATACGGTGAGCAAGGTGTAGCTCCGCATAGGTGTTTAGATATTCGAGAGTGACTCTATCATCGTCAAAGTGATCCATGATAGAAAAATCATCCTCAGCTTCTCCATGAGTCAGGAGTGAGTTTGTTGGTATTTTACGCACTAATGGTTTGGTACGAAGTGATACCATGAAATTTGTATCCTCCAACTCACTGTTTGGGGTGAAATGGGAAGCTGAGGTTGCTATTGAGTCTACGAGAAGGTTCTGCTCTCATGGGATTGCTTCAATTGATATGAAGTTGAAATCCCTTGCTTAGATCTAATACTGTTGTTTTATATAGTTGTAAATGTTCAGCCCTAGTTTCATATACCTCAGAGACTTGGTTTGCAACTAGTTGCGAGTCTCCTAGTACTCTAATGTCATCGACACCCATTCTTTTAGCTAGGATGAGGCCAAGGAGGAGAGCTTCGTACTCAGCCCCGTTGTTTGTACATTCAAAGTTTAATTTAAAGGTGAAAGGTAGGATCTTTCCCTCAGGTGAAGTAAAGATCACTCCCGCCCCAGCTCCAAAGTGACATCTAGCTCCATCGAAGTGGAGAGTCCAATACTTTCTTGGAAAAATGGATGTTGGGATATCTGTCATATCTATTTCTTTTGCTTTGGTTACCTCTACCATAAAAACTTCATCTGATGGAAGAGAAGAAATTCCCAGGGTGTGTCCCATACCCATGGAATCAAATGGTAGGAGAATAGGTAAATCTTTCTCTAGCAACTCGACATTTTTTGTGGTAGTCCCTAGCGACACTACGTTTTTATAACATTGGTCTCACTTTTGAGTACTGGAATGTCCTCGGCTGGATTTGTAATTTCCAACTCTGTGGTGGGTATCAACTTTTCTTTTGGTTGTGAATTAGTTGGTTTGACAAGCTGATTTGTTGGGAGTTCAAACTCAGAGTGAACACCCGGTCTTTTCTTCAAATCAGCTAGGTGTATATCAAAGGGTTTTGGGTCACCTTGTGCCACAAATATTTTCCCTAAGTGTAGAAATCTTATTTCTTGGAATAGCGTGGAAGGGATTGCCTTCATGCGGTGTATCCATGGCCAACCAAGGATCATATTATAATTGGTTTCCCGATCTATAATATAAAACTCGGTGAGGACCATCTTGGGTCCTAAAGTGACTGGTAAAACTATGGTTCCAATCGAAGTGGCTTTGAGGCTATCATAACCTCTTAGCGTATTTCACGTCGTGGAACAGTTTGTCTCTCCATATCCTAACTTTTGAAGAAAAGTGAAGGGGACTATGTTAACTGTTGCCCCATCATCAACCATTGCACGTTTAACATAATTATTATAGACCCATACTTGTAAATGTAAAGTTGGGTCGCCTCTTCATGCAATTTCAGTGTTTTTCGGCATTTTGCTTATATCGAATATAAACTTAGTACCCCTATCCGGCTGCCCCAGAGGATAAATGTCAAAATCCACATGGTTTACTTATGTTTCTAGGTGAGGAGTGATGTTGATTAAATGACCAAGGCCTAACACTTCTAAGAGGGCAGCTCTGTGGGTGGGAGAGTTCTTTAACAAATCCAAAAAGGAGATGTGAGAGAAGGTTTTAGTCAAATCATTAATTAAATCATAGGCACCTATGGGTTTTACCAACGTTTGTTGACTGTTGTCTGGTTCCAATGGATAACTTGGAGTAGGTTTGGATGAATAATCTTGTGTTCTTGTTATGGTTTCTATGGGTAGTTCAGTGTCTAACTCTACCAAACCAACTATCTTAGTTTGGGGTTGAGTTCCTAATTGGGGTGCGACTGGTGGATTTAATGAAGTTGAAGCTTCATGATCATTGTTTCCTGTCATGACACCCTTGTTTGTTCCATTAGGATCTAACCTGTTATTATTAGAATGGTTTGGGAGTGGATCATTAAAGATCTTTGAGGGGTGCATTTTGAGGGGAAACTACCCCTGCATAAGTGTTTGGCATGGGTACTACAGAATTTGCTAAAAACATATCTATAAAGAGTTGCTTTTGATCTTCTGGAAAATGCTGCATGAATTTATTGTATTCACGACAAGTCCTAGTATCGTGGCCTTGAATCTTGTGGAAGCCACAATATAAATTGGGATTATAATTTTGAGGCTGTAGATTTAAAACTGTTGTGGCCCAAAATTTTGATAAGGTTGCTGGTTGTTAGAGTTAAAATTTTGAGGCTGTTGCCTTTGGTTTTGACTCTGATATCTAGTTGGGTTTCGATTTGGACTTTGTGTTTGGATTTGTCATTGTTGTTGTTGTTGTTGTCGTGGTGGATGATTAAAATCCACTGCATTGATTGTTGGAGTAAAGTTGTTATTTCACTAATTATTAACAGGTGGCGAAATGTTTACAACATTTTCCCTTTTAACTTGGTCAGTTACTCCATCTGTTGTAACCCCACGGTTCTTGTTAAGGATCTTAGGTCCTTGATTAGCGTTCCCAGCATTAGGATAGGCCACGGTGTTTTGATTGGGAGTGGTTAATTTCCCATTTGTCCCATATGTCTTACGACCACTATCTATCACTGCTTGGTCGATTCAGAGAGCACTCTCGAGTACTTCATCATAAGTTCTTAGTGGGAACTTCTGGACTTCTTCCTTTATCTCTCTATTGAGAGAATTAAGGAATAAATCACATAGTTCCATTTGATCCATGTTTGGAGCACTCACTGATGAGTAGAGAACCATACGCCATCTTTGAATAAAATGAGCAGCAGATTCATTATGTTCTTGTTTGATATGCAAGAACTCCCTGATTCCCATTCTTAACAATTTGTTCATGTCGAAAGCTTTGATGAATTCTGACACGAGTTGTTTAAATGAGTGTATCGAGGCTTCAGGTATTCTGTAATACCAATCAAGGGCAATACCTTCTAAGGTCTTAGGGAATATTTTAGCGACAACCCCATCCCAAGGGAGTAACTCCCGTATGGCTGTGGCATAGGCCTTAATGTGTGCATTTGGGTCCCCTTCCCCTTTGTATTTGGGCAAATCAGGAAGAGGTCTTGGAAGCATAACACTTTGTATGGTGAAGTCTAGGGGTTCTTTTAAATATTCTGAATAAGTCCCTACTGCGTAGGCCTCAACCATCGATGGGGCTTGCTGAGGGGGTTGAGGTGGAATGGGTTGTTGATATGGCATAGCATATGCATTTGTAGGAACATAAGGGAATCCTTGTGGTTGAATGAACATCCCGGGAGAAGAGAACATGTCTCCTTGTGGTGATTTTGAATAAATGTTTAAGTAAGGAGGAACATTTTTCTGGTATGGGTTATTTGGTGCCAAGCCGAGAGGTGTCATGTTTTCTACTAGAGCGGTGTTTGAAAACATGGTCCTAGTTGGTGTTTGTTGTGGGTAACTATAAGGATTTTGAGGAGGCATGCCTAACATGCCTGTTCCTGTAAGGAGATCGACGTGACTGGGGTGATGCAGAGGGTTGGGGATTCCTACTTGCCCAAAATATGAGCAAGTTCTAGCCCTCTAACCTTCTCAGCTAAGGATGAAATGACCTTCATTGGCGAGGACACAGTGCTTTGTCCTTAAGGGTGTTTGTTGTATACCTTGAGGTTGTAAAGGGGTATGATACCCTTGCTATGAATTGATCATTACCTTACCAAGCTTCACTGAGGGTATTTCCCATAGGTGGAGGAATGGGGGTGTTCTCCTGGAATAGGGTATCAGACTGTATTTTTAAACTCCCTATAGGTGGATACATATTTTGGAAGCGTTGTTCACTTTTAGCGAAGCATGCTAAGTACTCCTCATCCAAAAAGGGGAGTGGGTCTGACTGTCTACTGATCTATGGTCTGAACAAGACCCGAGGAGATGAAGTGGATTCTCTAGTAAATGTCATATTGTTAGAGCCTGATGGCTCTGGCTATTGTGTTTGTGCAAACTGATCAAATTCCTCAATTCAGAATGAAGAACTTGAGCTAGTTTTGTGAGGGGGAGTTTGAGATGACAAGTAATTACTTGAATAGTTATCAGCCCATGTAGAAAGCGAGGGCGATGGTTGTCTATTTGTTTGACTATAGTTTGCTTCAAGACCTGAGAGAGGTCTGCCATATGCATCGTATCCTGACATATTTGGGGGGTATATGAATACCCGCAGAATAATGGGAAAGAGCGAAGGTGGATGAAAGAAATGAAAAATAAAAGAGGAAGATTTGTTTGTTCACGTCGGGTTCACCAATTTTGTACGATGGAAAAGTGACATGCGAGCACGGGAATATACAAGTATCTTTTCCTCGTACCCGACCTCCTGAGGTCGTGCCGAGACAGCTGGTGGTTTGAAATGCGGGTGACTTAGATGAAGTCACAGCCAGGATTATGGCTAGTTTTCAATGATAGAAAAGCTACAGGCGAGGATGAGAATCGGCAAGTAACTTTCCTATAGCTAACTGTAGGAGGATCAGTGACTAAGATCTGGTAGTGTGATCTCCTGATAGCTGAAATGGGAAAGGGGAGACTTAGAGGCTATGAACGGGTAGCATAAATTCCCTATGGTTTATCCTCCTAACTAGAATTTAAGCGTTTAATCTAGTTTGAAAACTCTGAATTAAATTATACTGAAAATAACAATTTATACTACTGTTGAAAAGGAAACTAATCTAAATAAAATATATGATTGAAAAGTTATAATTACGGATAACAATTAAACTACTTTTATACTAAAACTAAACAAGTGAGATAACCCGGTGTGGTTATTCACCTGTGCAGATGTGTGAATCTAGATAAAAGATAGCTAATTAACTTAATTGAAAACCTTCAATCCTACCTCAGAAGTGAGGAACAAATCATAGTTTCTCAGAAACTATCATTCCCCACAGCTTCCCTGGCAATATTGAAAGTGAGCTTAACTGAAATAAAATAATTCACTACTCTATTTGATATGTCATAACTAGAACTTTGATAGCTCAAACCTGGCATTTACAGAACAATGGTAAATCCAGTTGTGTGTGATTTCATCCCCTCAGTGTGATCTCCTCGTTCCTTCATGTTCTCGTGAATCCAGAAAGTGTGTATATGATAGTATCAATAGAAGATGGTATTCGAACATTGGCAGCTTTGGATATAGACCGAATACAATGCAAGTAGGAGAGGGATAACGCAAGTGAACAGAGCTTGACTATGCAATTCCTAGTGGGATTTATTGCGGGAATACAACACAAGTGTACCGAGAGCTTCAAAAACTATCCTTGTGACAAAACAAAACCTGCAACTTTAATGGATTCTAGTCTAGAAATGAAGCTATTCTATGCTAAACTGATTGTATGGAGTAGCAATGGAACAAGACTAAAACAAGAAGATTATATGACCTCTAAAACACCAACAATGGAGGCAAAACATGAAATTGGTAGAATTCTAAGCAAGAAATTGAAAGACTGAATAAGAGAATTGAGAAGATGAGGGGCCATTTGCTTGAAAACAAGATGGCTATTTATAACCAATGCATTTACCAGAGGGTAACTCCCATTTGATCTCTTTTACTATAAACAAAGGAAAAACACTATTACCAGGGGACCAAAAACATTAATGCAAGCCAAAGTTGTTGAAGAAAGCATGTAAATTTGAAGATTTATGTTTGACGCGATCGTCGGAGGAATCTGGAAAATGCGAACAAAACTGCCGCCCTATGCAGGGCGGTGGTTACGGGACTGCCACCCTGTCCTGGGCGGCAGTCACGGGACCACCGCCCAGTCAAGGTGGTGGTTCTGTCACCGAAGACAAAAATGTAAGAAAAATGGGGGGAAAAGGGAAAAACAAGGCATGCGGAGGCTTAGCGGGGCATGCAGGGTACAAGCGTATACATGGCAAGCCTTTCTATATTTCGAACACCTTGCAAGGAGACCTATATCATCATTGGGGTATGTGTAACATCGTTTTGGTGGTGCAGTACCCTACAATTTTGGGTACTTCCTTGTCTCTACACACTTTCACCATCGATCTATATGACCTTATTAGGCACACATCTCTTATCTACTTTATGTTATTGAGTGTTTGCTCAACAACATAAAGTGGGGGTGAATGTAGATAAAAAATCATGCACTTTGAGTACATATCTAGTCATGATTACATACTACTATTCATATGATTCCTAAGTACGAAAAGTAATAATTAACCCATGTCCTTGGCCATCTTTTCTTTCTTCTAATTTCTACTATCAGTCTTACGCTCTTTCTATCTCAGTTTGTCTTTTTACACCTCAGCATTTATCACCCTAAACACCAGTGCCCAACCAGGATGCCAACGTCAGGTTCCCCTATCCCCTCTAGGCGCCCGTGACCTCTTTTTACTTTGTTCACATATTTTGGGTCCTTTCTTACCATTTGAGCATATTATATTTTTTGTAGTCTTCCTTTCCAGTTTAATTATGAAATTCAAGTAAGGGAATCATATAAATATAAAGTTATGTAATCATAATAAGCGACTAAAGACTAAGCATTAGCTATCACCACCTAAGGTTACATCCAAAGGATCTTTAAGAGAATTAAATCATCCATTCTATCATCCATGCAAGGGAAAGGGACTACACTATTATGTATACACTTCACAAGAGGGTAAGTTATGTTTATTACATGCAAATATCTATTTACATCTCTTACATCTAGTTATTTTCTCGCTATCATGTGTGACACACACAAGAGCCACCTAGGGCACAATTCCGCACACACCCACCTAGAACTACATTAGGTCTGAAATTAATTGCAACGCTCAGTTGTAAGTTCACTTGTTTGACAGATGAGGACAATATGACCCCTCATTTTCATTCTTATCTTTTTAGGATTTGATGCACTCTTGATGGTTTTACAGGTCAATCTTTCATTATAGGTTATCAACGACATCGGTGATCATTGTGTGATCTACTTGTGACAAGAAGTGAAGTATAGTGAACATCTTGTGACCTTATGAAGGACATTTTCTTAAGGTTTTAGTAGTCACAAGTTCCCAAAGTAGGTCTAGGGTGCCCCCAGGTACCCCTACCCCTTTCTAGGCACCCCAGTCTTGGAAGATCACCAGCTCTCACTTTTTTCTGAGGATTTGTGTGACACTTATCCCTCTTTTTTCACCTAGTCATCACTTTGGCATAATTCAGATTTGGTTACGAATCAACTAAGTCATTTTATCCCTTCTTTACAACTAGGGTTTCATACTTTATAGCTTAATTTACTTGGGTTGTATTCTATACTTAATAGTTTATTCATTTAGTACTACATTGCATTAGAATTAGGCATCAATTAATTCAATATTTTCTTAATCACATAGACTTATCCTATGAAAGGATAGTATGTGGAAGTTAGTCTTTCATGTGTTATTCACATCATTACATCTTTAAAATACTTACCGAGGAATGACATTACACTTTTCTAAACAACATGGAAATGTCTTATTGGCTTGATTATGACAAAGTCTTAACAGATATTGGTTATGTGAAAAGTAAAGTAGCATGGAATATTCTTATTGTTTAACAACCAATAAGGTTATCAAAGGAATGACATTGTGAATTGTGAAGTAACTTGGAGATTTTTTACTGTCTCACACTTTGCAATGATTTCCACGACCTACCAAGTAATTGTTATTGTAAAAAAAAATAAGTGTGGAGCTTTATTATTGGTTTATTCTTTATGGTGACTGATAAATGTTATGTAAAGTCTAACACTGTGAAAACTGTACATATGTGGTGTTTTCTTATTGGTTTGCATTTTACAGTGAAACATACCTGACAAAAAGATCATATAATAGAAATGGTTTATAATAACCATAAATGCCTAGAGCCTTCTTACTAGATCACTTTCACACTCTGACATGGTTCTTACAAAGGATAACAACATGTGAAGTTATCAAAGCTTGCCATGTGGAATTAACAAGAATTAATTTTAAAGGTGAAAATACTGGTAAATTTCTTTGGAATATAGGATTCAAATAAGCTAAAAAAAATTCATACCCAAGCACCTGATATTCTATCTATTATAGACATTTTGGAGTCCAAATTCAAGTAATTAGGAAGCAAAACAAAGTATTTCTATTTTCAGAGATTAATACCTTTGTATATCTATAGTTACTAAAGTTTTTCAAAATTTATCATCAAGTATAAATAAGGAAAAAGATATTATCAGAAAAATGTACTAATTATTCAAATATATTATATGAATAAATATATTGCATATCCGTAGTTGGAAGCTTCTAATGTATTGATGGTGGATCATCTCTATGGTTTTCTTGAGCAACTCTTTGACTTGGCTGACAGTCAACTGGTGTAATAAAGCCTTCCCAATCTCCAATAGGTTTGTCTTCCATATTTGTAGCATTGTTATCTACCCCTCTCCTTTCATTAATCGACTTCTATATCGTCAAATCCCTATCATAGGGAAAGTTATTCACTTCGTACCATGATGTATAAATTCTCAAACAATTTTCCAAATTGTTTTTAAGCTTGTTTCATAATTTTGAATTTATAAAGGAAAATGCACTAAAAACTCTCTCATCTTCAAATGAACCCAAAATCATTGTTTGACATAGATCAACCAATGAGAAAACCAGTTCATGATTTCCTATAAAATAATTCTTAACCCATTTTTTTTCAATAGGTGGGTTATTGCTTCACACTCTATGGGATTATCCAAACATTCACTTGATATTGTAGAGGAATTATCAAAATCTATCCTTACTTAATTACATCAAGTTTCATTTATAGAGGAAAATTCATGGGATTGATCAATCAATATGGGATTTCCTTTTATCCAAGTAAAGCATCCCTAACTTAAAATACATGGAATATTTGTTTCATTAATATCAACAAGCTTACAAAATTGTTGAATCAATGTAGTCAATCTCTTGTGGTAGTCTTCATGCATTGATCTTTTATTTAGGACATTATTCCAATAGGTGGGATTTACTAAAGCCATTTATCCAAGTAAAGCATCCCTACTAAAATTTTCTCTTATTTCTTCTAGTAGGGAAACTGTAATTTCTCTTATTCTTACCCTTGTTGATGATGAAATGTTATCAAAGAGCATCCCTGTGACAATTACCTTCTCAACCTTATCAGTTACTATTCAAAATAAGTGCATTGATATCTCATATCCACATATAGAAGCACATACTTCTCCAGAAAAAATTAACCTTAGAAAGATACTTGGATTTCCAATCTTTATCAAATTATTCCAACTATCAAACTTTAGACCTAAAAATTTTGTCTCATTGAGAAACAAATATTCTATTGCTAAGAAAACATGTTTCCTCAAACTAGAAAAATCAACAATATATATAGTTCTTTCTTGGGATTGTTTAATTAAATGATGTATTTCATCCAACATGGGAAGGAGACCACACAACATTAGAAATTTCTCTATATCAGTAAAATGATGTATCAATTCATGAGCCTTGTCCACTTCTATGTTATTTTTCCACATTACTCCCAATAAGGATTGAAACTCATATTACACCCTACAAACTAGTTGATATAATGAGATCCACAGTGTGTCAAAATATTTTAATATTTTATGCCCATTTTCAGTCCTATAAATATATGGAATTTCTTGAACCTTTTAGGACTATGACAGAAATAAGTATGTACCTCTTGAACAAGTTCTTCAACTTTTGCTACAAGTTTAAATTTGCTGACTATTTTGTATACTAGATTCATTTTATGAGACATACAATGAATGACAATCATATAAATGAAATGAGATGTTTGGATTCTTATACATAGACCATTATGATGATCTTGCATTATAGATGCCCCATATTCCCCAACACATACCAATTTTATTACAATTTTAGAATCATCTATGCCATTGATCTCTTTCAAACTTCTTATTACCAGTTCACAAAGGTTTTCAGTGTTGGATTTCTCTCTCATCTTGTGAATAGAAAGTAAGTGAGGTTATGTCACGTGACTCTCAATAGTATAAACATGTATATAGAACTGAGTAATATTATCTATTATTGCAACCTCATCAATATATAAAGATGAGTATCGTGTAAACTTTAGTTTCTATTTAAAGTACTATTTATCAACCATAGCTACACATTTTTACCAATCCCAAATACTACTTTCAGATCAGTGAGAATGAGGAAAGTGTGGGAAACCAAGAAAAGACAACATCTTCTTATGTTTAGGAAAATCTATTATAGGACATATTTTTCGAATGTGAAAAATAGTAGCTAGTTGAATTGTTTTACCTAAAAGATTGTTTTGAATGACCTTGTTAAATTGAGATGTAATTTTCCCTCCATTATCTGCAACTATTCTTTCAGTTCTCTTTTGCTCCTAAAATTATTTTTCATACCTAATATGTAAACAATCATCCATAGTTTTCCATCTGGAAACATTCTTCACAACTCCATCTATAGTTTTCTTTTCATATATATTTCCTACATGTTTCTCAATAGTATTTAATTTAAGTTGCATTGTCTTGTCACTGCCCAATTTACAGCTATAGATTGTACATTTTCATTCTTTGGGAGGTTCAAATTTATTTTCATTTTTCAGCATGTTCAATAAATGGAAACTTAGAAACCCACTCTAACCTGAAACTCCTTCCCAAGTCCTATTTTCTTACCTTTCTCTTTCTTCCAGAAATAGGTGTCCCCTGAGTATTTATCGTGGTGGAATTTAAATTTCGTTGACTTCCAGAAGTTTCACCTCCAACATTCAATTGGGTAGGTGATCTGAATGTCCTAGTACTAGAGTAGAAATGTAAATCATCTAGTGATGTAGTTTCAACTTCATTCAATGGGATGTCTTCAAGGGGAGGCATTTCATTGTCATCATCATTGACAATGTCAGTCATCAAATCATCAATGAAATCATTTTGAGTTTCATTTTGAATGCAATCATTATCCCTTGATAGTGTTGGTCATATAAGATAAGGATGGGATTCCATAGATGGTTTCTCAAAATAAGATGTGTTTTTTTGTATCCCAGTATCGAGAGGTGTTGCACTTACTTTTTTCTTGAGATTCCCTTTTTAGCTGTCATTTTCCTATAAGGAAATTTTTTGAGCTAGCCACGATGAGATGAAAATAAACTAAAACATTGATGTGTCACATGACATGGAAAATAAATGACACTGGGATGATACACAATGCACATATACCAGTGGTACCGTAAAATAAAAAAATGACATATTTTAATAGATTATAACATTGCTAACAACCTAACTTACAAAAGTAGATAAATTAATGTGACAAGATAGAAAATAGGTTTTAAGATGGATTGATATTGAATGGAATTACTTACAAGTTAAGTGCTTATAGGATGTAAATTACAACATTGTAACCAGAAAAACCTAGATTTATTTGATTTTTTCAGCAAAATGTTGAATACTTTTCTACTACTTCGCAAATTTGTAAATTGGAAAAATATAATTGAAAAAGTCAAATATTTTTATTAGGGTCTCTAGAATCTAGATTCCAAGATATGTGTGTGAACTGTGGATCCCATCATTTAATGAATCCATTAAAAAAAACATTAGGGATTATAGATTTATTGGCTATTCGCATGGGATAAATTACCTTTTTTGGATTTTTTTGGATGAAAGGTGGGTAGTGACATAGTCATCAAAATAGCCACATGCATATTCTAGAATTCCTAATATTCACCTAATTACAAAAATTCACTGCTAAAATTTTCCCTGGCCTACAATGTATGGGGAGGCTTCCATTATTGAAATTAAACAACCTAAAACTATGGGGTGGCCATTAGTTGGGATCACACATGAATACTCCACTAAACCTGTGGCAAAGTGCTTGTACAATGTACAAGGGAGGAATTTGCAGTGAGAGAGGTAAAGGGAGTTGGGGAAATAAGGAGAGAGAGGGTTAATGTTGTGAGTAGGCTTACAAAATTCACATACAATAACCAAAGTAGGTCCACATTCAATTAGAAGAACACAACAATGCTAACAATGATAAGACTAACAAATCATAGACACAAAATTCTATTGATTCATTTATCAAAGGTGCAACACCTTTCTTGGTTTTACAAGATTATCATGTATGCAAAGTTGGAAAGTAAAGAGAGAGAGAGTAGAGGAACATAAGAAAAGGAATAGAAGAATTGCAACTTTTATTGCTTGATGTAGTAGTGGTAAATCTCAACAACATACATTCAATCAACAATTTCAACCCCTTGGAATGGAGAATCCATTCCAATTTATAGCATTACAAATTTTCTCTTCATCTACCCCCACATGACTTTTCACCTATCCCCATCACTTGTGACCTTTCATATTCCTAGGAGGTGAGTCTTTTTCTTATTAATGAAAAAGAAATCTTACAATGTTAATGTTGGAGGTCACCAAAGTGAATAGGATGAAATAGAAAAAAGTACATTCTTAATGGAAAATTAGAATATAGAGAAAGGAGGAGAGAGGGGGGATTGATCTGATGAAGATGAAGCCATTGTTGATGAAGAACTAGCCATTCATGATCCTTGAGGGAGAGTTCCCAAATGAGCTCTTGTCCTTTGAATTCTCTACTGAATCAGACTGTCGCGGGTGCCATCTTTTCTTCTTCTGGAATACAAATGTAGCTCAAAATTTTGATCCATGTCTTGGGAACACTGTTAATAGACTTGCACTAATTAAACCATTCTTTGTGGCCTCTTGTAATGTTAGAAATAGAGCCTCTGATGTTGGCAAGAGACTCCAAAGTGTCCTCATTGAAGGAGAGAGGATCACTTGCCTCCTTTTTGACTAATTCTTGGAAAGAACCGATGAGTTCCTCTGATGATGAATTCTCAGTGAGTGGAAGGGATCCAATTTTCTAAACATAGTTACTAACATCATCCAAAATCTCAAAGGCATGTTGTTCACTAGATTCAATTTCAGAGATGACATATCTTCTATCATGTCATATCTAGCATTCATTGTGTGGATCCAAACTAGGGACAAGTTCTCAACAACATATGTGAACACATTCCTACTCACGAGAGTGTGGGAGTTGAGGAAACTCATCTCAGACACAAGTGGGAACACCTCATCCCAATGGATCTTTCATTTTTCAATTTCTTCCCTTGTTTTCTTCACTTCTGAAATGGTGGCAAGAACATACCTGAACAGAGAGAGAACCTCTAGGAGCAAAGCCTTTCCTTTTTCAAGAATCTTCTCAATCCATTTGTCACTAGCTTTCCCTTGCATCATATGCCCTTGCACTTTCTTGATCATCTCAAGGTCAAAGCTACTGATCAAAGAAATGTCTTCCACAGGAGGCACTGAATTGGGCTCCAAGAAAGGTTGAATGTGGGCAGTGAGAACTCTCACATGCTCCTCCAATTGCTCAATTGTTCATTTGTACTCCTCATTTCAAGAAAGTATGTGGGTAGAGGATTCCTTGAATAAATGAGCATCACCTTCATGTGTAGCTTGACCCAATGAGATGTGGGTCAACTCATAGTCCTCATGAGTCATTTCATCTACAAGTTTTATAGCTTTTGGTTGGGAAACCTCTACATACTGATTACCGAAAACTCCACTGAAAAAGTGAGAAGTTACATATTCCTTCCTACCTCGTTTGGTCTTTAGAATATTTGTGATGGCCCCAAGGTCAGGTATTGCAGCTTGTTGAGTTATCCTTGGTTCACTTATGAGAAATTATTGGATCCATGGGAATGTATCTCGTAGAGTAGATGTGATGTTAGCCACAGGAACATCTTCATGAGCTTGATGAGGGATCACATTTTTCTCATTATGGGAAGGTTCCACCACCAAGGAAAACATACTTGAATGTCGATGAAGGATGAGAGGCTGAAATGGATCAATCTTACCTGGCTCAAGAGGCTCTATGGGATTTTTGATGAATCTCACCTTCTTATGAAGCTTCCTAGAATAGGGAACCTCTTGTGCCCTCTTTTCATTATCTTTCTTTTTAAAGATTCTTGTTCAATGGCCCTTGGTTTACTGAATGATATTTTTATTGCAATGTTTCTTCCTTTGAGGAGTGACCACACTACCAGGGGTTTAATGAAGTGTTTAAGAATGCTATTGTGAAAATGACATCAAGTGAAACTAGGATGGTTTCTCATTCTTGCATACATGGTGTCTCCATATGAGATCACCCATTTAACCTTTCTTGACTTCTAGAGTACTTCATGAATGAAATCAGATTTGGGAATCTTACATACCTTCTTGCTCATATGCTTCCATGGGAAAATATTCATTTATTGATTCTTCACACATGATGGTCTTGAATATGTCTTGATAGCTTGATTAGCTCATTTTAACTTGCTTCTGAAGATGATTGTAGAAAATTATGACATGATGACTCTCGAATTACTCCATGAGATTCACATTTCACTTTTGAACATGATGATACACCCTTTTTTCACTTCATAATTCATTTCCTTGACAAATGTTACTGAGTGAAAACATGCCTAATAACATTTGAACACCATTGCTCAATTCTCTCATGGAAATGTATTTCCTTCCCCAAATGGAAGGATTGATCTCTGAAGCAAATGATGGACTTGTCATGTGTCAAGTGTGATTGCCATAATGAGTGTTGGGGTTAAACACACCAGTTGTATAGACAATATATCATATCTAAGCATACAAGCAATAAAACAGAAATAACCAGAAGATAAACAAAACAAGAGAATAAATAACACCAGATTTAACGTGGTTCACCCAATGTGGGCTACGTCCACCAAGAAACATCTAATATTATTATTCAAAGCTTTATAGAGATTATACAATGAAGATAATCTTCTTCCACACCTCTCAGATGTTCAATACTTTCTTCCTCACTCATCTTCTCTTCACCAAGAATTCTCTCTCAAAGAATTAACTTCTTATAATTCACTTTATTATCTCTCTTCTAACCCTAGCATTTATGCTTATATATGCATATACATCTACTTAGGGCAGCTTTAGCTATGCAATTACAATTAAGAAATCATTTTAAAGAAAAATATTTATAATTCCCGTGAGTTAAACAACAAAATCACGCACAGGTAACCAATGTCGGTTCCTACTTTCCCTACCAATTGCCCTTGACCTCATTGGTTCCCGGGTGATCCGACGTCACTACTCAACCGACACTGTCAGTTACTGTGTATTCAGCAAGTTCAAAAGCATGCTAATGTGAAGTAATTAAGCTCCACACTCAACAATCTCCCACTTGGAGATAAATTGTTTCACTGTACCTATACAACACCATTCTTGGATCCTTTTCCTTGGCCTGTTTCTTCCTCTTCAAGTCTCAAACTTGAAGACCAACAGAAGTGGAGTGTAGCTCCAACTTCTCCTTTACCAATGGATTCGTTATCATATCCACAAGGTTCTCATTTGTATGAATTTTCTCTAACTTCAGCTTGCCCATCCTCCAATACCTGTCATATGAAGTGATATCTCAACTGAATGTGTTTCGTTCTTGAATGAAATACTGAGTTTCTTTGCCAAATGAATTGCACTTTGAATATCACTGTATAATCTGTAATCCTCTTTCTCCTTTCCCAACTCTTCCATGAACCTACTCATCCATATCATCTCTTTGCTAGCCTCTGTAGCTGCAACATACTCTGCCTCTGTAGTAGACAAAGCCACAACCTTCTGCAATCTTGAAATCTAGCTAACTGTCGTTCCACCTACTATGAAAACATATCCAGTGGTGCTCCTCCTACCATCCAAATCTCAAGCCATATCTGAATCAACATAGCCACATAAATAAATATCTGAACCTCCATAGCATAACTGCATGTTGGATGTCCCTCTCAAATACTGAGAATCCATTGGACTACTTTCCAATGCTCTTTACCTGGATTAGCCATAAATCTACTCACAACTCCCACTACCTGTGTAATGTTTGGTCTGGTACAAACCATAGCATACATAAGACTTCCAACTGCTGAAGCATATGGAACTTGTGTCATGTACTTGACCTCCTCATTGTGATGTAGGACACTGATCTTTGCTCAATTTGAAGTGTCTCAGCCATAGGTGTATTAACAGGTTTTGAAATTTCCATGTTAAACCTTTCCAACACCTTATTGATATAATCCTCCTGAGACAAATACAACTTCTTGTTTTTCCTGTCTCTGTGAATTTACATGCCAAGGATTTTATTTGCAGCTCCCAAATCCTTCATTGCAAATGTGTGAGCTAGCTTTTCTTTAAGCTCACCAATGTCCTGCATACTAGATCCTACAATAAGCATATCATCCACATACAATAACAAAATAATATAGCTCCCATTTTCAAGCTTCTTGAAATAAACACAATGGTCAGATTCACATCTCATATAACCATGCTCATGCATAAAACTATCAAACCTCATGTACCATTGCCTTGGAGCTTGCTTGAGCCCATATAATCTCTTTTTCAACCTACACACAAGTTTCTCCTTACCCTTGACTTCATAACCAAGCGGTTGCTGCATATAAATCTCTTCCTCTAAATCACCATGAAGGAAAGTCATCTTAACATCAAGTTTCTCTAAATGTAAATCTTTTACTGCAACTAAACTCAATACAGTACAAATAGAAGTCATCTTAACTACAAGGAGAAAATATCTCACCAAAAGTCAATACCTGATTTATGTAAATCCCTTTACCACAAGCCTTGCCTTGTACCTTTTTTGTCCACCCTCTTCTTCCTTGATCCTGTAAACCCATTTGTTTCTACAATTTTCTTCTTACCTGCTGGCAACTTAACCGAATCCCATGTTTGGTTTTGTTCCAAGGAGTCCATCTCCTCATCCATGTCATGCTCCCACTACACGTGGGTCTCATCCTGCATTGCTTCTTCAAAACTTTCTGGTTCACCACTATCAATCAATAATAAATAAGATAAGGAAGGTGTAAATCTTTCTGGAGGTCTACTTACCCTTTGTGACCTTCTCATTGAGATTTGGGGTGTCAGAGGCTCAATTTGCTCATTCTACAAATTTGTATCAATTAGATAGTGACTGACCGGTCACCTGATCTGACCTATAGTTCTGACTGACCATGTTCAACTAACTGACCGTGCGGTTTGGACTCTTCTATAACTGACCTAGTTCCAGAGGTGTCCAAACTTGACAGTCAGGGTCAACTGACAAACATCGATTACTGTGTATAACTGTAGGTATTAATTTTAAATCCGAGAAGTTGCATTTTCATCCACAAACTCTCTCAACCGGTTCATCTTTTAGGTACCAAAACTTGATCCCTGTACATTCTCTTTTAATTCCATTCAATTTCATGACTCCTAATAATCTTAGAATCTTCTAAATCCTAAAAATGAAATCTGAAATCACAAGAGCCATAACCAATGAAAGTACATCTCTTAGATTTAGCATCCAACTTTTTATTTTCTTTATCAACATGCACAAAATATTCTGAACCAAAAACTCTAAGAAAAGAAAGATCTACCTCTTTTCCAGTCCAAGCTTCTTCTGGTATTCCACCATCTAGTGTAGTTGAAGGCCCACTGGTTAATCAAATAAACTATCGTGTATAACTATTTCTGCCCAAAATTGTAAGGTTAATCTAGCATGTATCCTCATGCTTCTAGCACGTTCCATGATTGTCATGTTCATTCTTTCTACAACACCATTCTCTTGTGGTGTTCTAGGAACCATTCTTTCTCTTTGTATTCCATTCACTGAACAATAATCATTGAAAGCCTTGCTACAGTACTCACCACCATTGTCAGATCTAAGGCATTTTAACTTTGAATTTGATTCATTTTCCACAAGGGCTTTCCATCTTTTAAAAGTCTCAAAAACATCATATTTACATTTAATACAATAAATCCATACCTTTCTTGTGGCATCATTAATGAAAGTCACATAATATTGGGATCCTCCATGAGAAGCTACCTGGGTTGGTCCCCACACATCTGAGTGTACAAGCTCTAATTTTTGCTCCTTCTTTGTTGACCCAACTTTGAGAAATATCACTCTCTTTTGCTTTCCAAATATACAATGCTCACAGAAATCAAGATCTAAATCTTTCAAATCTGATAACTTACCCTTATCCTTTAAGATATGCATTCCTTTTATATTCATATGGCCTAGCCGATTATGCCACCTGCTTGCATCTGAATCTAAAGTAGATAGCATAGAAAAGGAATCAATAATACAAGTAGACAAATATAATGTTCCTACCTTCTTGCCTCTTTCCACAACAAGATATCCCTTGGTAACCTTCTAAGAGTCAGTTGTGAATGTAACCATGCAACCAGATTCACCTAGTTGTCCTGCAGAAATTAGATTTATCTTAAGGCTTGGCACATGCCTCACATCTTTCAATACCCATGTATTTCCATTCTGTAATTTAGATGAACTTATCACCTTTACCAGTAATATTGCATGGTTCATCATCTCCTAAATAAACATGCCCAAAATTACCCTAGACATAATTTTTGAAATAACCCTTATTAGGGGTAGCATGGAAAGAAGCTCCTGAATCTAAAACCCATGATTCTAATTTATTATCCAAGGAGAGAATAAGGGCATCTTGCATTACCTCACTTGTTATGTTTTCCTCTTTACCTTTCTCTAGTACATTTCTTTGTTTTTCTTGGACTAACAATCCTTCTTTACATGTCCTTTCTTTCCACAATTCCAGCAAAGTAATTCTCTATACCTCTGGATTTAGATATACCATTCCTTGACTTTGATTTCCCATTATTCTTACTCTTGGATCTCTCCTTCTGGATCTTCCCATGCTTTCTACATTTAAAGAATTTCCAGATGATGACTCTCCTATACTTTTCATGCATATTTCCTCATTCAGGATTATACCGATCACATCATCAAACTTCAAAATATTAGTAACAGATGTTGTATTACTAACATCCATTACCAAGTTATCCCAACTATCTGGACAAAGAGCATAAGAATAAAAGTGCTTTCACTTCATCATCAAACAAAATTTCTACTTATTTTAATTGATTTACAATAGACCGGAAATCATTCAAATGACTTGATGCAAATCCACCTTCTTGCATCTTAGAATTAAATAATTTTTTCATCAAATAAACTTTATTTGAAGCACTAGGTTTTTCATATAAATTAGCTAAAGATTCCATCAAATCTACCGTGGTTTTTGCATCTACAAAATTCGAAGCCACTGATGCTACTAGGATCAATCTTATAGATCCCAGAGACTTTTTGTCAAGAACCTTCCATTCTTCATTAGTCATCGTACTTGGAAAATTGTTGGTGAGGTTGAGATGATTACTAGTATAAATCATGATGATATTTTATCATCATTCCCCCTTATGATACTTTGAGAGCTTGTGGGGGGTTCCCTTCTTTTTTAGACCAAAAACAACATATTGACCTTATGATGATAGAAAAAAGAAACGGGATGAGTGAAAAAGAGCTTCCAAGAACTTTCTGCAATGAAAAATGAAACTTTCTATTTTTAGCCAGTGGGGTCGGAAAATACTTTTTCAATAATTTTACATAATAATTATTATCTGAAGCTCTTAATCCACTTAGGATATCTCCACTAATGAAGATATTATATTTTTAGAATTTTTCTATTATTAGATATCTAATTTTTCCCAACGTGTTATTTTAAGAAAGTTTCTCAATTGACCATGTTTCAGTGTTTCTTATTGTTCCAAGATGTTCCGAGTGTTGAAAGTTTGCTAATTTGGGAAACTTGTTATTTTTAGAATCTCATTGTTCATAACATATTCTATTTTTAGTAAGTGGAGTTACCTGTGTCAAATTCCAATGAAACCACCATCATTGTGTTTTTTTAAAACCGGGATGTCGTGCTCCAATTTTCATCATTTTCCATCCACTGAATCTCTTGGAAATTAAAAAATCAAGTTTCTAGGGTCTGGTTTTAAAATACATGTACCAAAAAAGCTACAACATTGATGAATTTTTTGTCACACTCATCCCTAAGGCATTATGTATAAGAAACTACTGGAAAAATTTCACTTTGATTGGATTCATAGTTTGAGAGATATGAGAAAATATTGTTTTTAAAGGCTATGGTTCTAGAAAATTTTGGACATAATCTCTGGTAAATATTGATGTTTTTCAAGGTATGACAATAACAACAATGGAGGGAGCTCAACCTGTGTAGAGAAAATAATCAAAAACTATGTTTTAAAATACTTTTATACTTCCATGTTGACCATAGATCAAACCCAGGTTAAGTGAGAGTTAATGTGAGGTTAGAAAATCATGTTTAATGTTGCAATAAGGACATAAGGGATAAAAAGGACAAAAAAGTATGCCTTGGAGAAAGATGTTGACGTGTGTCATGGTGGAAATTTGGCTAAGTGTGGATTTGCAAATTATCCCTCACTCACACCCACCTTAACTTAGTTTAGACTCAACCCCGGTTAACTTAACTACATGTGGAGGGTCTGAGAGCTACAAAAGGGCATGATGTGCATTTTCTTGTCCTCTATGTCCCTTTGGGGACATGGGGGACATCAGGGACAATAAGGACAATAGGTGCTCAAAATTGCACCAATGGGAGGAGTATGAGGGAAATTTTTTGTTTCCCTCATGTTCCCAAGGGGAAAATAAGGACAAAAATAACTCAACAGTGTGTCTTTCCATTAATGGAAAGCCAAATTTTACACTAGTCCAAAACTAGCCTGAAAACTTACTTCTTTCACCTTAGGATGGTGTTTTGGGGTAAAATGTTATATTAATTTGACTCCAAAACACATTCTAAAACCAATGCAATAGGTTTTAGATATTTATTATGCTTTTAACTTAAAAATATGCCCTTTTTTTCTAGAACTGCAAGGGGCAGTTATAGTATTTGGAATGTTTCATGAAACCTTCAAGCCTTGGAGAAAAATGAATGTTAACAATTTTTATATAATTCCCATACTTTTATAATTCCTATTTTGTTTCCTCATAACTCCTTGCGGAGCTCTCGGAATCATCTAGAGAATTTGAGATTCATCGCAAGAGTGCTCATTCCTTACACCTGAAAACCCACTATTGAGAAAATTGTCCCTGAATGATCAAAAATTTCCTAAATCTTCCTAATTTTCTTCCAACACCCTTAAGGATATACAATACCACATTTGGATACTTAATACATTTTTACACTCTTCCAGTGGTTGTACACGTGCTCTAAAATGGTCAAAATCATCCTATCTAAGCTTCTAAGAGAACTAGTCTTTCATTACACTTCACTAAATCAACTTATGGACCTTGTTAAACCTTTTTAAAAATTGATACATGTTAACCAAATACATTGGTACTATATTAAGGGTTGATACTATGATGACATGGGAGGCAGGTTGGCCAGGGGAGAGATACGGGAAGACTGGAAGGTAAGGTTTCACATTATGGCTCAGTTGTCATGGTTTGAGTTTTGCATTTTTGGGCTAGTCATTTTACGTGACAACAAATAGATAATTGGGTTGGAGTCATTTTAAGTTTTTAATAAGATCATATTAGCCCTAAGGAGTGTTCATAAGAGTCTTTTAGATAGCGAATTTAAGTGGAGATCTTGGGATTGTGACTTGGTTACCTTGTGTGGTAATATTGAATTCAGATGATGGTGATTTGATTGATATAGAAGGTTAATTCTGTAGAGTAAGGCCCTTAAAAAAATTACCTTTTACTTTGACAAAAATGATGCGGTGATCAATGTAGCCAACCATAGAGTCTTATTCATAGGGTTTCCTCTTGTAGTTGACGTGGTTGGCTTGAGAAGCTTGACTTTGAACTTGTTTTTTAGGATTTGGATTTTGATAGTGCTTGGGGAATGGGTCTTATCAGATACCTAACTATTAATTTTTATATGTGGAATACTTTGCTTCTATTTCAATTTCTCCCTTATCAGTAAAACCATAACTTAATATGGGAAAGGGACCCACCATACCGATTTGTTCACGTGCCCTTTAATTCTAATACATACACAACTATTATTTTCCCATTACTAAGAATGCTTTAAGTAGACATATAACAATTCCATCAAAGGGATTATTGTATGGGAAATTCAATTATGTTTACCACCATGAGCTTACGAAAGATAGACTATAGTGGCTCACCAAGAGGTGGATAAGTCCTATTTAAGTAGTTTTTTCTTGGTCTACCTCATGGGATAGTGTTACTACAATGAAGTGAGGAGTTGGTAATGAAATATCCCTGGATGGATGGTTACAAAAAAATCAATGGATGAGCTTCATCTTTAATGTTGTATCTAGGCATCAGTCACTTGGTCCTTATCATCAATATTATTTTTTTTTATCAAAAACTTGGGTTTTCAGCTATGGAAGTGGATGGTTAGTGGCCTTCTTTTGATTAGATCTTAATTAGGCCCTTAGTAATAATATATTTTTCAATTTGGGTTCCTTTTTATATTATTTCATCAAAAGTGTTATACTCACAATGTACTTGTAGATGAAAGGCCAATTCTTTATCAAGGTTGGTAATGAAGGTATTGACTAACAATTATTGAAGGTATTGCGTACCATCCCATGAATTTTTCAACACAGCAACACTTGTCATATTTTAGGAAGGATGTTAAAATATTTCCTCCGAAAACAATTATTTGGTGTCACACAAGATCCCTATCATGGTGACTTTCATTAATGAACTTATATAAACAAAAAAAAAATTCTTACAGTGACTTATATAGAACTCGGAAAATTTGTTAATGAATCTCATTAGGTAGATTTCATAAACTCAATCGCAATGTGTCCACATAAAACCCTGATTGTAAATTCTCTCCGTAACCCTATTGACTATTTACTTTATCTTCACCTCTTGAATTACCATGTAAATTTTTAAAATATCCTGAAGATTAATATAAAATCATAGTGTTTTAAAATTTTGGTGGTTTGAAATAATCGGTGGGAAAGGCACCTTGGATAATATGAAGCCCTCAAGTCATTTTGGTCACACTAAAATATGGGCATAGTCACTATTTATCTACTTATTTTTCATGTGTTCAAAGATTTAACCCTTTTATTTATCATGTTTTCTATTTATTTTCATTATAGATATGAAAAATTATTAACAAACTATAGACAATTGGTTAGAAAAATAAATTTGGATTCATGATGGTCTATATCTAAGTTTCATATGCCTCTGGGGTTATTCTCCCAAACACTTCTTAGTGCATGTTATTAATCGATATAAAGATTGCTTATAATGGGAGGACTTCCAAAGTGGATCCTCAATTAGACCGACCAACCTTGTGCATTTAATCGCACTATCATTTTATCCCAATCTACATGACAATGTATATAAAATATTCTATTTAGATTCAGTTCTTCCTATTTCCAGTTCTTGAAAATACCTAAAAACTAAACAAAGTAAATGGGTTAAACATATAATCAATTTAAGGATCAATGGCATTATAAACGAACAAATGAATTGATTGAAATTTTCATAAATTAATGAAAATGTATAAGATGAAATGAAAGTTAAAAATAACATAATTTTGTGGTGACTTAGCTCCAAAATTGATCAATTTTTGGAGGAGGTCATCCCTATTTTCATATAGGTATTGATCAATTCATGCTATATCCTCATATAGTCGTTTAGAATAAGTCATTAGGATTTTCTTCTCACTTGGTGATCTATAAGCATTTCCTCATCATCATTGTAAACAAGAGTGTCTTTGGGCGATCTAATATTGGCAAGGTGGCCCTTTGTCTTCATTGTCATTACTATTTAATGTATTGGAGCGCGTTTCATATATTCGAGTTTGGGATGAACCATTGGTACTTTCGACTTTTGTAATTTTGTTCTCAGCTTGTGCTGGGAAATTACTAGAGCGCGGGTTTCATGTATGGATCTTACCATGAAGTAATGGTTTGACTTGGAGATAATATTGGCTAATTAATTTAAATCAAGAAATAAAGCCTAAGTTTAAATTAGACCCCATAATATTCTTTGAGTTAAGGTAAAATTTTGATGAGGAGGGTATAGATGACCCTAGGATTGATAAGATTGAAATGTTGATGTGTTGTTAATTAATAGGTTGATGGTGGTTTATATGTTATCTTTGATATGTATATTTTTAATTAAGATTTTTAGAGGCATGATTTACATTTGTACTTAGAAGATGGAACATGTGAACGAAGGTTGAATAGTGGATGTGAAGATAAAAAATTGGTTATAGATTAAATGGGTAAGGTATTGGATGGTCTAAAAACTATCATCCTCCCATGTGGTCAATATGGGAAGTAGACATGTCAATAGGATTGAGTGGTTGTATTAGAGTTATTCAATGTAAAGAAAAAAAAATTAAATTGAAAAATGAACTCTAAAGTTACACCTTTGCGGAGGTGACTTCATTTGGTTTGAGACAGAGAATGCCTACTTTGATCCCAACTCCCCTATCCTCTGGACTAGTCTATATGGATCAACATGGGACTATGTGATGCACAATGGATGTATTAGGATTGACTTCGAATGAAAAGAATTCCTAGTTTTAGATTAAAAATCAGCTATAAATTTAAAAACTCCATATTTGAGTCCTTACAGGTTGAGGGGCAATCCACTTGTCATGCAAGCACACAAGCTCCTATGCTAGTCTATCCTTGTAAATGGAATTTTTAAATGATGTACAACGTGACTAGTATCCCACCAATATACCTCGCATAAAGTGGTGAATAAATTGGTCCCCTAACCATCACTTTAAATGGTATGGAGTGGGTAGCTTTGAGAGTTTTTGTTCCCTACACTACTAACCATGGCTGAAAGGTCTTAAGACTAGGCTAAACAAGACTTGTTATGTGTGTCCACCATATACAAAGTGGTATCCAATGCCCTCTGTAAAGATGTTATCTAAGGCATGGCCAAATGGGACATGAAAGCCTCACACTATGTCTAATATTCATAAACAAAGTTAAAAAATAAGTTGGAATGCACTTAGCGAGATGAACACCAAATATGTTGTTTTCTCGAGTTTAATATTTTACATTTTATCTTTAGTTTGTGCATGTATTTTTCAAGTTTCACACCATACAAGACTCCTAGAGAAAACTATAGTCTGGAAGTGCACACCAAGATCAATCTCTCATGCCACTTTAACACTTAGAATTTTACCCTTTGAAGCCTAGGATATTTGCTTATCCTCGCAATAATGTACTAAGGGTTTGACTTCCTCGAAGCAAGTGCCACATAAAAGTCAACCTATTCCTTGATATAAAGTCATACACAAAACAAAATACAATGATATACAAAAGTATATAAAAAAAGCAAGATACAAATAAAAATATAGTTTGTATGTTATTATAATTAGACTCGAATTGGTGTTTCTTAGATTTTAGAGTTAGTGGTTTATTGATTTTAGCTGAGACCAATTTATGGGGGAGTACAACTTGCAAATATCCACAATTATAGATCGCTACTCAATATGGTATCATATATTGAATGCAATCCTTTGGTGAATTAAGTGGCTTAGTCTATGATAAAAATGACACGTTTAGTCATTCACGTACAGAATAGATGGGGATATTGTTTTAATTCATCATTCAATATGGCATAACTAGTCTCATAAAATATATACATCTCTTTTTTTCATATGATAAAATGAGAATCATGGGTTCTACAGCTCAAAAACATCATAGAAAATGTACATCTAGAATATTAAATGAGGTTATTGTGTGTTACCACAAGGTGATTTGTATCAATTGTAATGTTTTGCGAACCGTTACATTTGGTAAAACCTCGAGGCATTAGTGAAATCCACACATGAGGATCATAACATCATAAAAATGCTTCAAAAGAGCCTAAACTCAGGCATGGGTTTGCGCCCGCACTCCCAGATGTGACAAGCCCCACTTGATCGAGGTTTAGGCAATGGGCCCTGACTAGCACAATCTTAAGAGACTAAGTGGGATTCGAACATGGGTGGTCACTCTAATACCAAATGTAACAAACCGTTACACCAAAACCTTGAGGCATTAGTGAAATCCACACATGAGGATCATAACATCCCACCACGCTTCCATTGTGGATTTCACTGACGCCTCGAGGTTTTGGTGTAACGGTTCATTACATTTGGTATCAGAGCAACCACTCGTGTTTGAATCCCACTCGGTTGGTTACGCCAGTATAGCCCCCGTGTGGCTAAACGTCACTGAAGCAGGGCTCATACGTGTGGGAGTGTGGGCGCAAACCCAGCCCAAGGTCGGGCTCTATGGCCAGCATGGTGGGATGTTATGACCGATGTGTGGATTTCACTAACGCCTCTGAGTGAAATTACTTGATTAATTATGATTATCACCAGCAATAGAACACCAAATAACACAATATTGCAGATAAATTCTCTCAATATGAAAGTATAATAGCTTGGCCACTTCGAGGGGGCAACCTCCAGAACATATAATAAGACTCAAATACTCAACATAATGATCATCCACTACCTATAACCCCTATTTATACTATTCCTATGCTATGGCCATCAGCAAGGCCGACCAACCAATGATAATAGATCATATATAAAAGAGATACATCATGATATTAAGTTATGATAGCAACAAGTTGGCTATATCCATCCCATGTAAGATATATAATTAAGGGCGTAACATGCCCCTCCCCTTCAAAGAAACATTGTCCCCAATGTTGGGAAGCCCTAGATGTTGCTGCATGAATGCTTCATCTTCCCATGATGCATCCTCAATATTCATATTCTTCCACTTGATCAGGTACTCGGTAATGACTCTGGTCCTCAGTCTTTTGGTGCGTGTCTGAAGAATGCCTTCAGGTTCCAATATGATCCTTCCTTCCTCGTCTAGTTCTGGAAGCACTGATTGGGTGGAAATGTGTTGCCCAATAACTTTCTTTAAGCAAGAAACATGGAAGACTGGATGTATTCTACTTCCTGGAGGGAGCTCTAGCTTATATGCCACACTACCAATTTTCTGCAAAACTCGGTAAGGACCATAGTATTTAGGAGCAAGCTTATTATCCTTTTGTTGTTGTTTCAAGGATAATTGCTTATATGGCTGTAACCTTACAAAAACAAAGTCTCCCTCTTCAAAGTGTCACTCACTCCTATGTTGATCAGCCTGTTGCTTCATACGGTTTTGTGCCCGTGCCAAATTTTCTCTAAGACTAGAGAGTACCTCATGTTGATGTTGAATGTGATCTTCGACTGCTCTCACCTTTGGTTTGACCTTCAAGCTAGATATGAGTGATGGAGGATGGTACCCATAAAGTGCCAGAAATGGAGACATTTTGGAGGAGGTATGAAATGAAGTATTGTACCACCATTCTGCCAGTGGCAACCATTGCACCCAACGTTCTTGTTTATCTGAAGTAAAACATCAAAGATATCCCTCTAAACATTTATTTACCACCTCAGTTTTCCCATATGATTGGGGATGATAAGAGGAACTCTGGGCTAGTTGGGTACCTAGACAAGAGAACAAATCAGTCCAAAAGTTACTTGTAAATATTGGATCACGATCACTTACTATAATTTTTGGCATGCCATGGAGCTTTTGAACTGTATCCATAAAAGAGATGGCAACGGTACTAGCTGTGAAAGGATGAGCCATGGCACAAAAATGAGCATATTTGGTAAGTCTGTCTACCACGACCATGATGACACTTTTCCCTTCTGATTTAGGTAATCCTGTGATGAAATCCATTGATACCTCTTCCCATCTCTCACTAGGAATAGACAGAGGTTGGAGAAGACCAGGTGTCTTAATGGTCTCGCCCTTATTTTTTTGGCAAACCAAACATTCTGCCACAAATTTTTGAACATCTCCTTTCAACCCCTCCCAAAATAAATCCTTCTTAACTCTATGATATGTTTTCAGGACCCCAACATGGCCACCTATTGGAGAAGAATGTAGCTCTGAAAGAACATGGTGTTTAAGTGTAGAGTTCTTACATAGATATAACCGATCTTTGTACCACAATGTATCCCCCTTCCATATAAATTGATCTGATATGGATGGATCTACCTGGAGATTTTGAATGAGAGTATGTGTGGTTGCATCTTTCTTCCATTCTTCTCATGCTTGATCTACCCAATCTGCATGTAGTATAGAGATGGCACATAACAATGCTTCGGCAGGACTCATACCTCCTAGACAGAGCATCAACGACCAAATTTTCCTTTCCTTTCTTATAAACAATCTCAAAGTCATATCCCAACATCTTAGTGACCCATTTTTGTTGTTCTTCTGAAGATAGACGTTGTTCTAAGAAATATTTCAAACTATCATGATCAGTTTTTACCTTAAAATGTCTACCCATCAAGTATGGTCTCCATTGTTTGACTGCATGTAGTATTGCCATCATTTCCTTTTCATATGTGGGTTTTAACAAATTCTTTCCTTTTAGTTGTCAGCTCTCAAAAGCAATGGGGTGTCCTTCTTGCATTAGTACTACTCTGATTCCATTTCCTGAAGCATCGCACTCAACTATGAAAGTTTTGGAGAAATCTGGGGTTGCCAATACTGGAGTGGTGCACATAGCTACCTTCAATTTTTCAAATGCCCTAGATGCTTCCTCATTCCACTGAAAGGAGTCCTTCTTCAATAATTTTGTGAGTGGTGCTGCTATACTACCATAGTTTTTGACAAATCTACGATAATACCCTGTGAGACCTAAGAAACCTCGTAATTGTTTGAGGGTTCTTGGGGTTTCCCATTCCACCATGGCCTGGATCTTGTGAGGGTCCACCTTAACACCTTCATGAGAAACAATATGGCCCAAGTATTCCACTTCCTGTACCCCAAAAGAACACTTTGAAGGCTTGGCATAAAGTTGATGTTTCTCTAAGACTTCTAAGACAATATTGACGTGATGTAAGTGTTTCTCCCACGATTTGTTGTAGATGAGTATATCATCAAAAAATACTAAGACAAAATTTCTTAGGAATGGTCTAAATACTGAATTCATCAAGCTTTGGAATGTGGAGGGAGCATTGGTAAGGCCAAATGGCATCACTAGGAATTCATAATGGCCTTGATGAGTTCTAAAAGTTGTCTTATGAATATCTTCTTGCTTGACTCTAATTTGGTGATACCCAGAACGCAGATCTAGTTTTGTAAAATAAATGGCACCATGCAACTCATCTAATAAATCATCAATGATGGGAATAGGAAACTTATCTTTGATAGTGAACTTGTTAAGCTCTCTGTAATCTGGACACATGCACCATCTTCCATCCTTGCGATGCACCATCACCACGGGAGTAGAATAGGCACTTTGACTGTGACGAATAATACCCATTTCCAACATTTCCTCCACCATCTTCTCGATCTCACTCTTTTGCACATATGGATATCTATAAGGCCTGATGTTGGGGGGTTGGCTTCCTGGAATCAACTGAATAGCATGATCATGCTCTCTTTCAGGTGGCAATCCTCTTGGTTCCTTGAAGACAACTACATGTTGATTAATAACCTTTTGAAGATCAGGATGCAATACCTTCATTTGCGGTTGGACTTCTATAGAGAATAATCATGCTACAAAACCTTCAGACCCCTTTTTAAGAATCTTCTGCATTTGGTGAGAACTCACCACTAGAGGATCTTTAGCTTGTAGACCTCGAAGTTCAAATTTTTTACCCTCAGAATGAAAGCGCATGAACAATTCCTGGAAATTTATCTCTATGGTGCCCAAGGTAGTGAGCCACTGAACACCTAAGACAATATCAGCTCCACCCATGGGAATAGAAAACATCGTAGATTCCAATGTGTAATCACCCATCATGATTTTGACTTTATGGCATTTACCTGAACATTGGACTGTGCCACCATCTGCAATCATTACTTGAAATTCAGGTGCTGGGTAGATGAAACAATTTAGTCTTGTTGCCAACTTATGATTGATGAAATTATGTGTGCTCCCTGAATCAATCAAGACTGTTACCTTCTGCTTCTTAAGATAACCCACAACTTGAAGGGTTTGTGGAGTACTAATACCTGATAGAGCATGGCATGAAATAGTGGGCTGAGGATCTCCAGATTCTTCCTCTAATTTTTCCACTTCCTCTGTTGATGTTGCCTCATATTCTTCCTCATCACCAGATCCTTCAATGTAGAACAATTTTTTCTCAGAACATTTATGATTTGGTCCATATTTGCTATCATAGTTAAAGCATAACCCTTTGGCTCTTTTTTCTTCAATTTGTTGAGGTGTCAACCGAATTGGCCGAGGGTAAGAAGGAGACAAGGTGTTACGATATTTTATGCTAGAAAAGGTCTACCTTCTACTGGAAAGAAATTTTTCCTCTACTCGACGTGCCATGATAATAGAATCAGCAACCTTGAGTGGGTTAAACATGCATACCTCATGCTCAATGTGGTCCTTAAGACCCCCAAGAAATAGGTCATTCAAATACCCTTCTGTAATATCCTCCACACGCAAGGACAAAGTTTGGAATTGATGGACATACTCCTTAACTGAACCAGTTTGGCGTAACTTTGATAATTGGTTGAAGTAATTCTCAGAAACACTAGAACTATAGTGTAATTGAAGCTCTTCAGTGAACACTGTCCAGGTGACATTTAGGCCATTCTTCTACCTTTGAGCACATAACCAACGATACCAAACAAATTGATCAGGTTCTAGGTATAAGGATGCCACAGTTACCTTTTGTCCTCCTGGGATCTGATGGAGATCAAAGAAATTTTCCATTTGGGTAATCCAATTGAGTGGATCCTTTCCATCAAATTTACGCATTTCAACTTTTGGAATCATGCCCCTCCATTGGTGAGAAGATCCACTTGAATGATTAAAGGATCCTCCCTGATTTGAGTGATTTGGATCTGTGTGACCATTTCTAGTAGAACCCATATGACTAGCATTGGAAGTTGTATTAGAAATAGCATTCAACAACTCCTGCTGCATTGCATGAAAATCCTTCTGAATCTCACTCCTAAGGCTACCTTTCAGTTGATGAAGCTCAACATTAAGGTCATCCTTACTCACCATATTGTTTACCCTTTCCTGAAGTTGGATGACCACCTCAGATACTCCCAAACCAGTAGAATCTGAAGCCATATCTTCCTTATTTGGGGTCATTCCTGGAGTTTCTTGTCCTTTTCCTTGGCCTCGGGTAGATCTACCAGCCATGACGAAGGATGTGGGCCTAGGGGTAGACTTAATAGGGCAAATTTTAGGGTTTAGGGTTTCATAATTTTTTTGGCCGAATATAGGAATTTATAAAATAGAAACCCTAGCTATTTTTTGGAGGGGTTTCCGAAAATATAAGAAATTTGAAAATTTTCCAAAAATTACGCCCTAGGGAGCCAAATTATGAATAAATATAGAACCGTAATAACTTTTGCAAAACAAGTCAAAACTTATTGAAATTTGGAGAGAAGCTTACTTGACTTATTTCACCTCACCAAAAAAAAATTGCAGAAAAATTCGCTACCAATCTTGAGATATAGCCAAACCTTCAGAATTAGGGTTTGACACGTCCTGGCTGAGATCAAGCTCTGATACCACTTGTAATGAAATTACTTGATTAATTATGATTATCACCAGCAATAGAACACCAAATAACACAATATTATAGATAAATTCTCTCAATATGAAAGTATAATAGCTTGGCCACTTCGAGGGGGCAACCTCCAGAACATATAATAAGACTCAAATACTCAACATAATGATCATCCACTACCTATAACCCCTATTTATACTATTCCTATGCTATGGCCATCAGCAAGGCTGACCAACCAATGATAATAGATCATATATAAAAGAGATACATCATGATATTAAGTTATGATAGTAACAAGTCGGCTATATCCATCCCATGTAAGATATATAATTAAGGGTGTAACAGCACCCTTCATGTTGGCAGTTACTTCGCACGGTAGTGAGGTGATGTGGAGGTTTAGAAATTTGAATTATTAGAAAATGTGCCTTGCCGGTAATGACAAAACCACCGTCCCCACACCACTTGTTACCAAAACCATCATGAGCTAAGTCCCGTAATCACAACTCTGCGTGGTAATCTTCCCTTCCCATCACATTATTGCTCATGCGACACAAGAATTCTTCATCATTCACGGGTGTGACACAATATTCACCATTCACGGGTAAGTGGGAGTCGTGGGTAAGAAGGGAAAACGTCTATTTACAAAAACACTTCACTATAATCTACATTTAGAGGTTTAAGGTTACGACGAGGAGGATCTGATGAGGATTCGGATTCAAACATGTTGCAAAGGAGGATGTGGAAGCCTTTTTATCCTTTTTCTACAGTAAGTGCCCGCATTGATCTTCTGTTTGTGTTTTTGCTTATGCGTTCCACCTCAATAATTTTTATCCCTTCTGCTTGAATTTTTCTATCCGTGTTTCATCGGTAAATGTTTGTTTATCGTCCATTTATGAGAATATGGGTATCTATCTATGGCTTGAATATGCTTGAATATGGCGAGATCTCTGAATATGGGTATCTTTTTTTTCTGGTTTCATGCAACTTGGCCCTATCAGGTCTCACCTCCCTGCTCCCTGCTTGTCTTCATTCTCACTATACACCAAAACACATATTCCTATGGGCTTTCGAGAAACATCTATAAATGTTTTTTCTATTCTGACTTTATTGCAAGACAAAACGTTATCTACATAGGAATGGCAAGGACACTTGGCATATCTTGCACCATGCGTTTCTTTTGGTTTTCCCCATTTGAAGTGCAAATCATTGGTCTAGACCATTCCCACATGTATTTCTAATAGATTTTATAGGTTTTCAAGTGCAAATCATGGGTCTCTGTGATATCTTCCCCAAACTTCTCATTGTTGTTTTTCATCGAATTCTCCTTTTCTTATTCCTATCCTTCATTTGAAGATTGTTCTCCTTCTGCTTGTAACAATTCTACCATCAAATACCCTTTTAACACATGGAATTGTAGAATATGCAATGGTTGTTCTTATTTCAATTGCCCCAACAATCATACGACACTAGTTGATAGTATTGATATCCAAGGGTTTTTTCCAACTAGTTACTCTCAGATTTTTTTCAGGGTGTTGCAAAATATCACACAATCATCATACACCACTCAAACAATTCAATAGTTTATTAGTATTCATGTATTATTATGATTCAACAACATGCTCTGTCAAAGGCACCATCACAAACCTCTGTTGAAATCTCCTTAACATCGTTGTCTCTCTTCAACACTTAGTGAATAACTAGAAAATGAACTGTAGTTTCAAAGAAATCAAGGACATAGATGGTGTATGGAAAGATAAGTATGAGTAAATATGTTAATTATTCTATACTTTTAACCTATATAAATGGATGGATAAAATATCATAATTGGAGAACAATTTAACTTATTGCAGTGCTAGTAACATACCAAACCTGTTATTTATGATCTTATAGATATATTCAAGAAGAGGGTGCATGACATTATAATTTAAATCCATTAAAAACAATAAAAAATGAAATTATATTAATATGATCCACAAATGGCTGAATGATTCAATTACCCTCTTATTAATAGAATGATTTCGTATACTTATCCCAATGTTGTGATGCCAAGATAGAAGTTCCCCTCTTAGTGATAGAATGATTTTTTTACGTGAGATGAGTGTGTATTACTGCACATCCTTCCCCTCCCCTCTTATGTAATCTTGATCAAATTCCTCTAAATAAACTCTGAACAACCACAAATAGGAGATATACATTTAATGTTGCTTGGTATATATTTTAATGTTGATTTTTTCTTGAGATGCCATGGGAGTAATTTCATCTTCTCTGCAAGATCTTATTGTTTTCATGGAGTAGCTAATTATATAATTATATAACGAAAGGAAACAAAGATAATTATATAATGAAAGGTAATAAAGAACAACAACATTAAAATTATGTAAGCTTTGTTTTTTAAAAATGTTGAAAAACACACTGTGTTTTTCAACAACAAAATTTTCAAGTATTTATTCTTTCTTATCGTAAGACGAAATCATTTATGGAAGTAAATATTATTTAGTAGTAATGTCATACGGTTAAATAGTTGATGTTATTTACAACATGTTATTTGTACAACATGTACATTTAAATTAAAGTGTTAATACCCTTGAAGGAGCTACAGGTTATAATCTTCTTATATTTTAAAAATAATATAGAGAAAATACTAATTAGTTATGCTTATATTAAAATTTATTACAGTGTTTGAAAGAATGCCTCAAAAAATATGGTAGTAATAAAATATTTAAACTATTTAAACAAGACTTTATGGAATACATCATATATGTAGTAGAGTTATCATTGTTCTTTTCAAACAAATTAGCTAAAATTGCTCACCATACTACTGGGATAATATTTATTTATGGAAACCATTGTATCATAACAAAAAGCTGAATATAATTTTTATTTGTATACTAAATTGGGATGATCAACATATGTGAATATATATAACTACTCTTCCAAGGGAGGTCTTGCAAATATGTGTCCAAAGTTTTTGAGGTGTTATTCAATATATTGTGTAGATTTGAGAAAATCATGATCAGGTCATTGGAAACCCTAACATTTTGATGTGTATAGGAAACATAGTTTACTATTTAGATGTATGCATAATAACTTTTTTCTTACTCTTTATATGTTTAGTGTTGGGTGTTTTTACTTGTTACTAATTAATGCACATAGTAACAATCCACGATATTATGATTCCATCGTTAGTAATAATAAAAGGTAAAGTGAAAACATACCCTACTCTTTATATGATATTGAATAGAAATTAATTAGAGTTCTTATAATTAGTCCATCTCTATCTATGTTAATTTAGGTTTCATCAACCTCTTTATTTTAGGTATTTTAAGGGACAAGTAGTTGTCCTTATATTTTTAACTTTTTCCAAAAGAGAGGTGTTTTCTTTTGTGTGACAATGCTAATTTAGAAGAGTTATTCAACATAATAAGAAAAATATAATTTTCTATACATAACTTGAGAGATAGGTCATTGGAAACCTTGACATTTAGATGTGGAGAGGAAAAATTTCTTTTTATATAGACGAGTGAGAGATAGGTTCACTAGAAACCCTACACTTTGTGTCAATAACTATTATCGAATGAAAATATTAGTACAATAGATTATACTCTCTGGTTCTATGGCCACCAAAGTGACGTCTGCTTATTATTTAACGCATGACCTAAAAACAACCTAATAATATAGTTTCACATGCATATTAAAAGTTAATATAGGGATGACTAACTAGACATTAATTGGAAGACCTACTAATTAAGGTCCCTATATTTGACTCAAAATTAGACCATCTCTATTTAAGTTATTCTAGAAAGAGGAGATGTTTTCATTTGTAAGTATTGATGGATACTAATTTTTAAGTTAAGGTGTAGATGATAATGTCCCCTACTCTCTATATAAATAACTATTAAATGTGTCTTTTCTCTTTATATAAGAATAACCTGAGAAATAGGTCATTGGAAACTATTTTCATCTCGTGAAAATAAAAATAAAATATAAAACAATCTTAAATTATTACTTCCAAATTTTAATAGAAGTCAAGATAATTATGTGAGTATTAACTAAAACTTATTAAAGGACCATCTTATAAATTAATCATAGTTCTTAACTCAAGAATGTGTGCTCTTGGTAGAGTGTCCCCTAAAGTGAAACCGGATGTTATTAATTAATGTAAGATATGACCTAAAACCAACCTAACCATATAATTCCCTATTAGTAATAAAAGGTAAGATGATAATGTGATAATCAATTAAGAATTAATTGAAGGGCCAATTGATGAAGCCCACTTTTTGATTTAGAATTAGTTAGGGAATGCACAAATTAAAAACAATCTAATAATATAGTTCCCCAACAATTGTAAAAGGTAAGGTAGTGATAACTAGCTAGAAATTAATTAGAAGGCCTATTGATTAAGGTTCCCATATTTGACTTACTATTGGTTCCCACATTTGACTTACAATTAGTCCATTTCTATTCCCAACATTTGACGTATAATTAGACCATCTTTATTTAGGTTAGTCCTAACTAAAATTCAATTGGAGGGCCATATTATTAATTAATGGTGGTTCTTATCTTGAGAAAGTGTGCTCTCCTAGAGTGTCCTTGCAAAGTAAAGCCAAGTGCTATTAGTTAATGTAAGATATAAATATCATCCAACAATATATAACTAACTAGAAAGACTACTTAGTAAGGTTCTTATATTTGACTTACAATTAGTTCAATTTTATTTAGGTTATTCAATAAAGAGGAGGTGTTTTATTTTGTGAGAGGTCAATATTAATTTGGAAGTGTCATTCAACATAACATACCAATAAAGTGAAGCCCACATTATTTATTAATGCACTCTATAAAACAATATTAAAACATAACTCTCCCAGTTTAATAAAAGGTAAGATAATCATGTGATTATTAACTATAAATTAATTGAACAACCATCTTATTAATTAATGGTTGTTCTTAAATTGATAAAATGTGCTCTTACCGAGTGTCCCCCAAAGTTTTATCAGTATGGTAGATTCCAAATTTTAACGCTTGTCTAGTTTAGTATGGCAGTTTTTGATGTTAGTTGATTTAGTATGTTTATCATATGTTGATCCCAGGGACGACATTTCATATACTTGATAGGGAATTGTTTTTGAAAAATGTTGAAAAACACACTGTGTTTTTCAACAACAAAATTTTCAAGTATTTCTTCTTTCTTATCATACACGATTGTGTCTCAATAAGATGAACTCATCTATGGAAGTAAATATTATTTAGTAGTAATGTCATAGAGTTAAATTATTGATGTAATTTACAACACATACATTTGAAATGTTGTACACTATAAGCTTCTTATATTTTATAATATCTTCTTATATTAAACATGCTTATATTAGGTATGGGTATATGCGTAGGTTTGGTCAGTTTATTAATATTTAGTGATTAACATTTACTCCCGCATACCAAAAGCCCAAATTCACATGAAGAATTTTTTTCTACAAACTAGAGAATGACACAAATATATTATTATTGACCAGTTTGGATTCTCATGAAACTATTAAACTATTTGTAAACACTTATTCTGATATGATTTTATTATTAGTATAGAAGCTGCAGAATTGATTTATACTTCTATTTTGTTTATACAAATCAATAAAAAATATTGAATATAAGTATTTATGTTTTATGATACTATTACCTGTTCGTTCAGTTAATTTTGAATATAAATCTCACCTCATATGTTATGGATGATTGAGTTGTTTTTATAGCTGAACATATTCCTAATTTTTAAATAATTTTTTTTGTAAGTTGTTTCATTATTATTTGTATTATGGCATAATAAATGGCTTTGAAATGTAAATATTCATTTTTGATGTTATCTAAATGCATTGGTATTTATTCTTTAAAAATTACATATGAGAGTAAATGCATTGCTATTTATTTTTTGATGTTATCTATTTATTGTGATTATTCCAATTTTATTATTCATGTACTATTTTGGTTTGATTTAGTAATTTATCTTTGAATAGACATAGTTGCGACTAGTTTTAATTTTTTCGTAATATAATTAATTTTAAACGTTTGGTAATTTCTTAATATGATTGAGAGATCTTAGTTGTGTTAAATGGAATAACATTAGAGTAAGTTTGATTTTTCCGTACTCATTATATTTGTAGATAATGGTAATGTGCATATACCATTTGTATATAGAAAATTGTTTATTAGTTATATTGTTTTATGATGAAAGTTGAAGCTATAAAAATTATGTGATATCATACTCTCACTCTGAATTTGACATATGGGGGCAAGTGCCTCTACAAAGACACGAATCAGTGCGTGCTGAAGGGGCTTGCCCCTTAGGATGCCACATCGATACGCCCAACTATCGTTGCGTGCTGAAGGGGCTTGCCCCTTAGGATTCCACATCGATAGTTGGGTTGGTATATTGTGTTGAGCAGAGGTTTTTAAAGCTGCCCGCCAAAGCTACCCTTCACTCAAAAATGCACCCTCCCATAATATCACAACCGTCCCTTTTTCAATGGACGGTTGTGATATTATGGGAGGGTGCATTTTGAGTGAAGGATAGCCATTGGCATTTATTGATACTTGAATTTGTCATGGATATTAGCTTTCTGATATTGTGATTATTTTATCATATTGGATGATGTATATTAGATTTGTCATGTATCGTACTAACATTAATTGTATATTTATGTTTGCATGTGTGTTGTTGTATTTAGTTTCTCTTTTGCGTGGTGAAAATGAATACACGAAGCTCTATTCCTCTGAATCCCATTGGGATAACGTTGACTACTCCCAAATTTCAAAGGGAGGAATCTTTCAAGAGGTCCACATTTGTGGTCTACATAGACCACCATCAACAAAATAAGCCACCGAAACCAGAAATTGCAGCCATGGTTAAGGCCCGACTCAATTTGTCAGAAACTTCTGTTATTTATTTGTCTAAGTTCCGCACTATAGGTTCCCATTCACGAGGATATGGTCTAGCTTATGACACGATGGAGGAAGCCCAGAAGTACGAGCCTCCACATAAGCTGAGGAAGATGGGAGTTCTGGTCATAAAACCGACAATAGATCCAAAAAATTGTGCAAAAAAGATTGCACATGGAAGCAACTCCAAGTTTGCTGCTAAAAACAAAAAAAAATAGTTACTGCTTTTATATGTTTTGTACTAAAAAACTTATGGCATATTTGAAAAAAAACTTATATAAATATTTAATTTTTGACGAATGTTGATTCACACGAGCTTAAATATATTTCATTTTGTTGTTCGAATATATTCTTGATTCACACGAGCTTAAATATTAAATATGTTTTGCAATGGATTAAATATGTTTTCCATAGTATTAAAATGTGTTTCTATGGATTATATTTTTAAAATTACTAATGTTTATATATTTTATAGCAAGTTTAGATTATTAAAATTCATTTATGTTAAAATTTTATTTAGGTACCAAATGCGTAAAGGTAACGATTTTCTAAAATCTTCACAACCCCTCAAATGAAATGTCTTCAGGGTTATTTGAATCCAATCAGTGAAGTCTAGTTAAAAAAGGAAAAATTAACAAGGTCTAAAAATATTTAAATATTCATGTCAAATTCACTAAGTATGGGTTATGATCATTTGTCCAATTTAGGATTGTATTGGTGCAATTATCATTTCCAATCATTTTATGGTATTCATATGGCCCCCCTTTGATTATTTATTTATTTATTTAATTATCTTGTGTTGTTCTAAGAATTTTGCTAGGTTAGTGCACTTGACAAGGAACGTAAGTCCAAAAGGTTTTGGTAAACTACATGGTTATGAGAAAAGAGTCCCCGTTCTCTTCAAAATTTATCCATGTGACCCTTGGTCTACCTTATTCACATTTTTTGATAGTTATATATCAGTTTGTTTATTTGTGTGTCAATAGTGTTCTAATATGAGTTCAACTCATCTATAGATGCACATGTACCCTACTTAATCTACATAATATAGAAATTCATTATTGTTTGAAAAGGAGTTAATTCTAGAGAATTCAAGTATTCATTGAAGCATGTAATTTTCATACTACATATACATTACAATGGTTTTTTAGTGAATAAACTATAACAATTATTGGAATGTCATTCACAATACTATATGCTATTGATGGACTTGTTAAATATCAAGAAAGATTAGTCTATCTGATAAAATGAAAACCCCAAAACATTTTATTATTTCCTTATGGTTTAAACTTCAGCATCCCATTTAGGGAAAGCTAAAGAAGTACATTTTACCATTGATTGTAATGAAGTTTTAGAAACTTGAGAGAGTTTTTGGACCCCTTGTGTTGAAAAATCTACTCGTAATAACATATTTTGAATTAAAGTGCACAATATTACTTGGAATGTCAAGTGTATGGTTTAGGTATGCTTGAAATGTCAAGTGTACATTATACACTTTTTGGTTCTCATAAATGTAAGTTTTCTAGTTTTCCTGTGTCTCATAAAAATCAATTTTACTACAAGATTTGGATGATCATCTTCTTGTCACTTCCCAAGAACATGATAAATCTAAACTCTATCTTGGATGATCATCTTCTTGTCACTCCTACGAACATGATAAATCTAAACCCTATGTACTAGATATTTCTTTATTGATTTGGTTTTGAAAACTAATCAAATGTTATTTACTGTTCTACATCCATTTTATCCCTAATCAAATGTTTATAGATATTTATATTGCAATTAGATTGAAATCTATCTATTCATAATACACTAATCAATTTATTAAGTGATTTATTCAAATTTAATATTTACCCATAACATTTATAAACTCATAATTATAGGAAAACATATTTTTTTTAACTCATTAGAAAATGTGCTTGTATTAATTATATGTTAGAAATATAATGTTATCTATACAGAAAATGAGTATAATGGAATCAAACCCGTGAATGCGATTCCAATATATTCCAAAATATATTACCCCTTTAGTCTAACATACGAAATACAAAGTTTTAGTATTGTAAGGAATACAATGTTTTAATACAATGTTTCCCAAAAAGAAGTCACTCACAAACACATGACGTTAACTCATTTAGTGTGTATGTCCCTAGACAGAGTACTAACTCCACTGAATCTCCAATATGAAATCATTAGTAATGAACAAACTCAGTAGAAAATGTTTTAGTGCCTTGTCATATGTTAAATTACAGATGGTTGTATTGAAAAAGTCAAATTTGAAGTGTTCATTATGATTTTTTTTTTGCTTACGATATATGTTTGTCCATTGTAAAGGTAAACATGGTTGCCATTTGGAGATTGGAAATTCATGGAGTGTCGAATACCTCCGAAAATATTGCATGTTCATCGTTCATATTATATGACCCTGATGGAAGCAAGATAGTAGAGAGAGGTACAATTGTGGGAAATGCCACTATGACCTTCCACCAGGCTGAGTATAGGGCCTTGATATTGGGTCTTGAGGAAGATACGCCATGATGTTCAGAACATTTGTGTGTTTTCTCACGATATGCTTGTTGTGAAACAAATGAATGGTGTATACCAATGTAACAATGTAAATCTTTCAATTCTTCAAGTTCAAGCGCTAGAGAGTGTATCTCACTTTGTGAAATGTTCATATGTGCATGTAAAAGTTAATAGAGGTAGGTTAGATGTATGTCAAGTGTCTAGGGACACTATAAACCAAGAAGTGGCAGCTTTGCTAGCACTTTCCATGGATGACATTTCAATATGATATATGTACACACTGTATTTCCTTTTTGCGTAATGGTAGACATACCTTTTTTATTAGATTATGAATAACTAATATTATGTGAATTGTCTCCAGTGCATATATTATATATTTTGTGGATAATATGATGATACATCATATAGTGTAGATTGATAAACCAGGCATTGTGGATAAAGGGGAAGGATTGTAGAGATATGGGAAGGATGTGGAAGCTAGGAAGTATTAATAATAGTACATTCCAGAACCTATGAACATGTCTTGGGAATGAAAAAAAGGATTTATAAAATGATAAGTTCATACATATTCAATGGCTTCTCATATTGCCATGTCGATCCATTTCATTGTTCCTCATAATACCATGTCCATCTGTGTCATTGATCTTCATAATGCCAGGTTTCATTTTGTTCCTCTTAACAGTATGGATATTTTGATACATATTATGCAGATGGATGATTGGAAAAGTTGAGTATGGACACTCTTAAGAAGAATCCCAATGATGGAAGCTGATGAGGTTCATAATGCCTACATAACGTTGTTAAATTATGCAACGTGTCCGCCCCCTTTTGATATTGGACCAAATAGGGCTAAACGGTTGACTTTTTGTATTCTGAATGGAGAATGGTCCCAGAAAAATATGGAGTTGGAAGACATGGTTATCATGTCAGGGATGGTGGTTCATTTTCTGTTTGACCCTCGACTCACAAGGGCAGACACATTCACTAGAAGATGGATCGATGAAAAACTCCTTGCAGTAGATTGGCAACAATACCTTGGGTGGTACCACGACATCACATTGGTCATACATCCACCTCTGGATGGCAAACTGGCCTGGCTTATCAGCAAATGTTCTTGATTGGTGGGATGATGTTGATCATCAGCTAGAAGAGCTTGATGAGTGGAGGTTTGAAAAATGGAGAGCAACACATCATGACTCAGATGAGTGTGACAACGATTGCAGTGGGGATGCCTACACTGGCCTTTGTCACATGCACTGAGTGATTATGTATTCTGTAAAAGTGCAATGCACTTATTTTGAAAATGTTACTTCTTCCATTGTTTGGGTTGACGTTTCACTTTGTATTACAAACACAACTTATGAACAACCAAACACATAATATAATTGCATGGGATGATACTTGGATGTTCAAATTTATTTTCAAAATGTAATGTTATTTTTTTGATGCTTTAATCCTATATTGTCTTGTAACACACTTGCAATTCACATTTCATGTTTACTTCAGAAACATCTAGAGTCGAGTATCCAGTTTTGAAAAATAATGTGTGCAGCTAACTTCATCACAAATGGTTTATTGTGCACGATTTTCTCAATATGAATGCAAAATATGAATAAATAAGTTTGTGCACCATTTGTTTCAGTTTAACTTGTTTTACAATGCATCACTTCAATGATGGTTATGACAATGCACATGAATGAAACATGCAGAAGTTCGGTGACATGGGCCCATCCATGTTCACAATCCATTCTTATGTTTTCGGGGAAGACATAAATAATGAGATGGTAATATATAACTTTGTGAACATTAATTGTTTGTCATAGCAATGTACCTAATGTCATTTGTTGGGATAATAAATATGAAATTGTCATCTTTTCACACAGGTTTCTTCACATTCCATGATGGTAATATTCAAATATGTGAACATTAATTCTTTTTCATATTACTTAATATTTTATGTTGGACTAATATTTATGTATTTTTACTGCCTAAATATAGGCACCTTCACATCACATGGCACATACACATTACATAAGCGTAAGAGAGGATGCAAAGGGAGATGCTCCTCCAACAATTGATGGTGCTACATCAGATGGTCCTTCCAAGCCCATTCACTCAGATATCCATGAGCCACCCGTAGAGTACAAAACCGAACATGTTAATGGTCATATTCATTATTTCTTCCAGCATGGATCATGTGTTGTTAGTGGGGATGTTAGGTTTTGGGAGTTGCATAGACTTAATCGACATCACCAGGTAGCACACAATCTTCCCTTCGTGGAACCGCGTAAGCATGGCCATAAGCATATGGGAAAATAGTCACCTATCCCTCAAGATAGGAGCAAGGCATATGTGCAAAAGAGAGAGGGGGATGTGAACTATGTCTTGAGGTAGTGATTCTACCTACAATGCAGGAGGGTTATCGATCGAGTTTGCAAAAAAGAATGTAAAACTCAATTTGAGGAGTTGAGCTAGGAAGGAAAGAGGGAGGTGGATGTTGAAATGCGTGCCTATAATTCAAAGAAGATGTGAAAGGTGAGAGAGGAGAAGTGGTTGAGAGAAAGAGAAAAAATTAACTCAAATATCAGAACAAAGGTAAATTTAAGATTAGTATAATATATTATATATTATGTTTGGTTGGAAATCAAAAACTTAATATTATGTCATGAACAAGAAGATAGAGAAGAGGGTGGAACAACTAGCGGGAATGTTGACCCCCCTACGAATGATAACGTAAGTAATTATTGGTCTTTCATTGCTATATAGAATATATTTTTTGTTTATTTTTGTATATACTAACTGTAGGTGTGTGTAGGATTATGACATTCCCTTGTGTCAGCTCCTACGTTGGAAGAGAGACTCGATTCGTAGTGTGAAATAGAGAAAGGTAAAAACCACTTAACACACACTTGAAAATTGAATGTTTCCTTATGTTGTTGATATTTAAATTGTCTTGATGACTCGATTGTTGTAGGTGTACGTTTGCGATAAGACGCCCCCTTCACAATCAACCTGTGGTCTCAATCTTATCGGCAAGATAGCTTCACGAGAGGTCAAAGAGGCTGAGAAGAATATTGTTGGAGTTGTAACTTCTTTTCTAGTCGAGAGAGAGGGTGACGAGGGGAGGCATGAGGAGAGGGGCACAAATGACGTTTTTGACAGTATGAGAGAGGGTGGAGCTGGACTGGTAAGTTATTGAATGTTCTCATTTGATTTTCTGTATTCTTTTTTGGTGAAATTAAGATAAAGTTATTAATGCAATTGAGATTGTCATTATTCAAGGATTTTCTTAATGAGGTTGAAGTCAGGTTAATGTCAGATGATATAGTTGTTGCAGAGGAGTGGTTTGTGATAGTATCCCACATGCGAAGTGTCATGGCATCACACTCCCCCAATTTACAATGAAAGTCATTATTTATGAGGCCATTTTTCTCACTGCTCCATTTCCCTACCCTAATACATTTGCAAGCACTATGGCAGAGTATGTCAAAGGGTTTTCTATATAGGATCTCAGAGATATCAAACTTGACACTCCTCATGAAGATGCATGTAGATGTTATGGATGATTTAATTTAATTATGTGTTTAACTGAGAGATTCATCTACGTTGACTTATTTACTATATGGTTAGATTTCAGGATGATGTGGTATAGGTTGAGACAATGCCTTGTACTCACATAAAAACATTTGATGCCCCACCCATTCTTGGCATCACACCTAATTCTGTTCATAGAGATGAGAAGAAACATATTAGATATTATGATGGAATATTTTCTGTCGCTAACAATAGGCAACGAAGGAGATGAAAACATTTATTGTATAACATTGCTTATGAGGAGTCAGATTACTATATATGTGTATATGATGATGATGTTACTTTAATGTGTTTGAGGTTTACAATTTAGTATTGCATTATTGATATATTGAATATGGTTTGTGGTTATGGGTTACATAGAGTTATCCATTTACGTTTTGTTTATAGTGCATTAGATGGTTTTTATTCTTGTTATGTGACATTCCATTTATTGTATAAATGATGATGTTATCACTATGTATCTGGTTAATGTATTAATGTGACTATGGATTGTGGATTACGGTATATGGTATATGGTTATATAGTTGTGTTCTTCTTCTGTGTATGCCTACTTGGGTTTGATGTGTTCAATAATTTATTGTAGATAATTCATAATTTTGCTTTCAAATTTTGTGTATTATGGATTACATTTTGTGGTTTATCGTTACATAGTTGCATTCTTCTTCCATGTATGCCTACTTGGGTTTAATGTGCTTACTAAACTTTTGTATATATTTCATCCATGATAATATTTTGTTGAGTATAAGTTAAGTGCATTATTTTATTTGTAATTATGTTTGAATGGTAACAGATATTAATCAGTTGTTTAAATACAGGTTTAATTAGATGGCAAGACAAAAGAAGGATGGAAAGTGCAAGGCTTCACCAGTGCAGGAACTGAAATATTATGAAACATTCGATAGTGAAACTTATGTGTTTGGAAAGAATGCAAAGGGTATCCAAATTTGTTCTCCCTTTCAAGCTGAGAGCAACATCACAGATTTGGCATGGAGCTTAGAGACAGATAGATCATAATGTGTGTCATTTTGTAGCCGGGGATGAGATCTAACTGGCCCTTTGTCACTCAGATTTGTGGAGAGATGGATAACACCTTCAAGAGGATTTGACCTATCCTCACTACTTTAGGTGTGCCTTTCGACCAGGGTGAGAGGACCCTTAGTGTAACCTCTGTTTGATGAAGGAGATGGAGATATCCTTCTTTTGCACAAATTTTATGAAGAAAACCTTGGGAAAATATGGTCAATACTCCATAATTTAACTCTCAAGAGTTGTCACTTCTAAAAGATGGAGATACTTTCAAAACAAGGCTAAGGTTACTGAAGACATTATGAAATCCTGATTGTTCTGCATATTTTAGTAAATAGATTTTGTTCCTTTGTTGATATACAGGGAAAACAAGGGTAGTTCAGAATGGATCCATGGTTTTTGAATAATTTTGGTGGGAGATTAAGCAGGATAAAGTTGATTATACCAGATCTTTGAGAAACTTCACAACAATGGACAACTCAACAACAGAAAGCTTCAGAATAGTTAAGACATTCCTTCAACCAGAAGGTGTGCTTCAATGGAGGCCCAGATCAACACATTTTCACACAATATTTGAGAATCTAGCACAAAGGCTCGAGTTAAAAGACTCAATTAAACACCAAAATCTCTGATCAATCATGCCTAAGGTACACCCAAAGACTTACAGACAATCTTTATCAACAAATGACAGTGGAATGATTTTAAATTTGTTTATCTCATCACAGGATGAAGGCTCTTCTTGAAATGAAATTGCAAATGCCACTAAACTATCACAGGGATGAGATCCTGTGTGATTTCACAAAGATTTCAATGTAAGATTGCAATAGGAACAAGAAAAACTACTTGCAGACATTCTGAAACAAAGCAAACACTAATTGCTCCAAGATTGACACAAATTAATTTCAAAATTGCTTAGATTCATCAGCAGGGGAAAGCTTCCAGAGAAATCTCAGTGCTCGTCAATGGCTATACATCTGTAACCAACTTGACATGATAGAAAATCTAACACAGAAGAAATTAACAGGTTATCTCTGATTGGTCTCTCAGGAAGACCGCTTTTCTCAAATTTTCTCTTAAGAATTCAACCCCTGACCATTTGCAAGAGTATTCTCATTGCATTTATACATTTCACTCACTCAATTTTCCCCCCAAAAGAGAAGAATATTCGAGGGACCTTACTTGTTACCAATTTGTCTTAGAAGGTGACATTTAACAAATTCACATCCAAAACCTACTAGGTGGACCAATTATGAACTGATAACGTTTCTTGGGACCTCAACTAATGACTAAGATGCCATGCCACAACTTTTTGGCAATCCTTCTAATCATTCTGATTCTGTCATGTGAGAAATCCCCTTTTTAATCATTTTCTAAAGACTCTGCACAGCTGGATATGACAGGTAATCTTTTTCACTTTTGAGGCAACACCTTTCTTCATCTTTTGCACCTACAACCTCATCATTTCATCCTTTTCCCTCTCTTTCCTCTGCAACTCTGTCCCGCATCCATCTTCTCTGGTAATTCCCATTTTTGCAAGTGCCCGAGCAATTCCAACTTCAAAATATCAACCTTAACAATCCTTGGACTCACAAATTAAGTTCTGAATCCATTCAATGGCACTTTACAGACAAAAACAACAAGGAATTTCATCAAAAAATGATGAAAAATAGTGCGTATTCACATCTCCAGGAGTCTTGGAGAAAAAATGGTAGAAAAAATAGACGCAATGCACAACAACCATTGATTCTTCCCCTTCTCTACTTTATATTATAGTCATCCACATGTTTCCTTGGTGCAACTGCAAAGGAGAAGTACAGGGGAAAGTTTCCAAACAAGCGCGGGCCTTCCACGTGCCCTGGGCCCAAGAAAAATGCCTTTTGGCCTTTGAAAAAGTCTCAGTAAAAAAGGAGCCAGCGGAAGCCTCCACGTGTCTCAATGGCACACTTTGAGATGGTCCCCAAAAGCAGAGACCCCAAACAAGCACGGGCTCACCACGTGTCTCAGTCTGGCAGAGTTGTTAAAAAATTTGAAGGATCAGTGGAAGGCACCATGTGTCTAGGGTCCGAGACAGTTTTCCTTGGCCATTGAAAAGTCCAAGCAAAGGGCAGAGTGAGCAGAAGCCTCCAAGTGTCCTCCTGGTGCTTCTTCAAAATAAAATTTAGGGGCCAGTCCCCAAATAGGCACGGTCCCTCCACGTGTCCCAGGCCTTTCAAAATTGCTTTGAAAAGTTTAAGTATAGAGTGGAGCTGGTGGAAGCCTCCACATGTCTCCCTGTCACAATTGTTAAGGTGGGACCCTGAGGCAGATCCTCAAATGAGCGTCCAGCCCTCCACATGTCCATGGTCTGCCAAAACTATACCAACCACATAAAATGTTTTTCTAAGTCTGGGCAAGGCAGCGGAAACCTCCACGTGTCTCCCCGACGCAACTCCAAGGCCAAACCAAAAGGTGAATTTTCAGATGAGCGTCGACCCTCCACGTGGACAAGTTTTGAGTTGAAGTGGGCCTTAGAGTTTTCAAAGTGCCCCACCGAGCCACATCCAACCAGAAAGGGCCACGTTTCCATAGATGCTGAGATGTAAATTTGACAGGGAAAAACACACCCGTCAAACCGTAAAATGTAGGAAAATCACCATTTGAGCCCAGAAATGAATCTTTCTTTCAAGACAGAGAATTTGGAAATGATATAAGGCCCAAATATGATCCTTCAAGCCATCCAATCACATTTCCATAGATATTTGGGACAAAAATGACAGGGAAAACAAAACGTGACTGTGGAAAATGGAAGGAAGGGAAAAAACCTGAGTTTTCACCCAAGTTACAGAATCTTTTCACATGGACAGAGGAATGAAAAACAAATTCTGGACTTTTAAGTGATCCTCGACCAAGGAAGGGACTGATCATGGCAACCAAATGGAGGACAGAGTTTTCATGCATCAATACGGGGAGATAGAAAACATGACAGAGCCCACAAACTGAAGAATTTCAAGGAAAAATGGGGTGAGACCAAATTGAGCACCAACATCAGCTCCGACTCAGGGATGGGCACTCCCTGTGAGTGCCACAAGAACAAATAGTAGACCAAGTGCCAAAAACAAACCATTGGGCAACAGAGTCAAAGAATAAGCTTACAGAGCAGAACAATAATAACCAACTCCTCCAAGGACGAACCGAGAAACCAACAAAACCAGGTCACCAAGGACCAAAACGAACAAAAACAAAAAAAAACAAAAGCAGAAAGAAACCCAAAGGACTATACACTATATAATGGAGTATACCTTGATTCTGAGAAATCAATCAAGGAAATGTTTCAAATGCCTGCCATTAATAGGAAATTCAAGCAGTTCCCCATCTAAGTCTTTTAGGAAGAAGGTATTTTCACCAATTCGAATGTCAATTGAATAAGGTCCCATCCATAATGCATCAAATTTTCCATGCTTTCCCTTATCTTCATGCCTGCTATCCCCTAATAGCACAAGATCCCCAATGCTGAAAGCTCTTGGAGTCACCTTCTTGTCAAATAACTTCTTCAACTTTTCTCTGAACTTCACATGCCACTGATGGGATGCCCTTCTTTCTTCATCTAACTCAATAATCTGATTGATTCGAGCATCATATGGACTAACTTCTTGATCTTCAATTTGTTGAACAAACTGAAATGAAGACAATTGCAAATGAAGGGGCAAAAAGCTTGAGTTCCATATACCAACTCAAATGGGCTTTTACCAGTAGCTCTTTTGACAGTGATTCTGTCAGCCCAAACAAAAACTTCAGTTGCTCACCCCACTTCTTTTTATTCAGCTCCAAGGTTCTTCTAATGATCTTCAACAAGTTTTTATTGTTGGACTCAGCTTGTCCATTTCCTTGGGGATTGTAGTTAGAAGCATATGTCAAATTGATTCCATACTCTTTGCACATTGCCACCAAAGGTTTGGCTCTGAAACTCATGGCATTATCAGCAACAATCTTAACTGGCACTCCAAATCTACATATGATTTGATTCAGCATGAAGTCCATGATAACTTGGTGTGTTGCTTTCTTGGTGGGGATTGCTTCCACCCACTTAGTGAAATAATCAGTGGCTACAAGAATCCATTTATGACCAGCACTGGAAGGATCAGAAATTTCACCAATGAAATCCATTCCCCATTTGTTAAATGGGGCTTTAATTGACACAGGGTACAAAGTAAGGGAGCCTAAAGCTTTCATTCTTCCAGAAAAATGCTGGCAACTTTCACATTTCCTAACCAATAGAGTTGTATCTTTGAAGAGAGTTGGCCACCAATAACCAGCCCTCAAGATTTTATGTGTTGTAACTCTTCCAGCAAAATGTCCCCCACAAACTCCTCCATGGAGATCAGCAATTACCTTTGGGGCTTCATCCTCAGTAATGCATCTTAAGAGCACTCCCTCTGGGTTCTTCCAAGCTAACCCAAAATCAGTAATGACATATTTTTGAGAGGCTAACTTAAGAGCTCTTTTCTGATTTTTACTCAAATGTTCAGGGCAAGCATAGATGTCTGAGATAAAAGATTATATCTTTGTACCATTCAGAGCTTACCAAATTTTCAAGGACATCCACCCTTTCTCCTTCTACTTCATTCACCTCAATAGTTTGCAAGTTTCTCTCAGCCATAAGCTTAGCTAGGCCCAAACCTCTTATCAATTTCATGGTTTGGATATCCATGTCATATTCCTGCAACTTGTTTACCCATCTGCATCTTTTTCTTGAGACCTCCATCTCTGATAAGATATCTTTCACCATGGTGTGGGGAACATAAGCAACAACTTTAGAGCTCAAGATGTAAGGTCTGAAAACCTTTTTTTCTTTCACCAAGGAAAATGCTTGCTTCTCCATGATGGTGTACTTCAACTCAGCTCCTTGCAATGCCTTACTGAAAAAGGCAATTGGTCTCTCAGCCCCTTCATCATCCTTCTGCAACAAGACAGATGCAATGGTGTTTTCTGAAGCAAAAGAAAACATTTGAAAAGGCTTCTTGTAATTTGGAGCTGCCAAAACAGGGGCATGCTTTAGTGCTTCCTTGATCCCATTGAAATCTTGAATGGAAGCTTCTTCCCATTTGATAACTTGGTCCTTCTTCAGCATGCTAGTAATGGGGATGGTCAGCTCAGCAAAGTTAGACACAAATCTTCTGATAAAGTTTATTTGTCCAAAGAAGGATTGAACTCCCTTCTTAGTTCTTGGAATTGGAACCTTGCTGATGGCTTCCACTCTCTCGGGATCAATCATGACCCCTTCCTTTGATACAATGTGACCAAGAAGCTTTTCCTTTTGCACTCCAAAATGGCACTTCTTGGGATTCAATGATATGCCATACTCTCTACACCTTAACAAAATTCTCTCCAAGTGTTGCAAGTGATCATTTCTTTTTCTGGAAAACACAGTTACATCATCTTGATAAACAACAATGAAATCATTAATATAACCAGCAAATGCTACATCCATTGCTCTTTGGAAAGTTTCTCCAGCATTCATTAAGCCAAAAGGCATCCTGACATAGACATAAGTTCCCCAAGGAGTGGTAAAGGTAGTCTTTATTCTTTCTGACTCCTTCACAACAACTTGATTATAGCTAGAGAAACCATCCAGAGTGGATAACAATTCAGAACCAGTTACCAATTGTAGCATATTCTCCATGTTTGGCAGAGGGTAATTATCTTTCAATGATGCTTTATTCAAGTTCCTAAAGTCTACGCACAACCTTATATCACCATTCTTTTTTTAACAGGTACTAAATTTGCAACCCAAGATGAGTACCTTGTGGGCTGAATGATCCCTCCATCCCTCAACTTCTTCAGTTCTTCTTGCATCTTCAAAGAAAGGAGCGGATTGATGGGCATATATTTTTACCTGAAAGGCTTGGCATTAGATTCAAGAGGAATTTCATGTTGGAACAAATCTTCCCTGTATGCCTTCAACTCAGAGTAAGACCAAGCTAGGCAGTCTTGATATTTCTTCAGCAATTGAACATAGGACTGCTTCTCTTCCTTGCTGAGATTGCTTCCTAACCATATTTTACATGGTTTTTCCTTTGTGCCTAGGTCATGCTCTTCCACATCTCTTGAAACTGACATACTTCTGTTAATAATGCAATCAACATTATCAAATTTTGATTCAAGTGCCACCAAACCTCTGGGAATCATGTTTGTCTTCAGCTGGATGATGTCTTTGCCAAATAAAGTTTCCTTTCCTTCAGCAACACACACCATTGGTTCCCAATCTATATTTTGGTCAGCAAACTCACCTTGGTTTTGAAGAAACCATTTTACTTGGGCATCATCATCAAACACTTGCCAATTTTTAATGTTGTCAGGGACAGATGGCCTTGTTAGTATTTCAACATCATACTCACAAAATGGAGACACAATAAAATTACCAAATTTGGATCCTAGCACTGCTAACTTTTCTGCAACAACATTAAACTTTCTATCATGGTGCACAATATTAAAAGAGTCAAACATTTCAATCAAATCCCAGACTGCATGCTTGTATTGTTTCATTCTCTGATTTTTAGTAGCATACAGTTTTCTAATTTGCTTGACAATCAGTTCTGAATCCCCTTTGACAATGATATCCTTTATACCATATTTCCATGTAATTCATCAAGCCTAATAACAATGCTTCATATTCATGCAATGTTGTTAGTGCATTCAAAGTTGAGTTTGAAAGAAAAAACAAACTCTTCCTGGCCTAAGAAATCAGAACAATTCCAGCACCATTTCCAAACTTGGAACAAGCTCCATCGAATAACAAGGTCCAAGGTAAACCTACTTGTTCAAGAAATTTACATTCCTGGATAAGCTGCAAGTTGTACCACCAAAGTTTTTACACATCCTACAACTGGGACCTCTCTAGAATCCATTGCAGTATGTTACTAAACAAATTCGTTCTCCTTTTCAATCTGAGAAACAACATAGATTAGACATGGAGCTTAAAGACAGATAGATCATAGTGTGTCATTTTGTAATCGGGGCTGAGATTTAACTGGCCCTTTATTCACTCATATTTGTGGAGAGATGTATAACACCTTTAATATTATTTGATCTATCCACACTACTTTAGGCCATGCCTCTTTGAATAGGGTGATAGGACCCTTAGTGTAACCTCTAATTTGATGAAGGAGATGGAGATATCCTTTGTTTGGAAAAATTTTATGAAGAAAACCTTGGGAACATATGGTCAATACTCCATAATTTAACTCTCAAGAGTTTTCACTTCTAAAAGATGGAGATACTTTCAACACAAGGCTAAGGTTACTGAAGACATTAAGAAATCCTGATTGTTCTGCATATTTTAGTAAATAGATTTTGTTCCTTTGTTGATATATAGGGAAAACAGGGGTAGTTCAGGATGGATTCATGGTTTTTGAATAATTTTGGTGGGAGATTAAGTAGGATAAAGTTGATTATACCATATCTTTGAGAAACTTCACAACAATGGACAACTCAACAACAGAAAGCTTCAGAATAGTTAAGACATTCCTTCAACCAGAAGGTGTGCTTCAATGGAGGCCCAGATCCGCACATTTTTCACACAATCTTTGAGAATATAGCATGAAGGATCGAGTTAAAAGACTCAATTAAACACCAAAATCTCTAATCAATCATGTCATAAGGTAAACCCAAAGACTTACTGATAATTATTTATTAACAAATGACAGTGGAATGATTTTAAATTCATTTATCTCATCATAGGATGAAGGATCTTCTAAAGAAACTTCATGGCCAAGGTGCCTCAACAAGCAATGAACAGCCAGGGGCAAGTCAAGGGCCACAACGAGTTACCAGAAGGAATCAACACATTCACGAACAGTGCAAGTTCAGAGAAGGAAACAAAGACCCCGAACCTGAGTTGAAGAATTTTAATTCCGAACCAAAAAATGAGCCAAAAATCCAAATTCACTGGTGAAGAGCAATGAAAAATGGTGGACGAAGAGAACCTAGTGAGGCCGAGAAAGTCCTACAAAAGCAATACGAGGTAAATACGATGATCCCAAGTTGATCACAACAATGGAAAGGAAAATGCAAATAAGCTAGGCACGAGAATAACCCAAGACAATGTAGAGATGTGCAATTCACTAGGAGGAGGATGCATGCAGAAAGGCAAGGTGAGCAGGTAGAGTATAGCTCAAAGTGAAAAATAAGACAACTCTAAACTTTGAAATATGCAACCCGTGAACCTGAAATGCACCTTAAAACACACAAAAATGCATGCAAATCTTGGAAAAATCGAAACCACGAACCGATGAACAAAGGTATAACACCCCAAACTTGCAACTACTGAAACCTCAATGTAAGGTGAGAAATACAATTCCAAAGTAATAATCGAAAAAACTTACACGAGGAAATAAAAAGAAACCAGAAGTAATAAGCAACTGATAAATGAAGAGTGCACGTTTTACCGAAACCACCTCTAATAACGTGAAAGAGGGATTCGCGAGAACCGATGTCGAAATAATTTACCAAAACGAAGTTACACTCCGATGGTAACGTCGTAGCTCCAACGCACTAAGCAAGATTCGAACAATGGAAAGAATATGGAAATAAGAAAACAGGTCTGCTCATGCTCATAGATCGATAAAAGGAAGTACAATAGGGTGTGTGTTGTAACCCCCATGCTTAAACAAGGAAAGAACCTCAATTCGCCACTACGCATATGACGTGACTGATGCATATGACTCCACTAAAGGGAGAGTGACAATTCTAAATATCAGCCAATTTTGACTTCGCAAAATTGTTTAAAAATAATAAAAAATGAAAAATTTGAAAAATTTTCAAAAGTGTTACTTTGCGTGGTTCATTGCTCTCATTGCGATCGTCTCATTTTTGTGATCGTTTCGGTCTTCGTTTCATCCTTTTCGGGCAAGAACTCTTCCCGCTAGGCTTTAAATAGCGTTAAAATACATTAAAATTAATTAATTAATATTAATTGCTCCTTGTTTGATTAAATTAATTTTTAAATCACTTGAGGAGTATTTAATTAAATAAATATAAATTAAAAATCATTCGACAAATTTTAATGCCGGGGAAGTAAGCTTACGCTTCCAACTGCCGGGAAGCCAATCTGGCTTCCTGAACCCGGATTTCCCCTTTCCCTGGCAATCTTCTTCAATTTTCCCGCACGTGGGATTTTCTCTGCCAATTGCCAAATCATGGATTGGCTAACGGGCAAGAAATTCTCAAATTTCCCACATGGGGAAATTGAACAAGGATTGCCAACCCATTTTTCCATTCCCGTTGACAGATGCCCGTTGCTTTCCCCATTTCCCCCTGGCACTTAAGCCACTACCCGGGAAGAGAGGAAGTTGAATTAATCCTCGTAACTTCCTCCATCAAACCCATTGGAAAAAGTCATGCGAAGCTTTGCTTCCTATTTCTTCTGAAGGACACAATATTTTGTCGCATCTAACAATCTTCCACACATTTGTCTGTAAGAAGGAACAACCTCAAGATCTAATCAGTTTCCACACAGCCAAGGAAGTAAGAACAGACCACTCTGAACAAATTTGTTTTCTTCTCAAAAATTTCATGCATTATCGAGGAGGCGCACAACATTGAAGGTCAAGAGTTTTCCACAGTGTTTGAATTGACAAGACAACAAAAGGACTCAAGGTAAACAACTTTTCACTGCCTTCAGAGTGAAGAAGGCTCCCATGCTAAAGGAAAAGATAGAATACTGTTTTTGTAAACCCATACAGGAGACATCTGCACAGGCTGTGTGGATTATGAAGAAATCCAAGCATTTTCTTGTATAGAGAGGTGCACAAGTCCACACATCTGTGCCACATGCCATGGAAAAAGAAAGGCTTTCAAATGAATTTTGAGACAGATTTTTAAAGACCAGCCAGACAAACAATGCCAAATGACATCCCGTTGCCGTTCCCATCGGCAAGAGTCGCCCTTCTTTACATGCAAACCTTAACAAGGAAAGATTTGGATTTCTTTAACAAGCATCTCTGCAGTTTTGAAGAAGTGCACGGAGTTCCAGCCAATCCCAGAAGCATTAATGCAAGCTTCCCACGCACTAAAGCCAGAGAAGGCTTATCAGGCCATATTCTGTTAGCAAGATAGTAGAAGTGCCTTTTTGAGCGCCTTGGTCCATGAAGGCAGAAATGTGTTGATCCTTTCAAATTTGGGAATAATCACCACATGCTTCGTGAGCATAGATTTGTCCCCAAGACAAATGAACTGAGAGTGTTACCATTAAGACCAGATGACGCATTCAATAGTGTCTAAGGATTGGTGCTGATCTAAGTGTGGCAAAAATTATTTTGCACACGTGTGGTTATCCTGGAAGAGGAGATTGCCAGTCCAGAGGAGCTGTCTCATGACTTTCCGAACACAATCTACCAGTGTTGCAGGTGGAAAGCAGGTCGCATTGATCAACAAGTGAGATCTAATCCGTTGTAAAGAGCCTTTCGTCCACTGGTATGTGAAGGGTATGGAAGGCAGACATTCTTTGAGAAGCTTAGCGAGGATAGGGTGGCTGCTCTGGAGATGAAATGTGAAGAGGTAAAGAAAATCTGAGGTGTCGAAATGGAAGATCCCGTGCGAATATGAGAACAATGAATTGAATTAAATGAAGAAAGAGGCCGACCTTCTGCATGCTCATAAGGTATCACAACGCTATTAGTGGAAATATTTCAATTGCATGTTTGATAAAGATTCCATGCAGTTTAAATTGTCCAAAAGCTGTCTGAAGACAAACAACAACAGCATAATGCAGTGAAGAGTCTTCCAGAAAGCAGGACATATTGTTGAACTGAAGGCAGGCCTCGCCTATTCCATGGTGAGAAAGTCACTTCGATGGACAAGCTTCCCACGCACCAGGCAAGGAAGAGAAATCAGATAGAAGCATTTTTGATTACGCTGGACCTCGACAAGAGCACGACTATATTTGCATCTGTTTCTTATAAAATGAATTGAATGCAAGGTTCGCTATTATCCTATGCAAGATATTTTTTCAAGAATCGAATTGAGACTGAAAGTGGTCCATTGATGAATTTATGCCAAGGTTCTCTATTGAGACCTAAGGGCAGCCTTACATGTAACCTATCGTTCCATGGAAGAGAATCAGAAATAGAGCATCCGGATCTTTTCACCAGGAAAGATTCATTGAGCGCAATGCTTTGAATTACATGAGCAGCTTCAACGAATGGACTACGATTGGAAGGCTACAAGATTCAGGCTAGATGGGATTCTTTGCTATTAGCTGAAATTGTAACGGCACGAAGTTTATGTTGTCCTCAAATTCGTATGTTTATGTTACTAGAGTCAGCAATGATAACGAGTTGTGATTGCGGTTTGTTTCACCCTGTATGAATTCAATTTCAACTCTGAAATTACCTGTGTTGAAATTTTGTAAGTACATTGATTCCTTTTAGATGGTCTCATTGAAAACCTGTAAGGAGTAATTGGTAATATTTATAGCCTACGAACCATGCCATGCTAAGATGTAATGGTGCGGCATATTTGAAAAGAATCTTTTCAATGGATGTCAGATGCAAGACTAGACATCATTCATCATGGAGGGTATAGTTGCAGAATGCACCAAATACCGAGGGGCTGTATTTGGCCAAGAATCAGTCTTAAGGGTGTCTATTCCATGTTTGAACCTGGGTCATCATCATGAGCAACCCATTAGGTCTTTATTGGTAATGGTCATTTTCTCATCTTGCAAGGTACAATGTGCTTATTATGGCATCCAAAACATTCTTACTACAAGTGTTATAGTAATAAGGAAGAACTGAGCATTGTGAAAAATTCTTTTTAGAAATGTTGGGTTAAGCTTGGATATAAAGTGAGTTGAGCTTTCATAGCTAAGCCAAACAATTCTGATCTACACTGACAACAAACTTCGACGCATTAATGGTACGTGAGTTAAGTGTAATCATGGTGGCAAGGTCAATCCCTATAGATGTTGGTTTAAGACCTATGGATGAAGGACCATGCTAAGATTTGAATTTGGTAATTCTATGTATGAAGACCATAGAATGATTCATACTTTTTGTGGAGGAGATAGATCACACTAACAATTACCCATGATATGAAGGCAACAGGGTATTTTTCGATTCAGATTCTTGAATGATGTTCATGAGTAAAATAACCATTCCTCTGTCACATAAATGAGAAGTTTGCATTGCCATATTGATTGATAAAAATGTCTCTTGGAATAACTATTTGACTCGACAAGAACCTTCAATTGTGTGCATGCTGACACATTGCAACCGAGTTTGTTTCCGAGATTGTTGTGAAATATGAGAACTGCTTCCATCATTTCAAACAAGGAAAATGTTATTTTTGGTGATTATTGGTGATGTTAAGTGAACCAATAAAAGATAGGCTGTGCAGTGAGATGGAAGAGTTAGGTTATTCAATTTGTAGAAAGTGTTTGCAAAGCTAGACAATGCTTTCGACTTCATCAAATCAGATGTATAGTGCAAATAACTGGTTATATTTATTCATGGGGTGTTTGTTAAAGCCATGTTTTGTAATACCATTGGAGGTGAATTGCAATTTTGGCTCTTGGAGATCTTCTCAATGGCGAAAGACCAGAAGCTGGATTCTGACAAACCAAGGTGGCGTAATGACTACAGTCTCGCGACAAATGAATAATTCACCATGGAAAGGTACTCAGAGCATGTGGAGAATTGTGTGTAATTGTGAATACGAATGAAGACAAATTTTCTCACACCAGGATATTGCTCAGACAGAGGGGTGGATGAATTGCTCAAGTTTCAAGCTCAGCACTCTTGTCATTTGGAGGATTGCAGAGCACGGTCAATGAGTTCATTCCCGTACGATCGGGATAGGTGGACTCTTGGCCCAATGGATAAGGCACTTGATCCTAGGTATCTTGATCTGGGTGGCGCATTTCTGACTAGGATGTCTACGTGTGCGTCCAAGTCATTTAAGTGGGGTCCACATGTACCCATTTCTTTTATTTATGTATTTTTCCTTAAATGACTTTTTAATTTAAGTGGTTTCTATTTTTAGTCACTTTTTAATAAAGTTGGTTAGAAAAAGTCAAAGGTCACTTAAGTGCCTTATTTAATGATCATGTAAAACCCTAACTACTTTGTAACCAACTTTTGGGTTATAAAAGGAAGTGAGGGGCTCATTTGTAAAGGGTGACTTTGAGAGAGGAGAAGAAAATACTTTTGTGCAAGCTTTGTTTCAGGAAGAAACTTTGTGTTCTTTTGTGAAAAACATTTTGGAGTTAATGAAATACGAACTTTGTGTCTCATTCATTGTCTCTTGTAACATTTGATGTTCTTATGTTCATTAGATGTTAGGTGTTTGAATCTTGCATGCAAATATTATCTTTGATCTTATTGTCAACATTATTAATCAGTTGTTCTAGTTCACAGTGATCAAGCTCTGATTATCTACTTGCTCATGTGTGTTCCCTTTTACACGTTCTTGTTTGGCTAACTCAAACTCCATTTTATTTGTGTTGGTTATTCATCTTTCCTCTTCATGCAATATTAGGCTCTGTTTTTACCTAACTCTTGCATGTTCTTTCAGTTCATTCCATTCCACTCCTTTCCTTCATTCCATTCCATCTCCTTCATTCACTTTTCTTTCCATTGATGTTCCAAAACACCCCCCACATACAATTTTGAATGTACAGATGTAAATACAGTTTTGGTTTTCAATAAAGGCAGCCTCACCTTCATTGAGGAGGGACTTCGTTCCCACACTGTTGCATGTCATTTGCATGCGTGCAAATCCATATGCTAACAATTTTTGGCGACTCCACTGGGGATTCAGGAATCGTTAACCAGTGCTTGGTTAAATCTTATGACTATCCCCTCTGCACAAGCTCCAGTTCTTCAACCGAACCTTGTGCCCGATGAAGATTTCCAAGGAGACATTGTTGCCAACCTTCGAACAGTAGCTTGGGAAAACCGTGAAAGCTTGCAGCAATTTGTGGCTATTGATAGAGCCATTGACAGAGAAATCTACATCAAAGATCTTAGGAGAAGAGCATCCGCACTTGTGGCCAGAAGACCTCCTGGACATGTGCTGATCGTTGTTCACCGACGCGGTCCTCTTCCACCAAGGTAAAAAGTTGTATGACTATTAAAGGTAACCCATCTATCTTGCAACCAAATCTTATTTTTGTAGATACTCAAGAAGACATATCATCAGATTTGAGGCAAGTTATTTGGGAAAAGTGCACAAGTAACCATCATTTTCATCTCGCCGCATCAGTACTAGATAAAGAAGAAGAGAAATCCGTGAGAGTTGCTAGAGTTATTCAGGCGCAAATAGCTCAAGAAAGAGAGTGAAGAGAAAAGGCTAGAGCCAGTTGAAACACACCAGTGATCCCTTCACCATAAATATTCCAAACTGGAAGGAAAGAGGTTTACGCGAGGAGAAAAAGCTAAAGGTCGATCTGACCCCACTTTTGAATTTCAAGGAAAATTTGGTTTCAAGTTATCTCCTCCAAAGAAGAACACACCTCGTAGATCTGCAAGCCTTGCATCAAGTCCTGAAAGAGAAAGCAAGGAAGGAATCACTTCTAGTCAGGCACTTGTCCTTGCTAATGTTGTTTTACCTTCGCATACCACCTTTCCTCAAATGGCAGCCAATGTACCATGGGGAAATGCCATAGGCCCATTGGCCCTACCAGCTCGACATGACTTCCCAAGAGGATCAAGAAATATTCTTCCCAAGTTCGACGAAGATGGGAAGACGTCACCAGATGACCATATTTCTGCCTTTTTCGTTGCATGTGTTGTTTTGTCAGTAGAATATGAAGATGTTGTTATTCGTCTCTTCGTCGAAACATTGCATGATGTTGCTGTAGATTGGTTTCATCATCTGCCCAATGGATGTATCACAAATTGGAATGATATGAAAACTAAGTTTTAAAATCGATTCAAGATAGCAGAAGATGAACATCCTTTTCTTGCCCAACTATCTCAGGCGAAGAAAGAGCCAACAGAACCCATGAGGAATTTCGTGGCTAAATTCAACAAAATGGTGAACAAAGTTCCCGCCGGGATTCATCCAAACCTTGATGGACAAAAATGTTTCTTTATTAATGCACAACAACCAGAAGTGTGCTATCAACTGAGAAGGGCTAGGGTGGCTACTTTGGAACTCACTCAATCTTTGGCCATAGAAATTGAAGATGACTTAATCATGGCAGGAAAATTCAAGAAAAGTTCCCTCAAAGGAAAGAGTTAAGAAACTTCCAATGCTTCAGAAGCTATACTCACTAAGTTGGCTAATGATGTGCTAGCTTTGAAAAAGAAAGTTGCTCAAAGTAGTAAACCTGCTCCTTACAAAGACATCCTGAGAAAAGGATACGTTCCCAACAAATCCATGATTGCAGGTGCTCCAATAAGGCTTGCTATTGAAGCAGGTCCTGCGACTAATTCCAAATGCGATGTCATTGAAGAAAGTGATGATGAGATTGAAGTCGTCAAGGTTGATGAGGAAGAGTGAGATTCTAAGACATCTGAACCTAAATTTGAAGATCCTGAGGGGGAAAGTAATAATCATTTCTTTGAGTACCGTTCCGATGAGGAAGACAAATATGAAGAAATTATAGAAGATATGAATAGTTAATCTTTCGCTTTTTTCACACGCTCTTAGAAAAAGGAGCAAGATACCACTAAGGCAGGAGATAAAGTTAGGTTTCTAAGGAAACTCCCAAAGAATCTAAGACAAATGAGGCTCCCAAAGAATCAAAGATAGGTGAGACTCCTAAGGTCAAAACTATCTTAAAGAAAGGAGAACCTTTATCGAGTCAATCCATAAATAAATCAACTATGAAGAAAGATTATTTTTCCACTTCAGTGTCGACCAAGCCCAAGGCCAAGGTCTAAAGTGTGCCATCATCAAGTTCGAAAGAACTTATGCTCACTGATAATTCGAGTGTGAGTTACTTTTCCTAAATTCGATATCATTGATCATATCAATAAAACAAAAATTTCCATGTAACAAATAGATTACTTGAAATCCAATAAGGATCAGCTCGAGAAATTGGTCCAATTTATCAAAGGTGACTCTACTATTCATTCCTCCAAAGGAATTCTAAAAACTCCCAAAGATGGGAAAACCCAAAATATTATGGCAGCCACTACACCTTCAAATGAAAAGATCAAACCTTTCTTTGTGTCCTTTCTGATCAATGGATGCAAATTAAGTGATTACATTATAGACTCTGGAGCCTCAGATAATGTGATGCCAACAAAATTAGCACATGCTCTTGGTTTGACTTGTACGAGAACATTCGGATCATGTTACTCCATGGAAACCAAGAAAGTTCCTCTAATCGGGCAAATTAAAGACACCCAAATGGTTTTAGCCCAATTCCCTCAAAAGTGAGTTAAGGTAACCATTTTAGTTCTTGATATTCCTGCCTCGTATGGAATGTTGTTGAGCAAGAAATTTTGCAGGGATTTAGAGTGATGAAATTCAAATGGACTAGTCTCACGCCATGATTCATATCAATGGAGAAATGAAAAAGCTTATGCCGGAAGCTCAGGAAAAGTTCACAGTAACTAAAACTGAGGATCCTCACGCACAGATCCTTTTCCAAGGCTCAAGTATGGGTAATTATATGATGACTAAAAAAGTTCATACCCCTGAGATCACTTGCCAAGATTCCAATGAGATATAGACTCTTGAGTTCAATGGAAGTTGTTACTCGACGGGCTCTGGTGCAGGAGTGGTGCTCATATCTCCAAATGGTAAAATATTTCCTTTTTCCTACAAACTCAAATTTTCAAATACTAATAACACTACAGAGTATGAGGCATTGATCCTTGTCCTTCAAGTTGCAGAGGAGAAAGGGATCAGAAATTTGGAAGTCTTTGGAGATGTGGAATTGATCATGAAACAGGTAAGAAATCAGTTCCAAGTAAAAAAAGATCATTTGAGACACTACAGAAATAAAGTATGGGACGCAATAGAAGTCTTCGACACTTTTTCCATAAAATCTGTCCCTCGTGAAAAGAATGGAAAAGAGGATTCTCTAGTAGTCTCAGCTTCATTAATGATTCCTCATTCATAATTTGATCAAGTCAAATACACCATTGAAATGGTTTTTAGGCCGAGTGTTCCTAACAATGCAGAAAATTGGAAAGTATTTAATGATGATCAACAAAGCATTGCCTTCTTACAAAAGAGAGAAAATTTTGAATAGTTGTACTTTGAAGGAAGTGATTCGGCATTTTGCAAATTAACTACCTCACCCACTTAGGAAGGAGTTGAGAATGAAGATCCTGGTGATGGCATCATTCAACTCAAAGGAAATAAAATTACCAGAGGATTGGTTTCACTTGAAGAACTTTTTGACAAACATGACAGGTTTATCAAAGAGAAAGAGCAGGCAAGACCTGCGAAATCTACCGACTATGAGCAAGTTTATATCGGTACCAAGGTTAAACCTTGCCTAATCAATATTGGAAAGTGTTTCTCACCTAAGGAACACAAGAAATTCATAAGTCTCCTTACCAAATATTCTGACATTTTGGCTTATTCATACGAAGACTTAAAGTCTTTCCAACCCAGGGAAATGGAGCATGCCATACCCTTAAAGCCTGGTGCAGTTCCATTCAGGAAAAAACAAAGAAAATATAATCCCAAGATTGCAGGGACAATATTTCATGAAGTTTAAAAGATGATAGGTGCATGAATAGTTTTTCCTATTCGACATTTGACCTGGATAGATAATATTGTACCGGTTCGCAAGAAAAATGGAGAAATTTAGATTTGCATGGATTTCTGCAATCTTAATTAGGTGTCCTTGAAGGATAACTACCCATTGCCAGTGATGGACCATATTTTGCAGGAAGTAACTGGATCAGAAATGCTATCGATGCTAGATGGATTCTCTGGCTATAATCAGATTGAAGTGGCTAGAGAAGATCAACATAAAACTGCGCATTCACTAGCCCTTAGGGTACATTTGCATATAGAAGAATGCCCTTCGGTTTGATTAATGTCAGCGCTACCTTTCAAAGGGCCATGGATATGGCATTTGTAGATTATAAAGACAAGTTCATTATGATATAGCTAGATGAATTGATAGTGTTCTCCAAGAAATGAGAAGATCACCTAAGGGATTTGGAGAAAATATTGCAAAGGTGCAGGCTTCATAAGATCTCTCTGAATCCTAAAAAGTCTGTGTTCGGAGTTACAAAAGGGAAACTCCTAGGTCATATAGTTTCTAAGGAAGAAACTAAGATCGATCTTGAACGCGTTCAAGCTATAAAGAATATTTCCTTGCCTACAAGTAAGCCTGGAGTCCACTCATTCTTTAGGAAGCTGAACATTTTGAGAAGGCTCGTGCCAGATTCTGCCGAGTTGACTAAGGAAATCACTGATACGATGAAAGGAAAAGAATCTTTCAAATGGTCAAAAGAAGGTAGAGAGGAATTTGAGCAAATCAAGTGTGCTATTGCAAAATCTCCTACATTGGTATGTCCTAATTTTAAAAAGGATTTTATAATCTATTGTTATGCTTCACCACACACAATCTCTGCCATTTTGACTTGGCACAATCAAGAGGGGTCAAATATCCTATCACATTCATGAGTTCAGGATTCAAGAAACATGAACTTAATTACACTCCTCTTGAGAGACATGCGTACACGGTGGTAAGATCCCTGAAACACTTCAGGTATTACGTGTTGACTTCTCACACCAAAATCTTAGTTCCGGACACTGCAGTGAAATCAATGTTGACACAACATGAACCGGGATCTAAAAGATGTAATTGGGTCTCCAAGATCCAAGAATATGATCTGGACATCAAGCCTATCAAGTTGGTTTGAGGAAGAGGAGTCTGCTAACTCATTGTAGAGAATGAACCACGAGATGACTCCGAGGTAGAACCAGTTGAAGAAAATTTACCATTGGTGGTTTTTGTTAGTACTACAGATGAATTGTATTATGATATTGCCTAGTTCCTCACATATGGCGAGTGTCTAGAGAATCTGACAACTAAAGAGAAACGAGCTATCAAACTAAGAGCTGTCAGGTACGTCATTTGGGATAACATGCTTTTCAAGAAAGGGATTGATGGCATGTTCCTTAGATGTGTTGATAAAGAGCAACAACCTAGGTTGTTGGAAGTTTTCCACAATCACGCTTGTGGTGGTCATTTCTCTAGCCTAGTGATAGCTCATAAAATTCTGAGAGCACATTATTACTGGCCCACTATGTTTTCTAATGATCAGAAATGGGTGACAAAATGTGAAGCCTGTCAATAATTTGTTGGAAGACCAAAGTTGGCAGCTTTGCCTTTGAATCCAGTTGTCATTGAAGAACCCTTTCAACAATGGGGTTTAGATTTCATCAGGGGGTTTTGAATACTAATTCTCAGTGCTGCTCATACTCACGTGCACACCGCCACTGATTACTGTACAAAGTGGGTGGAAGCTATACAGGTAAAACAAACATCTACTGTACGGTAATATGTGATTTCATCAAAGAAAATATATTGGTTTGTTATGGAATTCCACACAAGATCATGATGGACAATGCCTCAAATTTTTCTTTTATAGAAATGATAGGTTTTTGTTACGGATATGGGATATCCTTGTCTCATTCGTCAGATTACTACCCTCATGGGAATGGTCAGGCTGAATCTAGTAACAAAAACATCATTACTATTGTGCACAAGTTAGTAGAAGAAAATCAAAGAACTTGGCACAAAAAGTTATATGATGCATTGTGGGTTGATCGCATAACACCAAAAAGGGCAATCGAGATGTCTCCATTTCAACTTTTGTATAGAACCGATGCTCAAATTCCCATCACATTGGAGTTACTAGCATTGAAATTATCTAAGGTAGTTGAATGATGCATGCTTCACCAATGCATTAGATAAAAGAATTATGTTCATAAGCAAGCTCTGAGGAACAAAGAATTCAAGTGGCAAACAGGATTAAGGAACATCAATCCAAGGTAAAAAAAGTTGTTTGACAAGAAAACTAGGGAGAGACAGTTTCAAATCAACGACTTAGTTCTTCTCTGGGACAAAAGGCGTGAGCCGAAAGGAAAGCATGAGAAGTTTGACTCATTGTGTCTGGGACCGTTCAAGATAAGGCATTTATGTGGAGATAATACCTATTACTTGTCATATCCTGATGGAACTCATTTTCCTTTTCCCTACAGTGGGAAGTATCTCAAGCATTATCGAAATTGAAAACGGGTTGTTCCCCGTATGTACATAGGCAATTAGGATTTTGGTTTGTTTGTTTCCGTTATTTTTTCGGTCCCCTCTCTTGTGTTGCCCCATTTTTGTGCCCCATCATTTTGAGATCATGTTCATGAATATTTTGGTCTAGGTCCGTTGCTGTGTCCATGAAGTCCTTGTCCCCAATCAGAACCCAGCTGTTATCAGTTAATTTTGACTTTGCAAAATTGTTACAAAATAATAAAAAATGAAAAACTTGAAAAGTGTTATCCTGAGTATTTCATTGCCCTCGTTGCAAACATCTCATTTTTGTGATCGTTTCGGTCTTTGTTTCATCCTTTTTGGGCGAGAACTCTTCCCGCCAGACTTTAAAATGCGTTAAAATACATTAAAATTAATTAATTAATATTTAATTAATTAATTGCTCCTTGTTTGATAAAATTAATTTTTAAATCACTTGAGGAGTATTTAATTAAATAAATATTAATTAAAAGTTCATTTGACAAATTTTTATTGTCGGGGAAGTAAGCTTATGCTTCCAAATACCAGGAATGCCAATCTGGTTTCCCAAACTCCGGATTTCCCCTTTCCCTAGCAATTTTCTTTAAATTTCCCGCTTGTGAGATTTTCTACACCAATTGCCAAATCATGGATTGGCTAATAGGCAGGAAATTCCCCAATTTCCCACATGGGGAAATTGGATGGGGATTGCATACCCACTTTGCCATTCCCATTGGCAATTGTACATTGCTTTCCCCATTTCCCCCTAGAACTTAAGCCCACTACCCGGGAAGAGAGGAAGTTGAATTAATCCTCGTAACTTCCTCCATCAAACCCGTTAGAAAAAGTCATGACTTTGCTTCTTAATTCCTCTGAAGGCATAATATTTTATCACATCCAACAAAATCTTCTACGCATTTGCTACAAAGGGAAATAAGAACAATCCAAAACAAGCAGCAAATTGTTTTCAAATCCAAGCAGCAGCCTAAACGAGAATCCATGTGAGCATAAGGAGATAAAGAATTGTTTTCCAAACCCACGCATGCAAAGGTAGCAGTCTGAGGACAGTCAAAACATTCCCATGCAGTCAGAAAGGGAAGCCACACATCAGGAAAGAGAAATCCACGCGCCCAAGGAAGAGTGCAGAAGCATTTGTTTTAAACCTGCACATGTTTTAAAGAAGACAATTCATTTTTCATGCATTTAGGAGACTACAGCAAAGTAAAGGAGCTTATAGACAGTAGAGAAGATGTAACCTATTTCGATGAAAATGGCTTCACTCGGCTTATGCACGCTGCTAAAAACGATCGTTCTGAGGTCGTTGAACGCTTGTTAAATGCAGGCGCACCCTGGAATGCCCTTCATCCTTCCGGCTCCTCTGCCGGTGATTTTGCCATGGAAGCTACACATCAGGATGCCTTCGACCTCCTCCTCAATGCAGGAGTGCAGGCAGAGCTAGTTTTGGGAAGAATAGCATTTCATGAAAAGAGTAATAGCAGTACTAGTTATCTGGAGCAACGAGTGCTTTACAGTGAGGACAGGCTGATGGATGAAGAGGATAAAGGTGTCATGATGGCTTGGGAGAAGCCCTTGATGGGGGCTCATGCAAGGGCGGTCTGTAGCGAGGGTGGGTGTGGATCTCAAAATCATGCTGCACAGGCAGTATCAGTGAAGCGTAGAACTGAAATTCTCCTAGGAAAGTTCCGTGAGGAAGTAATTCGCTATATGCAGCAGCTACAGGGTAGAGAAGTAAACTTATCTTAGAAAATCAGTGGCCTCCAGAGAGAGCTAAGTGCGACAGCTGCCGCAGGGCGATCCTAAGGAACCGTTGGTGTTGATCCTAATGTTCTGGTTGCACGTGACCACAGTCGTGATCAATTGTTGCAAAATCTTGCAGCTGTAGTAGAAGAACGAGATAAAGTTTTAGTTGAGTTGTCTTGCCTTTTCATTTTGGAAATTCGCTTCCATGGAAGAAGCTCGATCAAATCTTGAGGCAAGTTTTGTAAATGAGGCTGAGATTGTGTTCACTACCGTTTCTAGTAGAGGCCAGAAGTTATTCCAGCGCCTAGCCCATGGGTTTGATATGGTGGTTATAGATGAAGCTACAAGCTAGTGAAGTAGGCGTGTTACCCTCCACCTTTCATTGGGTGCTTGCAAGGTGTGTTCTTGTCGGGGATCCACAACAACTGCTTGCAGCAGTAATTAGCCAGGCAGCAGGCATGTTGCAGTATAGTAGAAGCCTTTTTGAGTGCTTCCAACAAGCAGGTCGTCCAACTATGTTTTTATCTGCTCAGTATCGAATGCATCCTCAAATTCGGGATTTTCCTTCAAGATATTTTTATCAAAATCGATTGAGTGACAATGAGAGTGTTACCAGGAGACCTGATGAAATTTATTACAAAGATCCTCTATTGAGACCTTACTTGTTTTACGATGTAACTCATGGAAGAGAATCTCATAGAGGTGGATTTGTTTCATACCAGAATATTCAGGAAGCACAATT